>VXAV01006386.1:294433-307556 GCA_013399715.1 Alectura lathami | reverse complement strand
CCTTTTTTTTTTTTTTTTTTTTTTTTTTTGCTTCTCTGAACCTATGTGCATTTCCTCTGCTCTTAAAATATTAAAGTGGTGTCCTTTTAGATATAAGTTAGCTAAAAGTACTATATATTATTTTCATTGACTATGCTCTATAAAGAGCTGTTATAAATATAGCTTTTTCCAAAGGAAGTATAAGCATGCTAAGAAATTCAGATCTGTCAGATGTGAGTATAAATATCCACCCATATTAAACGTATTCCAGAAGCTATGATCAGGTGTATTTACCAAGTAGGTGATTTCAGCTTGTGACTTACAGAGCTAGACCTTGTGCAGGTTTTCTCCTGAACATGTTCTTGATGCTACCTGGAGATATCTGTGTCATTCAGAGTGAGTGGCACAAGCAGCATATTACTTCCTGCATCCCAGAGTGAAGATTCCCCTTCCCTCCGCTATGCTTCCTACTATTTAATTTGCGTTTTTTCCCCGCCCAGTAATTTTAACTGCCAGCTAAGGGTTATTCCCCTGGGAGATTTTCTCAAGATAGTTATGCGCAGTGCCATTGTTGGTTGGTTGGTTCTTTTTTTTAATTATTATTATTTTTAACTTTGGTGATCTTGAATTCTTCTTTGCTTACTCCTGTTTCTGTTTATTCTCCACCTGACCACCTGTCCTCATCATTGTTTAGTATTTACAGTTGTAGTACATCAGAAAGATTGGAGGATTTGACTGGGAAGACAAACACCTCTGTAGTCAAGAGGAGCTCCCACCCACAACTGGTGGATGCTCATCTGAAGGAGGAGTCAGCCAGGACTAACACCACACAGCATCCCCACTGCATCTCGCCAACACCCTGGTTTGGCTGAATGGCTGCCGGGTGTATCCACCTGGCTGAAGAAGCTGCAGATAGGATGGGTGTACAGGAGCTATAGTCTGAGGTAGATAATTTTCTGTTGCAAAATAGGTGAGAATGGCACAAGTTCTGCTAGGCTTAGCACTACAGCATGGCAGCAATGCGTCTGTATGTTCCTGGTAATACATCTTGAAGGGAATTCTAAAAACTAAACAACAGCAAACTAAAACCTTGTTCAATTATGGAGGGATTCTGGTGCTTATGTCCAGAGGCCCCTCTCTCTGACTAGTGAACATACAGATATCCAGAAGTAGGTAAGGGAAGTGGTCATTAGAATGGGGAATTTGAATGTAGGAAGAAAGGCAAACATAAGTCAGATGTAAACTATTTTTGAGCACTAGTGGAGGTACCATTTACTCAAAATGCTTGGACACTGCAAAGAGTCATTCGGATGTGGCCCAAAGATAGCTGAGAGTGGAGAAATCTGGACACAAGTCCTGGTTAAGACTTCAGCTTAGAACAGTATCTTAATACCTTCCATCAAAAAGCATTTCAGCGTTACCCTAGTCAGACTAGACTGCAGAATACTGGAGCACGTTTTGTTTCTATGTTGTATTTCTCTCCTGAGCAGGGTGAACAGTGTTTGTACCAATCAGTGCTCTCAGTGATCACCACAGTTCTAGAAAGCTGCCAGCTGAGGTGGCCTCACTGTCCTATGCTTTGCAGAAATCAACACTGAAAGGGACGCTCATTTAGTTTACTGAGCTTTAGCAGGGCTATTTTGGAACTCCTGCTCATCAGCTACACCCTTCTGGGCAAAATCATTTTCTCACCAGATTGTTTTCATTTAAGCTGTTCTGTCTCTAATGGATTGTAGGCAATGTAGAGTAATTCTGGTTTGAATGAGCAGGCACCCAACTGAGTGACTTACTGCTACATACATCTCTAGCTTTAGGTGTGTTCCTGATTGCACAATCAACCTGCATCTGCACTAAAGAGAACTTTGTTTCTTCTTCCTCTTGTTCTCAAGCCTCTTTGCCTGAACCTTCTGCCATCTGCTTAGCAAAGATAATGTGAAGTGGCTGCACTCTCCCTGGATATCCCTGGCTCTTTCCAGTGGTGCACAGCTGGAGCACAGGAGCTCCCTCTGCCCCCCAGGCAGCACCTCTGTGCTGTGCGGGTGCCGGAGCCCTGGCACAGGCTGCCCAGGGGCTGTGGGGTCTCCCCCTTGGGGATCTCCAGAAGCCGCCTGGCGGTGCGTCTGGGCACCCTGCTCTGGGTGGCCCGGCAGGGGCAGAGGGACCTAGAGGTGCCTCAGCCAGTCTGTGACTCTGTGATAAGGGGTGACCAGAGTGAGTGTATGTGGAGGAAAAAATCTTAAAATCCAAGTAGGCTGCTGTAGCTGCTGCAATGCAGCTGAAGCAAAGCTCCTGCACACCCTCAGCTGATCCATCCTTATAGGACATGACTGTTCTAGAGGCAAAGGAAAGTCTATGTGCTGCTTCTTCAGCCAAGATGAGCTTGTAGTTTTCCCTTCCAGAGGGAGAGCTGTGTCTGAAACGTACCACCAGGCTCTGGTTTTGTTGACATCCTGTGAATCCATTTGTGAAGTCCTCAAATGACCTGTCAAGGACAAGTCTCACTGAGGTTTGTGACCCTCCTTGTACACAAAGTAGTCTTAAGGACTCCTCACTGCAGCTTTTTGAATGAGAGCGTTCTTTAGCCTGGGAACAACAGAGAAGGTTTTGGGATGTCTGTTGGTACTGAAGGCAACCTCTTGGGCAAACTTCAGAATTTTCACTGGTTTTGCTATTTATTGTTTTAGCTCTCTGCTTAGAAACCTCAGTTTCACCTACACAGCAGCAGAAGTCTCTGAGGGAAAAGGAAAGGAAAATTACAACAATTTCCTGTTAGAAATCTTCTAAGATTGCCCAAAATAGCTTAATCACAAAATGTGCTGTGGCTATGAGTCCCTTAAAGGAAAGCTTTGTATCTTTTAAATTTCTGATATAATTGAAATTCCCATCTTCAGCTGCTATTTCTGCTCTTGCTGGTTCGCTCTGTGGTTATGACAGATTACTCAAGCAAAACTTAAGGAAAAAAAATGAGGAAAAGACTCACACCCACACTTGTTGATGGTGAGGAAACAGGAAACTCATCAGGGTGCCTCTGGGCTGACTGACAGGGCAAAGGGGCAGTTAGTTGCATTTACATTACGGTACTGCAATATACCACAAGGCCATTGTCCTATTTGTAGCACAAATACACACATCACATTTCAAAAAGCAGATGAGCCAAATTTTCTTTAATAACAAAGCCCCAAACAAAATGCTACAGCTTATCTCTCTGAAAATCTTTGCCCACATCTTCCCCTCCTGCAGCTCTGTCTCACTGTTTCTAAGAATGTGCTCCTTCCAGCTTTTCCAGGTGTCTCTCCCACTGCCAGCCCCTTACAGGTTTTGTGCATAAAGCAGCCTGGCTTTGGATTACGGGAAATGTTGACTGTAGCATGTTCACTTTTAGCACTCAGTTCCTTGAGCTCATGCCGTGTGCTTCCAGGGAAGGATTCGGCACCCATCCGTGCATCTCCAGTGTTTCCCCAGCGCAGTTGCGTCAGGCAGGTTGCCCCAGATTTCAGGGGGGAGGCTCTGGCACTGTCCTCTGAAAAGCTGTGTAAAACCATGTCCAGGGGATTGCAATGCCAGCTCTTCCTCACAAACCCGACACTTCTTGGAGGGGGGGGGAAGCGAGGGGGGTTTCTGGGACCTCTCCTTTTTCTGTCATGATGACAAGTTTCTTAAAACAGAAGTAGGATTACTATAACCCATTTACAAGCCTGCTAACAGCAAAACAGAAACTGAAATTACACATGCAGTTCTCCTAATGAGAGCTTTGACTGACTCATAAGATCTTTGTTTATTTGGTGTCTCTAATGTGAAGTAATTACATATTTAAAAAAAAAAAAAAAACACCAACTCTCTGCATTTTCTTAGCCTTTCCATTAAGGTATCACTTGATAAAAACCCAATGTTGATCTAAAACCAATGTTATGAGTAAACAGTGAAATGCTAGAAAAAGGCAGCTACTTTACTGGAAACCCTTCATCCAAGGGCTATTTCTGCTGCAGAGGCTCCAAGCAGCTGCTGCACAATAGGACGTGATTATCTGACAGGCTGTACCCTGGGGTAAAAGGAAGGCTATTGATTTTCATTTTGAAGAGTTACTGAAAACCAGGAGGAGAGGGAACGAGGGATTGTTAAGTTCCAGGTAAAGTAACACAGAGGTAATGACGACTGCAAGTGGATGGGCAGCCAAAACGTCTGGGTGCCTTTAAAGCTGCATAATTCTGTACCAGCAAACTTCGGGGAAACAGGCAGGTTTGTTTTCCAGGAAGAGATAATAATGTAGAAACCTCTTTCTTGTGGCTTTCTTTAATCACGTGGAGGGATGGTGTTAAAAGCCAAGCGCGCACTGAGAGACGCTCCCTTTGAACTACAAAAGCACAACACATCCCAGGCTTGGCTAAATAAGCAGGTGCTTTACTGAAAGTTACAGTCATCTCTGTGTTGAGCTGACCTCCTGTATCTCTTTTAAAAGCAGCTGCTCAGCAGCCCTTGCAGAGAGAGTGTCACTGGGACGTGCATGTGCCATGTCACGTGTTTCTCTTCAAATATTTTTGAGCATATCTGACAATAGCAGTGCAAATCCAGTTAAAATATTTTCGCTAGCTGAGCAGTCATTTATCCAAAGTTTTGCTGGGAACATTTTGATGATGTATGGTAGTATCCTATCTCATTTTAGATTTGTAGGTCACTGCCTTCTTTCTTATATGGATTGAGCTGACTTTTTTTGCACATACATGGGCACGAATAAATCCCTGTCTTGTATCCCGTTGGTGTGTCTGAGGAGAGATGGGGTGTTTGCTGCTGTGGGTGCTAAATCTGATGCACCCCTTAGAAAGCACAGACGTTTCAAGTTCTGCTACAAGCAGAAGCACAGAGATGCGCAGATGGTCCCGGTAAGGATCTCTGTGTCACAGAAATGTGTCATTACTCAGTTGAAAAGTGAATTTGCCCTTCCCCAGCCCTACAAGACCTTATTCAGATGCACTGAGATGAAGCAAGACCATCTTGTGATGGTGCAATTGCTAAGTCAGAGCTAACAGGGCTAACTGTAGCCCCTTCTTTCCCCCTTCATTAATTCTGTGCTATCTTTTTCACCCAGGAGTAACGGCAGCGCAGCAGACTGAGGCAGCCAGCTGCAGTCCATGCCTCCCTGCTGCTCCCCTGCTCCAGGGAGAGAAGATCCCCCAGTGAGATGCTCGCTGCTGCCCTAGGCCTGCTCTTGCTGACGCTCCAAAATCAGATATGATCCAAATGCTGAGAAATCTAAACTTCTAAAATAGTTTTAAAAGAGCAAGGTGGAAGGATTTACCAGCTGTGCAAGGAATTAAGAGCATGCTGGCCTAAAGCCTGCTCCTCTGTTCAGGGAGCTGCCAACTGGCAGATTACAACAATCACCTTCTAAATTATAGTAACTAATGACATTTTCTGTGAAGATGATTTTGGATTCCAGTAAGTGTTTTTAAAAAAAAAAAAAAAGTTGGTTCCTCCCGCCCTTTTCTTCCCTCTTCTTCATGTTTTTCCAAGAACTCATTACTGTCCTGTATTTCTCTGTGTGCCATCCCTGGAGTCATCCAAAAGAAGCCTCGTGGCAGCCCCTGTATGTAACTGCTGTTGGCTGTAAGGCTTTGCTTCTTTGCAAGCTCAGGAAAGGCTCTGCTGTCCTTTTCCAGCTCTGAGGTCCAAATCTCCACAGATCTGTGAAAACTTTCCCTCTGTTGCCAGTGGCCTTTGTATGGAATCCTCTTGCTCAGCTGCAGCCATTCCCCTGAGCAGAACTGAGTTTCTTAAAAGCTAACATCTGATGGCCCTACCCATGAGCTCAAATCCAATTTGACACGATGCAGAAGGTTAGTAAATTCATACCCATAGACGTAACTGGGTAAATAATTACTTTTTGTGCAAGAGGTGTGTTTTAGCAAAAACTCAAATCCTTCTGAGATCTCTTTTGAATTCAGTTTTGCAATCACTGTCAATTTTCTGCTACAACTTCTGTGGTAATTTTGCCTAAAAAAGACTGGGAAAAACTGAGGCCCTAGTTCTGGATTGCTTATTAATGCAGTTCACTTTATATCTGAACTGGTTTTGGATTAGTCATTGGCGTGTTTCTTTCTCTCAGTCTTTTATTTTACTCCACAAATATTCAGCCTTAATTACAGCTATTTCTGCTTGTGGGTGTTTTTTGTTTTGTTTTTTCCCCAACGAAAAGTAAATGTTGCATTTAAATTTAACTTCCTTTCCTGGAGAACTAAGGGAGATAATGTTTTGTGCTCCTCTCTGTCTTTGGCAGGCTTTTTGTTGTCAGTGAGGCCATTCCCTTTTTTGGGGCAAAACTAACGAAGGCGGTCACTGTGCACGTTTGTTTGTGCATCCTACCTGGCACATTGCTGATGGACTCTGAATCATTTCTCTCAGCTATTAGATGTAAACTGTCAGTTTAGCGGTTTATTTCCGGTTTGATCCTGCCAAACTCGACAATACACTCCCGCAAGAGCCATTTGGTGGCTCTGGTCTGGATTGGGAATTTTGTTTTTTATTAACATTCTGCATGACTGATTTGGCAGATATGACAAACAAACAGGAGGTGGTACTTTCTAGAAGCTCTCTTTAAACGTTCTTTAAAATGTAAAGATGTTTCTTATATACAATAGTATGGAGGTTAACACAAGTAATAGAACAAGTTGTCTTAAAATCTTGAAAAATTGTAGTCTGTTCCAGCCACATGTTCCTGTCATATTTTAGCACTGGTTGTGACATTTCTTGGATGCTTCTTTTAGCCATTTTAGCTCCCTAATGTGATGTCGCTGGACTTTTTTGTTCCTAAGCTAGCAAGTCGTTTTGGCCCTGGAAGGCTTTGAGAGTCAACACAAAGGATGAGGTGGGATTCTATAGCCCAGGAACAGACATGCAGAAAGGGAAAGGCTGAGTTATTGGGGGAAGTTGCTGGATTGTCTCAGCTGTCTGTGACACCACGCTCTTGAGTTGTTTAAAAAGCACCCTGCCCGTGTTGTTTCTGTTCCACAAAGTAGCAGCTGGCAACCTTCTAGATACTGGTTCACAAGAAAGAGCTAAAATTATTGAGAAAATTTCAGGAATGCAACATACAGATCAGGACAAGTTTTGCATATCAGGTTTGCCCAATGTCCTAAGAGGGGTTGGCACATTTTGATTTAGAGCAGCTCAAACAAGGGTTGTACTGCGCGCTTTGTTGGGGGACAAGCTAGCTGGACTAAGTCCTTCAGACTGCCTTTAACACTTCATGCGGAGATTACATATGCAGTATGCATGAGTCTGCTTCTTCGGCAGCCTTTACCTGCCTATCAACTTCAGTTTGGAGGATCAACCACTCTGCAGAATGCATGAGCTGCACAAATGCACCGAGGGCACTTCAGTGTTTGTGTAACTCCAGGAGGGCCGCGGACAGAACGTCTAGTATAGGTAGGAAGAGAAGCATGATCTACCATGTTCGAATAATTAAAGCAGTTGCCTTTTTGATTAACTGAGACCCTTTAACCCTTCACATGAGCAATGTATCTGCCGTATCAATTCACCATCTCAAGAAAATAATGGAAATTCAACATAGCAACACAATAATCAGGGAATGTGCACCACCCTCCCAATGCTGAATGATTTGTCATTACTTTCAAACAGTTCCAGCAATCCCTGCTTTTGCTCCCACTTACCTGAGTATATTCCTTTTGCCTCACCAGGTGTGGAAAACTTCATCAGCCCATCTCCTGTCTGCATGTGCAGACCACACCACACCCTCACAGGCAGTGGTACCGGCACCTGGGACTCCTGCTGTCAGACGTTATGTCCCTGGTAGGTAGATTCAAGCTTGCCAGTGAGTAGCTGGGTGGCTGCCCTTAGATAGTTATCGAGCCAAAATGGCTCATGCCTGCTAGGAGCCAGAGCAGGCTGCATCAGAGCCAGCTCCTCCCATGCTGCAGAACGTCCCGCAGGTGCCCAGAAGACTTCCTAGCTCTGTCCTCAGCTGTCATCCAGCTATGCAGGTCTGAACTTGGTCCCTTACCCCTCTGCAAGGACAGGGCAGGTGTCACAACTTGTGTAACAGCATTTTTGGAAATCCCATGGGAGGAGATATAGATAAGAAAATGCTGTGACAATTTCCTTATAGATCTCTCCTCAGAAATGGCAGAGAAATCCCTGAGCCCTTACAAGCAAGGGCACGGCCTCTCCAGCTGTTGGAGCATGGAACAGCCATGATGGCTGCCCTTGGCTCTGTCCTTCCTCTGCCCTGCTTCCTTGCAGCTTGGTTGCAATGCAGCAGTTTTAAAAAGCATCTGAAGCCAGCAGAGCTCTTTAAAGGGGATTTCCATCCCACAGATCATGGATAAACTCCTTAAGTGTCACTGGAGGTGGAGGGAATGGGTTTGTGATGTGGATTACCTCTGTTGCCTCTGTAGAATGTACTCTGCAAAGCCTGAGTTATTCAAAGAAATCAAGCCCTTTTCCATAGGAAATAGTAGCTAAGTGTTGGTCAAAGTCCAGCTGTTAGGCTTATAGGCCATTAGTGGAATGTAATACAGAAATATTTTTTGTTTTCCTCTTCCTGCATTGACGAGAGAGCCCTGGTGTCCTCAGTTCTGGCACTGAGGGAGGGTCTGTGTGCTTGCTGGAGAAAAGAGGCTGTTTTGCTGTGAGGAGCATCATCCAGAGCCCAGAGCAGATCAGGGTGTTTGATCAGATAAAAAATAATTATCCACAGCTATGTATGAGGCCCCAGAGCATACATAAATCTACACTAAGCAGCATAAATACGTGACATACTTCTGTGGAGATTAAAAATCAAGAACTTCAAAGGGGTCTTATCCTCAGCATGGGAGATTCAATAGGTCTTACTGAAATCATATGACAGAGCAATTGACCAAATGACCATACCTAAGCCTGAAGTGCCTTGTCTGTTAGGAAGGGCATATATGAAATGTAGAATGAAAAGATGGCAGTTATGAAAGAGCCTTCTCTGAAACAGAGGAACAGAACAAGGGAAGGAAAAGCCCTCAGTAACACTAATAAAAGGATGTTCAAACAATACTATTCCCAGGCAAATCATCTTTCTGAGAGAATTAATAATCAAATGTGAAAATCCTGAACCATGTATGACTGTGGCTGTTATCCATATCCTTTGGGATTTTTCAAAATTAAACAAAGGAAAGAGCAAAGTCCTCACCTCATAAACCCTCTGTTACTCAAAGTGTGTGTGGGGGGGGGGGCGGGGAAGCAGAATGGAGCTGCTAAATATCTGAGCGCTGGCAAGAATAAGCAAATTCAAGTTTATCTTTGATGAGGTGGCAAGCAGAATACTGATATCCTGACATGCAGTCTGATTCTCCTAAATTAGGTCATACACTTTCTGACAGAGGCAAACCCAAGAACCAGCAAGGAGGCACTTCTGACTTTCTTACACTCTAACACCTGAACTTCCTGCCAAGCACCGACATCCTGTTTCTGTCACTGTCAGAGCCACTCATGCACTTTACAGTCAGATCAGATTGGCACAGGCCAGGTGGCATTATTTGATGGGTCGTTGTACTGTGAGTAAGCCTTTTTACTGAAATCAGGGCCTCATACATGCACAGCTTAGTGCCACCCTTGCTGCCTCTATGATCAATAGCAAAACTCTCCCAACTTTGGTAAAACAGGTTAGTAGGAATTCACAAAACTATGTGCTTCTTGGAAAATTCTCCCTTTGCTCTTGGGAGGTGGCTGCTTTAGGCGTACAGATGGTATCACCCAGTCTTCCACAATGAAACATGAAAGTCCTGAGGAAGATTTCACCAAGAAACTGTTTTGTTTATTTTAATTTATGTATTTGATGTTATTATTTATTTATTCTATTATTTTTCCAGTAGTCTAGTGGTGAGAGCACTTGCTTCCAGCCAGACTCAGTTCTGGGAGAGGAAGAGGTTCAAGTCCTTGTTGCCTTACTCCAAGGCTTCATGGTAGAGGGAAGGGGCTCTGTTCTGGGGAGGTGTTTCAGGTTCTGTACAAAAAGCTGCTAGCTTGTTCCCTGAGCCTGAGAAATCCTGTGGTTTAGTCGTTGCTAGAATTACTGATGGATTTTAATCATTCACAGTTGAATCCCCATTCCCGGATTTTAATCATTCACAGTTGAATCCCCATTCCCTCCCCTATGTACACCTAACTCTCCAGAGGCTGGATTCCTTTTCCTGGGCTTGCTCCTATCAGCCCAGTTTCCTGAAGTGGCTGAAGCAGAGATCACAGACAGGAATGTTTACAAAGAAGGGCTAATGTGTACAAGCCTCACCTCCACCTTGGTCATATGTGGATATTTCTTTCTTTTAAGCCTGCAGAAAAATCAATAAGACTTAACCAGATGTGGAACACTGACTAGCTCATCCTCCTCAAAACACTTAATATTGAACCCTCTGGAACAGAAAGCTTGAACTGATTTGTAAAGCAAATACTGAGTCCAGTGAAAAGCTGGTTGCTCCCCTGCCACCTCCTTTAATAATACTAGTGAGTATTGCTTGATACTCTTTTCCCCTTCTTAGCCTTTAATTTCCTGGAGGACTGTACATGAAAGGGGAATTTAGAGGAGAGTGACTGTGAGATGTGTTCTTTAACTGCCGTGGTTCTGGTGTAGCGATGTGGTCGTTTTACAGTAAAATGTGCCGATTGTGCATGGAGCAGGCCACTGGCTGTTCTGTTTAGATTTGTGGGCATTGTGTCTCTTTAAAATGACGTTAATAGCAAACAGCATTACCACATGCAATTTAGCTGTTTAGGAGTTAGCAGGAGAAGATAGTATTTATGCCAGCATTTTCATGGCAGGTCAATTATTTTGTTAGCACAGGCAACAGCGTATTTGCATTGTGCAACTCTTCTTAGGAACTGCACTGCGCTGGAGTACAGGAAATCATGGGAAGCAGGGTGGACTTGTAAAAGGAAGGGATTTATTTTTCTTGTGTGTGTATGCCGGTGTGTGTTTAGCTACAGTGGCATACGGTGCAGTCTGTGCCTTCTCATTATGCTGCTAAGGAAATGTAATACCTGCACAAGATTGAAGTAAAAGCGAGCAGAGTGCAGTTATTCTTTAGTTTCTTTTCTCTTATTCTCTTTCACCATGGTGACGTATGGTCTCTGCAGGTCAAAACTTTATATTTTGCAAGAACTCTGCGAGGTGCCATTTTGCTGAACTTCCTGAGCTGAACTTTGGCCAAAGCTGTCCTGATCTAAAGGAATAAATGACCACCGAACTCCACAGACAGTATTTAAAATTCAGCCTCTTCCGTAAATTTTATAGCTGATGAGACCAAGCTACTTTCATCAACTGCCTGCTACATAAAGACTTTATGACTCAGACTAGGGGAGGTTCATAAATACTTTGCTCTAGATTATTTTAAAAGACACTACGTTATGAAGGTGTTTAATAGGTGTCTCTCCCCCTCCTCTTTTTTTCTCTATGACCAGCACATTATGTTAATTGCAAAATTGTGCACTTAATGTGGATTAAGCTTGAACAGAAGAGAGTGTGTATTTCAGCTCAGGCAGCAGAGGTTGTTAAAACTGATCTGCACTAAGCTCAAGCTTGAAGAATGGGGACCAACAGAAGTATAATTTGTATGGCAGTTATTTAATGGTCTTCTTCAAGCCCTCAAGAAGGGCTCAGGCCTTCGCCTTCATCAGTGGTTACTGAGCAGTTTTAGGAGTGTGCCAATTCGTGTAACGTGTCTGGATCTTGGAGTAAATAGCACTAAACTAGCTGTGTTGTGCACTTGGGACTCCTCTGTAACAGCAGTTCTCTCACCAGCTGCAATCTCTCTGAGCATCACCTGTGTGCCCTCGCAGCTGTTGATCCCTCTGAACAATTCTTTCAAAACCCAGGTCATGTTTTCTCTGTCTCTCGAATGCATCACCTCTTTCCAAAATTTGTCAGCCTTCCAGGATGCTTTCTAGTCTCTTCTGACATGCTACAGTCTTCCCACATTTTGCACAAAATTTTCCTTTAGACAGAAGACATTTTCTCTCAAGGTCAGTTTTCAGCTTGGTTCAGTTTCTGTTGACTTCAGCAGATTGAATTAGGCTCATTAGGCTCTGTAAGAAACTTTCAAGACCTCTGGCCACTACTTGAACCTGGCATTTCAATTCAGCGTTCAAGTTGGTGGCATTACACATGCACTCCTAAACTGATCCAGAGGCTATTTGCACCAGCTTGGCCTATGCCTGTGGGACATGTTTCTTATTTACATGCAATTGCCATTGGTGTGTTTGTACACAATATTAACGGATAAGGGTTAGCACACAGTGTAACTGCCATGGGCCAGGATGAGCAGTCAGCTTTTCCTTTTGCTCAGATCAGAAGTTCAGGCTAGGCAGATAAGCTGTGATGCTTGAAGGAGTCAGAGAGATTATTCATCCCCAGTGGAAATGTCACAGCTAAAATCTGTCTGGGCTTGCAGGCCCAAAATGTATTTTGGACAGATATGAGACCTACTGCATTTTTCAGATGACAGTCTTCTTAAAAAATCTGTACTGAAATTGCAAAGAAAATGAGATCTGTAGGAAAGAAAGGAGAAAATAATATGGATGGCTGAGAAAGCCATCCAAAAGCCCTGGACTCTGGGGAGTCCTCACTTTATATTCAATATACAGACATAGCCTTACCTGTTGTCCTCGTTTGTGTCTTTTAATGCAGATTTGGAAGTCCCATGCTATTTCAGTATCTGTGATCAAATTTGTTGTTGTATTAACCTTAGAAAAGAGCTTCTATGATATTGCATACAGTGCATAAATTACAGATTTCAGGAAGGAAGATTATCTAGGTTTTATTAGTTCCACAGTATAATAAAAAGATACAATGTACACATTGCAGAGTTCACATGAAAGACTTCTTCCTCATTAGGCATGTTAGTTTTAAAAATAGATATAGAACACTGCTTAGACATCTGAGAAAATAATCAACAAATATTTCTTGGTACCTAAGCCTTTGTACTTCTGTACCCCAAGGCTCCTCCTAAATATGTGTCTGTATTACAGTCTTGGAGGACTCAGGGATGATACTCATTGCACAGGTAAGGGAATGGGGGCATGGGAAGCTGGAATCCAGAGACTCTCATCCTGCTGTCAGAAAGTTGTTCTCTAGGAAGTTGTTGTGATTTCAGAAGGGCAGCTGTAATGG
>VXAV01006386.1:262636-286038 GCA_013399715.1 Alectura lathami | reverse complement strand
CGGCCCCTGCTGGCTGCGATGCCCGGCGCCGGTGCCCCCGCTTGCCGCTGTCCGGTTGAAGGTGCTCTGCCGCGGAGGGCAGAGGGGACGGCGGGGGTGGGTGGCGGTGGCCGAGGCTCTGAGCGGGTGGCCAGCTGAAAACGTGGGGAGACAACGGCAAGAAAAGCAAGCGGGCAGCCAACGTGGGAAATTCTGTGGTGGTGACAGCTGCTCTCAAAGCCGATGGGTCAGCATGGATGGAGGGGGTGAAAGGACGTAATGCGGGACTGTGAAACGTCCAAGAAGGGGAGCACGTTTAGAACAGCAATTTCTTTAGACTGAGAAAAGCGTTCAGAGAAATCTGCGGTCCTTCCCCTGGGAGGGCCATGCATACGCTGCACATGGTTTTGCACTTCTCAGACCAGAATTTCCCTGGGGTTTTCTGCACTGCAATCAGATTTAGAAGTAACTGTTCAGATCCCCAGCTGTATTTATAACCTCTCCAGCAGGCAGTGCAGGATGCTTGGGATGCTGCTGCTCACTCTCAGGGAGATTTGCAAGCCTCAAGTATGCAAACAGATTTATCTGCACCATTATGCAGGTCCTCTTGACTCTGGGATCAAGACGTGAATTTCTCGCTTCCAGAGCACGTGTGGTCGGGGCCATGCAATGTGACAGACAGGTTCTGCAGCCAGACTGCTTTACACCAGGAGCAGAGGGAGGATGTTTTCCCCTTACAGCTTTCTGACAATGAAAAGGAAATATTTCCGTCAGACAGTTAAGGGGCAGGGGCCAGAAAGTGACTTGCGAGTTGTCCTTTGGGATGTAGCTGAGAGGATGTATTTCCTGCTGTGGGACTCAATATTCTTGTCAAAACCTGGTGTGGTCGCAGACTGAGTTAACCTCATGGTGATACAGTGCCCTGTGGTGATGTGCAGCCAGCGTTCAGTAGGTGAACCTGGAAATTTCTGATGATGCTTTAGCCACTGAAATTTACTGCTCATGTTCTGTCATGTGAGAATATAGTTGTCGTGAATTTGGAGAAACAGAGCTCATCATGAATTTTAAGAACTGGCACAGAGATTCCCTTTGTGCTCAGAACTCTCTTTCCAACCATTTCTGGGCGGCTGACCTTGAGCTGAGGTTCGTTATGAGTGGCTGGGGGCTGCTATTCTCTGTAAAACAAAAGCATTCAGGAATGGTGGAACTGAAACTTGCTTTAGAAATCAAGCATGCAATAGCGAGAAATGGTTTGCTGTTTGCTGTAGTGCAGACCCTGCAGTGAGTAGGTTCAAGGGCTGCTTTTGTACAAAGCAGTTTGGACACAGTGCAACCAAGCCAACCTTAACCAACCTTAAGGGCTTAAAACCTGCTCAAGCAAAACAAAGTTCTCTCCCTCCCTTCCAAAGAGAAGAGATTTGAAGTGCTCGACTGTGTCGGTATAAGGTATATCAGAGCCAAAACCACAGCTCAGATTCTGTAGCTCCCAACCTGGCCCGAGGCACCCAAGCTGCCTTCCTGCTTGCTCTGCCATCGCCGTGGCTCTCAGGCCACACCACAGCACGGTGCACAAGCATTTCTCAGGTGGGTTGGAGGCTGGATGCCAGCTGCTGCAAGCCTGCCAGGAAAGCTGTTCTGCTCTCATGTAATTTTTAATTTTGTAAGATCAGAGGAGGAAGATGACTCCTCCAAGCACACGTGCAGGCTGGCTGCCATGGACTGTGTAGCTCACAAACCGTCTGTCCAAAAAAGTCTTCCTCATTCAGCAGGAATGTGGTAATAATATTTAGTTGCAAAGCTTCAGATCTTGGCAGGGCTCGAACGGGTAGGTGAGCTCCCAGCCACCGAGGAGGGCGGTGGAGCGAGCCTGCCAGTGCCGACACCTCCGGCTGCTGCCTGCGGAGATTGCTGTCATTTATGTGTGAATAGCAGCGAGTGTGGTCTGGGATGCCCCATAGAGTGCCCTGGAAAAGCTTGCCCAGGGGAACTGGGGCTCCGTCGTAATGTGAAGGAGCCTTGTTTAGTGAGGACTTTGGGATGGGAAGAGCTGGGGCTTTAGACTTGAGGGTCCCACAAGCTGAGCTGTATTGGGAGATCTGGAATTTTTTCCACTAATGCTTCCTTTGGAAGGCCCCATCCTCACCCTTGTTTTTTTTCTTACCTCGTCTACCTGTACTATAAAATCCCCATGATCTGGGCCTTGGAAAGAGGTTCATTCCAGCGAGTTTGGATAAAATGATGTTACTCCTTGATAAAATGATGTTACTCTACCCAGTAGGGGGCAGCGCATAAATCTGGAGCCAATGTGGAGATGCTGGGCAGAGCCCACATGGAAAGAGGCTCTCAGAAATGACTGAAGTTGTAAGTACTGCCACGAAGTCAGGTGACTCCGATCTCTGCCCTGTCACTCAGCTCAATGAGCGCTCGTTGCGTATTGCAAGGTGAATTAGGCACTTCTTAGAGTCTTGTTGGTAAGTAGAGCCTTCCTTGTGAAACTCTTTAGACCTCCTTTATTTTATTTTATTTTTTCCCCCCATCACAAAGTACCATTCACATGGAGGAAGAAATCTTGCTCCCTTTCTTCCCTGCTGATGGCCTCAGAAAAAAAAAAAAAAAAAAAAAAAAAAAGGCAAAGTCTGGAGTGAAAGTGAAGGATTCTCTTCTTTCTTAGGGCAGGAATATGACACTTGTGATCTGAAGGGTCCTATCCATAAAGCTCCTAAGGTTCAGATGAAGAACAAACTCAGCTTTTGTTTAAAATTAGAGCCCTGACTCCTATTTCATAAATATTGGCTTGGAAAATGAAGTAAAATTCAGAGGAAGCTGTAGATATTTCTGCAGCAGGAGCAAGGCTTACTCACTGGCTAGAAATACACATGGTACAGGGAAAGGTCTGTCAGGGGGCAGTGAGGGAAAAGCACAGATCTGAAGGTGGCGGTGAAGGTGGGAGAGCACTGATGGGCATAGTACAAGTGATGTTTCCCTGGTTTTTAGGTTTTTTGTTTGTTTGTTTGTTTTTAGAAAATACACCTTTAGCCATGCTAGCAGCAGCATAATGGAGGCAGAGCTTCCTCTGTGAACGCTCCAAGCCTTGCTCTACCCTGTGAAACCACCAAGGGGGAGGAGGTTGTGGTACCATGTATGGTATTTCCCAGAACAAAATCCCTCATGGGGCACTCCACACCCTGCAGGGACAGTCCTCTGGAGGAAAAAAAAAGTGCAAAAAACTTGAAGCAATTAGAAAATCAGCATGCACTCCCCATTTCAGCTTCATTCCTAATTTGTGTAGAAGCAGACAGTGATTCCTATATCATGCTGAATTAATTGGCAGGCCAACATGTCTGTGGAATAGTGTTTTGTGTAGAGTTTGGTATAGCAAGCATATGATCAGTGTGGGAATTAATACATGAATGTCAAAACAGCTAATTTTATTATTTGTATGAAGATAATTGCCAATGAGTATCTAAAATATTTTTGCAGGCCTAATAAATTGCTGTTTTCTTGTAAGAATTATCCAAGTAAACAGGGTTGCATATGTTATTATCAGTGTTTTGAGGTTAGAGCCTCCCTTGTTCTGCTATTGGAAATGGTACCTCTTACATGAAAGAGACTGTTCACATTGTCCAAACTGCCCAAGCCAGCAACATGATTTATAGAAAAGGGGAACTGAAGCACCAAGAGGTTCAGTGATTTGCTTAAAGTCAGAGAGAGGCAGTCTGCAGAAGGGCTAGGAATGGAACATAATTCAGGTCTTCAGAGCCCCATACTAGAAACTTAACCACAATACCATCCTTCCTGTTTTAGTGGGTTTTGTTTTCTTCTCCAGAATCTGAATTTTCATTTAAATGTAACCCCTGAAATCGGAATTCTTTGATTTTGCAAGTAAATCAGACACCACATTACTTCTGAGTCTGCTTTCAGATGCACTGAAACCAGCAGCACTGAGAGAAGTGTGAACCTCCGTCACCCACTTTAGCTAGCTATTAAGGTCAGAGCTTGACGTATCTAAATGGGACATGCCCAAAAAGTCTAACTACTGTGACTAGACATTTCCTTATACATCTCCGTTTCCATAATATCCACACCAAGTTAGGAGGTAATAAAGCGAGCCTGCTGAGTACAATGGATCCTCTCATTCTTTTAGGCATTTACTTTTAGGCAAAAAGGCTACAGAGATGACTCACCTCCTACTGATATTAATGGCCATGCTAGGCATCACTAAAGAACGATGTGTATTCTAGTTTCTCCATGGTAGCATACGTAAGTTATTATACCAAGAAAAAAATACAGTTTGAGATGTCCTCAGCTGGTTTTGAGCCCTGACGGGCATCACCCCTGTAACAGGATGAGGGTTAGCCAGTCGTACGGGGCCAATCATTCTGTCGCAGCTGGAATTTGCGCTGTTCTGCAGGTAACGTACAGTTCAGATCCCACCTAGCTAGGATGGATGAAAGAAATCTGTATTTTTTTTTCTTCTAACAAGGATTGCTGTGGATATTAGTCATGAGGATGTGCATGTGTCTACTGACGAGAATGAAGAGCAATGTTTTGGGGAAATTAAGCTAATTAATCTTAACAGTGTACTAAAACTGAGTAAGAGCTGAGCCTCTCCATGTAAGATATAAACTGTTATACTTCACATACGTCCTACATTCTCTGAAGCTATGAAGAATGTTTCTTTCTAAGCTGGCTACTTTGGAATTGCTTGTTTTAAATGCTGTTAGTTCATTCTTCTGGAGCAGTTAATGTTAGTTTCCCTGGACCCTGACTGATCTTCACTGGAAGTTCCTTTGTTGACATTAACCAAGTCAAATAAAGATCTGTGTTAGTCTTATGATATCAAATGCTAGGCAGTTAACCACATAAAAATGTGGTTTAAGTTTTCAACATTTCAGTAGTTTAGACATCCCTCTTGGTAATTAGTTGATAAAAAGGAAAGGAAAAAAAAAAAAAAAAAAAAATAAAACCTCCATATTATTGGTAGAAGCATTGTGAAAGGGCAGCATGCTTTCTGGTGTTGTTTTTTTTTTCATACAAATGAGAGATTTGCGTTGTGTGGGTGTGGGTCTGTGTGTGTGCACAAACTCCCCAATTGACAGAGGAACTCCATGTCTCTAACAGTCACACTGGTGCTAACTGCAGAGGCAGCAGGCTGCCTCTCGTATGTGAGAACTGCTGCAATAAAAACTGAACTGGATATTTTAAAGCAGAACTATATGATCCTATTTTGGCTTCTAGATACATTGACTGGACTACAGAGGTTTCAGTGCTGGCTTGAGGAACACGCACCGTGCATTTCAGAGCCAGTTGCTAATTTTATTTCAGTCTGGCTACCACGATACCTGCATGATCCTTTCCAAAGTAAGCCAGAACAAACCGCCCTACCCTGCTACCTTTCCATTGCCTCTGTCACTGCCCCGGCAGCTCTCTCCATTGCTGTTGAAGCCACATGCTCTGCTTCTCCACTTCCCTTTTCCTGTGAATTTTCAGATCCCAATCCCATGAATGAGGAGTGGTAATACGGCACAGGAAGATCAGCCGTGGCACTGAACTCTGTGGCGGGTTTTGGAGCTGAGGTTAACGTTCACATGTGCAGTTGCAGCCCTCTGTGCAATGTAAGAAGGGGATGCTGGCGAGGTCATAAGCTCTGGAGAAAATTTATTTGTGAGTGGGGATGTTGAGGATAAAAACCAAAGCATCCATTCATAATCCCATAGGGCCTCCAGCGTCTCTTTGTCACTATTTTCATGGTGCCATTACCCTCTGCTCTCACAGTTTTCCATTCTCACAGGCATTTTCTGCCACTTCTCTGTGTTTTCAGTGTCTGGTTGGATTGTGTCCTGCGTGGTTTACATGATTACAAATTTGCATTTGCTGCAGCAGATGAACAGTGATGCCCTTTGTGGTGCTCCTATGACTCCATCAATTCAAAGCACACACAAATGATGAACTTCTGCTGAAGTAATTCAAAGGCTGCAGCATCTGTGTCGATGCATTGCATTTATAGGCATAAACAACACGATAAGATTTTTATGTTTGGAGTGAGGTGGAACGGATGACTCAAATGTACCCTCACCTTTGGTTTTCAGTCCACAAAAACAGAATAAATTTCATTCTTAATATGTAGAGAGTCTCAACAATCTAAATTAAAAGAAAAAAAAAAAAATGGGCTGGTTCTGAAAGTGAACAAAGACAGATACTGTGCTGTTAGGGTGTCCAGGAGCAGGACACAGGAATCTGAAAAATCAGAAAGTGATGGCACTGTGAATCAGCCTTTTGCAGCTCCTCATCCAGATCCAGGTGAACAATCCTATTACTTTTGCACCACACTGAGACAATTTCAGATGACTTGGTTGGATTTCTAACACTTGAAATCATCAAGCCTTGATCTGAATGAATCACTATTAATACTCAGCCATGGAAAAACAGCTTTTGTGGGCTTTCCCTCTGCATGTGCTGGCCACTATATTCCTACTGTGATTGCTGTTTAAATCATTTGATCCTTTTACAGTCCTAGACTAATCTCAAGATCATAAACCGCTCAACTTGTTATGATGATGAAATATTAAAGGCTCAGGATTCTGCAGTGTCTACTAACTCAAATATACAATAAATAGGAACTAGTGAATGTGCATCTCATTCACTACACGGTAGATCCTACATAGTTTTATTCTTGTCCTATGGCCTTGGCTAGTTATATAACTTATGTCTGCAAAGATCTAGGCAAGAAATAGATAATACAGATTTTATTTTCTCAATTTCAAAGTATTTACTGAGAAATTAGCCCAATTTCTGTTCCTCTCCCCTTCCCTGGAAAAAGGATAGGTCCTCACAGGTGACTTAACAGTCTACCTCAGAATAGGAATATTAATTCCACGTTTTCTAAGAAAAAAAAAATACAAAGCCACCACCATTAACTACTCATGGTAAAAGAATTGGATTTATTTCTTCAGACATCTTCCTTCTCCAGACTTACTGCAAACCTTGGCCAGTTTTACTTGTGCACTCAGCAGGCACAGATTAGCTTAATTATATTCCAACTTCAGCAGAATTTCTAAGAATCTGGAGAATAAGCTGGCAGTTTCTGACATGAAATAAAAGTCCTTTAAATGTAGAGCTTTGGCATCTGTAATTAAGGTTGTAAATCAGAAACTTCATCGAGAGGTATTAGTGTAGCATTCTCTAATTTTAGAAAGATCTATACTAGTTAGATACAGACCTCACCACAAACGCTCATGGATTCATTAAGAAGAAATATTATGTTATGTAAAATCAGCATTGCATAGCGTGTAGGCCTTGATGTGTCCTCTCAGTAAATTAGGCAATTGAGAATATGAAAGTGGGAAGAGTGCCCAGTTTGGAGGGTTTCCTCCAGGAGTTCTGCAGACATCTCGCTGAATTGCAGTTGTCGGGATGTTTGACGTCCGTGGTGACTCACTCTGTGAGGGCATGTTTGTCCTCTGACTCTGTGAGAAGTCCTGTTACCAGCTTAAACTGGAAAGAAATGCTGTATTTCAATTGCAGATCTATATTTCAGTTCCCCAGTTTGCCTGGGGCCCCCATCACAAGAAAGATGTGGAGCTCTTGGAACGGGTCCAGAGGAGAGCCACGAAGATGATCAGAGGGCTGGAGCACCTCTCCTGTGAAGAAAGGCTGAGGGAACTGGGCTTGTTAGCTTGGAGGAGAGAAGGCTCCGGGGGGACCTCATTGCGGCCTTCCAGTACCTGAAGGGAGCTTACAGGCAGGAGGGGGACCGACTTTTTACGCAGGTAGATAGTGACAGGACAAGGGGCAATGGCTTTAAACTAAGACAGGGGAGATTTAGGTTAGATATTAGGAGGAAATTTTTCACTCAGAGGGTGGTGAGGCGCTGGAACAGGCTGCCCAGAGAAGTTGTGGATGCCCCATCCCTGGAGGCATTCAAGGCCAGGCTGGATGGGTTCCTGGGCAGCCTGGTCTAGTGGTTGGCAACCCTGCCCACAGCATGGGGGTTGGAACTAGGTGATCTTTAAGGTCCTTCTCAACCCTGGCCATTCTATGATTCTAATAATGGCAAAAATTCTGATAATTATTCTAGAGAAAGCATTAGGCTTAGTCACATAAATTGAATGGAGCTTGGCAAAGTGACCTTAAAAAGGTTATTGAACGTATTAGTAGTAATATGTGATGACCTCAAGCCCCAAGTCATTCTAAGACAATTTTACTTACAGAAGAAACTGTTGGTAAGGTGGCTGGAGCTATTGTATGCAAACGGTTCAGATTTGTCCCTCTATTTAGTTCTTTACTTCAGCTCTCCTGTTGTGACTCTGTCTCGTAGCATGACTCTGAGCATGGCCTGAGTAACTTCCCAGTTTCTGCAGTGGTACCAAAAATATTTTACACGACTTTTTGGCTTCACTTCTAAACAGAACAATCCGTGTATCCCTGATATTATAGACCCCTTCAGCATAAATCAGTGCAGCCTTCAGGTCACTGCTGTTTCAGTAAATACCTGAGCCGAAGTTCCATAATTAGATTTCTCTGCTCACCAGTTTAAAAAAGCAGATTAGGAGTTGGGTGATGATTTGTTTAGAGAAAGAAAAATAAATAAATAAATAAATAAAGCAGATATAATTCTTCAAATGTCAGGTAATGGGGTTTTTTCCCTTGAGAATTTTTATGGGCAAACCATTGCAATTAAGCACCTAGTACAGTAATACCAAGAAATCCCAATAAACTGATGAATGTGAATTTAAATCCCGTGCGCTTTCTAATGATTTCCCATATAAATATGTTAACATCCTCTCTCCCTGAGTCTGTGGGGAAAGGTTAAAATACTAACAGGGAATATGGATTTTCCAGTCGGCCAGGGAGAGCTCTGTCCCTTTCTAATGTTCGCACAATGCCACGACTCAACAGAGTGGAGGTGGAGCACTTAAAGGTAACATCCTGCACTTCCTTATGGCTTTTTCCTGGCTTCAGAGGTCTGCCAGAGACACAGAATTTCTGGGTACATTAAAAATGCTCCAGTATCCCCCAAGTCCATACTTGGGGGGGATTATGTGCTTTGGTCAGGAGGAAATCTTCCATGAAATTAGATGTCTTTGCTAAAGGCTTATCAGCAGTCTCATCAAAGCCCTCCAGAAGATTTCCAGTTAAAGTAGTATATAAACTGAGTAAAAATAGTACAAGGTCTGTGATCTTAGGATGTTTCTCAGGAATTTTTTCCTTCATCCAAAAAGATGAAGATTTTGTTCTGCAGTGTGTGCTGGTTCCTTAGAAGGATAGGATGCAAGTGCCTTGGGATCAGCCCCTGGCCAACAGCCACGGAGGGAAGCAGAATGTCAAGCCTTCGCATTAGGCTTGACCTCAGCATCCAATGTGCTGCTGGTGGCAGCATGGCAAGGATCTCCAAACACACGTTCTTAGCAAAATGGAAAAGCAGACTTGCAACCAGAATAGAGCAGCGGGGTCCAGACCACTTCAATGCTAAAAATATCTTATTTTTGAAGAGATGGAGGACACAGACATTTGAAGCTCACTTCCAAATACATTTGTGTTACAAGTTTTGAATTCGCTGAAAGGATGCCACCCAATTCCCTCCAGTTTCCTGCCTTCATCCTGACTTTTTGTTCCTCGCATATTTTCCCCTTACTTGGTTACTGTCCTGTTGCACCCTGCACAGCCATTGACCGGAGCTGGGAAGCCCGAGATTGAGGCTGTGCGTGGTGCCGGGGATGCGATGCTGAGGGAGGCTGGCAGGTATCAGGGCTGGCAAAAGCACCTCTCCTGGTTCAAGCTTCTTGCTTGCTTGTGGACCACACTGAAAATAACTCACCCCTGGTAAGCCTGCATTAAATAGCAGTGTGGTGGTATTGCAGCAGCGTGTTACGCAGCATTCTGCAGTTTTCCTTCTCTGTTTCTGTATAAAACTGAATAAAAATGTTAATCCAGCATACACACATGCTAAAGAATACATTTACTTTCAGTGGCTGCGTTTACCATCAAAGTTGATAGTGCTTCCTGAAATTGGTTTCTGATCCCTCTGAAAGACTGCGGGTTTCTCTCTCTCTCTCTCTCTCTCTCTCTCTATTTTTTTTTTTCTAAAGGTTAATTTCAGGGAAACCGAACAACATGTATGAAACTCTAAAATATCAACTGTGAAGATAAATTGTGGTACCAAGAGTGTAACTCATGTGAACTGCCTCCAGTTCCCTGAATTCCTGTGAATTCCCAGTTTCCACTAACGGGTGGCAGGCAGGTCAGCGTGTGGTTATTTTCTGCTAATCTTGTGCCAACATGTGGTTGTGGTCGTGATAGACAGGTAGGAGGAGAGTGATCTGGAGGGGACGGAAATACTAACGCTGCCTTGAGACCGGGGAGGCAAACCCATTGGTTTCTACAGCACAGCACTCATTCAGTTTGGTCAGATCACGATGAGTCCTCTCTATGTGACAGACCTGCTGCCTAAAATACCAAGAATGGTACAGCCTGCACACTTTTGGCCAGCAGATAGTCTCCTGTGATTCATTCAGCATCCTTCCGCTGCTCTGCATATGATGATCTCTCGAGTGTGTACTTGAAAGGCATGGCTAAACTGATTCTGTTTTTATAAAGTGAACCACAAGCAGAGTGTTGTGCAGCACAAAAATGTGCTGAGTGCACAGATTGCTAAAGCAATTGCTGCTTTGTAGCAAAGACCCACACACTGCTGGACTGAAGGGGCTGCTTCTGCTGGCCACTGAGGAACAGCCTGAAGGACTTCCCTCTTACCTGCACTCACTTGCTCCTTAACTTTGCAAGACTGTAGCTGGCAGCTTCCCAGCAGTCCTGCGGCTGGTTTTATTTTGCATTAGCTCCTCTGCAGCCTGGGTCCAACTGAAGTATCTTCTTGTCTTTATACATTCTCCCAGCCCAATTTTCCCGGGCCTGGGCTCGTGCAGGAAGCGGCAGGTTTGGGAGGTACCGCTCGGAGGGTTTGGGCTGCGGAGCTGCCCTCAGCTGCGCGTGCTGTGGCAGGGAGCCCTCCCTGAAGACAGCCAAGTCCCCCACAGTGGGGTTCAGCAGCCGTTCACCTCTGAAACTGGGATTTCAGTGCAGTCATGTGGCTGCATGGAGACCCCATCACTGTTCCTGAGAGCAATTAGCCCATTTCCTCTTCTCTTAATTAGCAGTCTGTACTTCAGTACCGCGCATACCACAGCCTGCCTCCTGCCATGCACCCAAGTGCAAATGCTCCACTGATGCTATGTGGTTACAAAGCCTAAAACTGAAAAATTGGGCAATATCAGATTTACATTTGCACATGCAACCTGAAATCTGCCCACTCATGCATCTGTGTGCTGAGTGACGCAGGGGTGCTGGTGAATTGTGTGATCTTAACTGTTTCACAAAACTAGGACAGAATTTGCAGGAAAAGATAAAGAAGGCCCCGTCTAACTTTTTAAGGGCTGGAATTTGCAAACAATTACATCTTTTTAACATAACTGTCTGTAGATACGTCTGTACTTTACAAAGAAGAAAGGTATAAAAACAAGCTTTGCTAGAGCTCCAGCAAAGTTTTTTTATTCAAACTTGTTGTTTCAGTTACTTCAGTTGCCAGAGGAAGACAATGGCTGTGAGGTAGAGCAGGACTCTGTCTCCAGGTGCTGGATGTGCTGCTGTAGGTACCTGGGCTGCCAAGGTACACTGTGACAGCATGCTTGTTTCTATGAGTTCAGCAATGCAAACCATGCATGCAGGCCAGGTGTGACTCAAAGAAATCAGAATGTATGGAGAGAAGGTACTTTGTACTGCGGGTAAAAAGGCAGTGAATACGTAGAAAGCTCACCAAAATCCAACACTGAACACATGTGGCCTTTTGGAAAGTGTCTCTGTACAAATGCATCCCCAACATGTAGAGTGATAAAAATCATTTACTGAGCTGAGTCGAATGGCATAGTTGAAGTGGAGCTGTAAATAAAGTGGTAGGCGGTTTCCTGCTAAAACTCCCCTGCATGTCCAAGAACCCACTGTGACTCAGCCATTGCAGTCACTGGGAACTCGGCACAGACGCCCTTTCTGGTTGGGTATTTTTACTTCTCTTTTTGCACCGTATCAAAAGGGGCTCCATTCATCCCTGGAGGCAAAAAATTGACAATATGACCCAATATTTTTTGTCGTCTTAAAGTAATGGTCTTACTGTAAACAAGACTGCTTGGACTTCTTGTGAAACTGACTGTCAGTGACCTGTGTCTGTAAAACAATCCGTCTGCCTGGATCTCTGTCAGACCTTCCTGTGAAAGTTCTTAGGACTTCCATTAACACACTTCAGCTGGGCTCTTACCTGCATCTCTCAATGGCTTGAAAATGGAATTTCCATTGCTTTCGTTTTATGTGCAAGGAGACGGAAGAATGACTGGTTTTTATTTTAAAATGTATGAGTGCGAATATGTTGAATGGATGGGAGATGATTAAGTATTTGGTTATAACACATTTTCTAATGTACTGTTCCTTCAGAGAATTAGCATCCTTGGAAAGATGAGCCAAGCTGGAAGAACCTGTGCCCTTGGCAAAGTAACAGCAATAGCAATGTCTAGTAATTTTCAGATCAGAGCATCTAAGGTCTCACTTGCCCAAGAATATTTATCTGACGCTCTCAGATGTCATCTGCTTACTTCTCTGGGCTCATAGTTTTGGTACTTCCTCTGTCACGTAAGATAACACTTCCCCTAGCCTGTTTTGAACCTGCATAGATGGTTGCCTCTGTATGCAAAAAGTTCTGTGCCCACAAGGTTTTAAACTAAGCATTGGCAATTCAAAAGATTTAGGAGATTTGCAGTTCCCATGAGCAAAGCTAGAATGGGCTGTTCTGTCTTTTCCCCTCCTTATCCCATGTAGTGTTTACTCTGTTGCTTCTTTTGTGCCTCTCCTGTTTCTAGTCAGTCTCCTCTCCTCCAGTTCACTTTTTTTTTTCCTAATTCTTTGGTTTTTTATACTTCCTCTGTGTTAGTCCCAGCTAATTCTTTATTGGCTTCTTCCATGATACTGCTGGAACTTTGTCCCCATTTGACCTTTCTCTGTATGAACAAATCCCACTGCCCTTGGTTTAAAATTCACTCCATTCTGCTTTTCTCTGCCTTCCATCCTGCTGTTTTTGAATTGCTTCCTGAAATTTCTATTTGATACCTCTTTTACTTTCAAGATGCTCTCTCTCTTTTGCTTTCTTTCTCTGACTGCAATAAAATATACTTCAGTTGTTTTTTTTTTTTCTGAGAATTAAGTCTGTCTTCTCCAGTTTTCATTTTAGCATCTGAAGCTTATCTGTGGTTCTGTTACTGAACTTCCTTTCTGGGAAGTTCAGCCTCCTTGTATTTTGACTCAGGTCACTAACACCCAAGTGGAATAATTTTTTTCTTGCCAATTCCTGTAACTGCCCACCTTTCTCCTCTTTTCTTTTCCTCAGTCCTCTCCCCTACTGCACACAGCACTGCTGTGCAGTCCATTCTGTTTGAGGAAAGCTGCCACGGAGTTGCTGTTCCCCAGAGAAGTCCTTTTCTGCTGCTCTCACAGCTGCAACTCATGGAGGATTTGGTATGTTTTGAAGTGCTCCAACCTGAAAAGCAAGAGCCAAGGTTCTCACACAGTGCACCGGGGGAGGGGGTGCCTAGGGAATGAGGCCAGGCAGGGGCTGAAGGGCTCAGGGCAGAGGAGAGGGATGAAGCGGGGTTGCTGGTGCAGGACCCCTGGGCTGGGGATCCAGCCGACGGGCAGGGGCAGCGCTGGGAGTGCCTGGCTCCTGCTCTGGGGCCTGGGGACGCATGCTGGCCTGCCATGTCCCCCTTCCTCCCGACGGGCTGCTGGAACCCTTACAGCCCAACACTTTCTTCTGTCAGGAATACGGCAGTATGTGCTGTCAGCACAGGACATCCACTTCCATTCAGAAATTTTAGCAAGCAACTGAAAGAAAATTTTATTTCACCATTTGACTAGAATTCTCCTTTTCTTCCCCCACACACTCCCTTTTTAAGTCACTTAATACTTAAGGAAAATTTCTGGACCACGTGGGTGGCAGCCTTGGTACCCCGCAAACACAGCACGGCTGCTGAGATCCTGCCTTCTGAGAAGAGCTCACCAGAATGACCAGAGGGCTGGGTGAGTAGGCCGAGCTGGGCCGCTGCAGAGCGCTGCACCCACCTGCCTCCCTGCAAGATGACTGCTGCCATGCCTGCACCGGACACGGCGAGGGAGAGCGCTCGCTGTACCCTATTGGCCCTGGTGAGTCATTTGCACCTTCTGCTACATCTGGCATGAATTTTGCTTTTAGGTTACTCTAGGGCAGCACCATTGTCAATATTTCCTTCGCTAAAAGCTGGAGACACAGAGGTGAAAACAATTATGTTTGCTAGAGTCTGTCATTAAAATTGGCAGCTGGTTTTCACATAAATCAGATTTTGAGCAGCACTGAGCAGTGCCATTCAAGTGCTCACTCTCTTGAGAAATAAAAAAATGTGAATAAAATTCCAAGGTATTCAAGCATGCACCTGCATGCGCTTTTCTTCTGGGTGAATGGAAGCTGAGCAAGGAAACAAGTTTTGGGGTAATTAACAATGAAATGTAGGAATTATGCCAGAGGAATAGCCAGCCTATTTTAATTTCAAGAGAAACTTGTGGCATTCTTTTGTCTTAACACTGTGTGCAACTTGACGTTAAGCTTTAACTTGAAATGTGCTTCTTTACACTGTGACCTTGAATTACATGCACTCTTTTGATCTCACTGTATTGTGAGGTTGCCAGGTGAAAACTACAAAATGGCCTAAAATCTTTAGGTAACTGCTGTAAGCTCCTGAAGCCCTGGATGGCATGTCCTGCCTTCAAACACACAGCTCTGTGATGGCTTAGAAAACTTTCCACCTTGAGCTTTCCTCCATGTCTTCCTCTGATATTTTTCTTTTTCTTGTACATAAATTGAAGTAGTTTGAAGGGACAGCTTGGGCTTGGACTCGGATTTTCAAAGGAATTAGGAGGAAAACATTTTTCTCTTGAGCACTGTGCCTGTCAGGCATAACTGAAAGGGCTTTCTGGAGAAATAGGAAAGCCACACTGAGAAGAAAGGGAAGCAAAGCCAGAAAGACACTCAGTTTGAATTCTGTCTGTTTATATTTGTATCTCTTGTTCGCAGGAAGTTCTGTTTTTATCTTTAATGCCATGCAAGTTCCTATAAAAGTCAGTTTAATTATAGTATTACTCAATTTCCAAAGAAATCACTTGGATTTGTATGTAAAAACCTTGCTGCCCAGCCCCCTCTGCTGGATGGAGAAATAATATTTTCACCCCTGCATGCTGAAGACATCCAGTAAAAACATTACAGTTTATTACTGATAAAATAGTTACAGGCTCTGAGTTCACAAGATCATTACTATCTTCCCATTAGCTCTAATTATCTCATAAGTTACAGGAGTTGGCATGGTCACAGCAAGTCTGTTCCGATCCCAACATCTGAACGAGTATTCAGTCAGCCTGTCATGTCATTTTGCCATCAAAGTTCTTTTCAATAGTGTCCACCCTCTTCACTCCCACTGTTGCTCATGTGTGTTACTTTCCTCTTCATCAATGATCTCATTGCATGCAATCAGTGTACTTGCAGAGTATGTCTATACAGGAAATTAAAAAAAAAAAGAAAAAAAAAAAAGTGAATCTGAGAAGTACATCTGTTCTTCTAGGGCAAAGCAAACTTTGAAGACTTGCTTTGCTTGTCTCTGAAGTGTGACAAGGGAAGTTCACTAGGTGAAAAACAATACTAAGTGATGTTTAAACCATGCTTTTTACTTGTGTAGGACAAAGCCTTTTGCAGGGACCATCCTTTTACTTACAGATCAGGAAACAGGCCCAGCAAGGGAAGGCAATCCAGCCATTTGGGCACTAAATTAGAACTAAAAAGACATGGATTTAAGCCCTGCTCTAAAACAGACTGCCTGGTGACCTTACACTAATTAATTAGGCTAAAAGTCAAAACAGAGTTCTGTCACAACATCGAGCTTAAAATTTTGAAGCTCCTCGGATAACGTGTTGGACCATTATCATGGTCCTCTGCAGTGCACACTGAGAGCTGAGTTTCTCTGAAAGCAGAGCCGAAGTAGCCAGCATGCCATGCAAACAGCCAGTGAGGAATTATTGCCTACAGAAGTATGTCTGAAACTTTTCTCTCGAGCTCATGCACATTAATCAAAGGTTTGGAGAGTTATGTTCTTCAAAGTCAGGTCTTTGATGAATGGCAGTCTTTAAAAAAAAATCAAGCAAGCTGAGAGAATGTTGCTGGGGCAGGTGATTAGTATTTAGAAGACCTCTTCAGTATATGGAAACCTGGAATTTCTGCCCCTGCTCAGCCTTATGGCAGTCAAAGTTTGGTTCCTCCCCTTTCTGGAAGGTGTCCTAACTGCTAAGCAGAGCTCTGTTCTCATTGAAAGGGAAGGAGGAATATTTGTCAGCCAAGAGAGACTTGGAGCTTAACAGCTAGAGCACTCACCTACGAGTGGGAAACACTGCGTTCTGGTGTCTCCTCTGAGTGCTGTTACATACTGTACTTAAAGCAGTTAGCAGATAAAGTCCATAAGTGGTATTTGAAGCTGAGCCAGGATCCAGTGCCTCACCTCTCTCAAATCAATGCTTCAACCTGCAGGCCTAAAGGAAAGTCCCATTCTTGGTAGCTCAGTGGCTCTTGAATGCCCTTTTGTGCACTAAAGAGTTCACAGGAAGACCACAGACTGTTTCCTTCTATAGGATTGTGGCAAGGTCATCTTTTCAAAAGGAGCTTGGCAAGCATGTCTTTGAGCGTCTCAATGCCAGGAAGGGATCTAAGCCTGAATTATCAAATGATCCCACTAGTGAACTATTGGGTAGAACTGATGGATTTAAAAGATGATGGCACATCTTGACAGAAATTGTCTCTAATGAAGTCACCGAAGGGCTGAGAATTTTTTTCAGAGCTCCATTCAGTTTGCAAAAATAGTGAAAATTGTCCCATAAAGATCAAACTGTAGTAAAACAAAAGGAAAGAAAAACAATGAGTGTGTGTCCTGATGTTAAAAATACTTTGTATGTAATTGTATCTCAGATGAAAATGTGAACTAAAGTTTCCTGGAATATACTGTAAGTACAGCTTGTATTCTGGTGAGGTTAAATGAGTATTCAGTCTTAGCTACAATAGCCATAAATGCTAAAATTAACAACAGGTTTGGACCAGAAAGAAGTCTAAATAGCTCTAGGTTCTAGGGAAGTTAGAAAACCAAGTCTGTGTTCAGAATTTACCTCTAACCTCTTCACAGAACCAAGGCAGATGCTTAAATAGCAGTAGTCCTACTTTTTGTGTTTGCAACATTTTGTGAGTATGCAATATTTCCTGTCTGCTGAAATATGCAGCTGCATTGCCTCCCAGGTTTTAGGCCATTTGTTGCTTGATAACTGCAGCAAAGTGAAAAAGATAGTTTTATTGCAGGGTCTGTGAGTGCTGAAGGAAAAATAAATAAATAAAGGAAGGAAGCAGGGAGTACTTTAGTCCCAAGCAGTGCATAATCAGAGACTGCTCTATAATTGGGGGAGCTCTCCTTCGTCCTGAGGCATTTGGCCAAGTTTAGACGAAGCTCAGAGCTTTCTAGGTCTGCAGTTGCAGTCTAGATGTCTCATCCCACCCTCACAGGAAACTTGTACTGCTATAATCAGAGCCAACCTGCTTCCACAGAGGCCAAACTGTGGGAATTCAAGCTGTAGCACTTGATAAGAGCTGGGAACAGGAGGCAGCATCTCCCTCCTACCAGAGCAGGACAGACAACCAGGGTTGGCCTGGATGGGACTTGCCCCCTTCCAGAACCTTTCCTGCAGAGCCTGTATTTCTCACCTTTTGAAATGCACAACCTGCTTACTTGTACAGAGCTGCCACGAGAAGACATGACTTTTGAGCTATTAAGTTGAAGTGCTGTATATTCAAACATTGCAGATAATGGAACAATGAGAATGAAACCCAACAAATGAAAGCCATGATGGAAATTCATTGTTCGGTACATGCCTGCATGAGGGATGGCTCCTGGGAAAGATTAAAGCATTTCTCCTAAAGCACCTGTTGCTTTACACTAATGAAACAACAAATCAACAATAAATCCTTTCCTACTCATGTACCAGGAATTTCGCATGGCTTACTGCAGGATTACAGACCATAAAATGCACAGTTACAGACCATAAACTACAATTGCAAGATAATGTAAACTGCAACTTGCACAATGTGCAAGCTCCTTTGAATTCAAGAACAGAAACTTAAAACTTTCCCCACATTTTAAGAGTAAGAACTGCATGGCACTGCGTCTCTCATGATTTCACAAGTAGTCTTAACAAATATTATCAACAGGCAACACTCCACATCTGTGTGCTGAAGATTACAGAAGTGCTGGGCTACCGTTCTAAGCTGGGAAATGCAGCCTTTGGAAGGAAATGCATCTGCCTACCTTACAGATCACAGGATGAATGAAGAAGATTCTCTAATTACTTTCAGTTCTGTTTCCTCTGTCTGGAATTCCTGTTTTCCCCAGCTGATGTGTCCAGCTAGAATACAGGGTAGTAGAATGACATTTATAAGAAGAGAAAGTAGGCACAGGCTAAATGGGCATCCACTGAATACTGCCATGTGTGAGTAAAAAGTGCACTACTTCAATGCTTACTCCTGTGAGTGTGAACTTTAGGGACCTCCTTAATAAGGACTGCCCGTCCCAGCTTTTATTTTGCAAGACACTTAAAACTCTTGCCCAGGCTGATACCAAGGGTGGCTGAGGGAGCTGGGCTTGTTTGGTCCGGAGAAAAGAGAAGGCTCCAGGGAGACCTCACTGCAGCCTTTCTGTGCTAAAGGGAGCTTATAAACAGGAGGGAGGCTGACCTTTTACACGGGCAGATAGTGATGGGACAAGGGGGAACGGTTTTAAACTAAAAGAGGGGAAATTTAGATCAGATGTTAGGAGCAAATTCTTTACTCAGAGGGTGGTGAGGCCCTGGCACACGCTGCCCAGAGCAGCTGTGGGTGCCCCATCCCTGGGGGTGCACAAGGCCAAGTTGGATGGGCTCTGGGCACCCTGGTCCAGAAGGCTGGAGCTATGAGATCTTTAAGGTCCCTTCCTGCCCAAGCCATTCTATGATTCTATGATTCCATGATTAAAGTATGTAGCGTCTCTCAGCAGGCACTGCACACCTTTCAGGACAGGTCCCAAGTCAGAAGAATCAGTAGCTGGATACTGTGCAATGCTAGTTCCGTGGGTAGCACATACTGTAATTTAACTGGGCCAGCCAATGTTTTTTATGACCTCTATCCACATAGAGGCTCAACAAGAAGCTCACAACCCTTGATTCAATGACTTCAAATTTATGTCAACAATGAAAATACCTTACCCACATCTGTTCGGATTGTTTGCTAGTTATCGCTGTGCTGTGTTTTAAAAGAATCGAGATAGAGCATAGCTGGTGTACAGCTGGACAAGAAAAAGAAACTGCTTTACAACTTTCACTTTCACCCTGCGTGTTTCTTGTAAATGAGGCAGTAACTGGTAAGGAAGCCTGAGTACTCTGATGAACTTTGCCTTGCAAATCCGAGGTTGCATGCTGTCCTTTTCCATTCTAACGTGTCTATTACCTGAAATTCACACCAGCTCAAACAGTAGCAGAGCTACAGTTCTTCAGATGTTCCCAGACAATATTTGTAATTATTTGAGTATCAGTGCTTGATGTTTGGAATATCAAATCTCCAAAGGTGCAAGCAAAAAATGTGCACACATTTTCATGCCTGCTTTGCAGTTGCTTTCATGCCATGCGACATTTTCATGAACCCTACACACCATCTAGCTGAGCTGATGTCCCCTTGCCTGGCTACTGAAGTACGGACAGTTCCTATTTGGAACAAACAAGCACTGTTGGCTTTTGCAATAGAATTCACTACTGCAAGTCTTGTTTTGTGAGCTAGTATTGGCTAGTATTTGACATACCAGATTTTATGATTTTGGAAGTAAAATGCCACTCTTCTGCTTGTTTTTCTTTAGGAAGATGATTCAGTTCTCATTCTCAATGGATAAGCTGGATGATGCCAACACTGACAGAATATTTACAGAAAGCCAGCGGCTGTCAAGGTAGGACATCGTGACCTGTATTCCCCTGCAGTGGTGACAGGGGCTCTCCCGTCTTTCTAAGCTTCTCCTTAAGATCCAATTCTTTTATGAAGTGAAATGAAGTCAAAAAAGGCTGAACCACTGAAGCCTCCCTGGTACTGGCTTCACTTCAGTCAGTACTAAGATCTAAAGTGTGCATGCCATTCGTATTTCCTGTTTTAAAAAGAGTTCTGTCTATGTTGAAGCAGCAGTTTGAACGAGCCCATCTGGGTGCCAGCTTTACAGACTATTTGCAGGGCAATACGCAGTACGGGCAAATAGTCTGATTAATTCCTCTTTTCTTCCTTCACCATGTCATGATCCTTTTCCATAGAATGTGTACTTATTTCAGTTATGTACCAGAGCGTTTATAGCATGGAGGGGCATAAAGAGGTGACACCCACTTCTGCAGAACACAACTGGAGCTCTCTAAACATTTCCTGTATTAATTCTTTGTAAACGAGATGAGTCAGCTAAGCTGGAGAGCTCTGAGCTGTTTTCACCGCCCATAGGCAATGCATGGTAAGTGACAGGCACTGCTCAAGTCTGAGTGACGGCGAGGGTGATGAAATAATTCCTTGTGTTGGGCTGGTTGTATGAGCTAAGCTTTCTACCCTCTCTGCAGAGGTGCCTAAACCAAATGCTGTTTTTCCCTCTGCCGCACATGAGGTGCAGCCCTCTGCTGACTCCATTAAGCACATGCACACATGCAACGTGTAGCACCTGTGCTAGGTTCTCCAAAAAAAAAAAAAAAAAAAAGAGAAGGTGTCTTACTCAGGCTTTACTTGACAGCATTGGCCACTGAAGTCAGTCCACTGTTACCATGGAGTGACTTCCATAGGGTTTTGGCAGGACCCTTCCATAGGATTTTGGCGCTGTGGAAGAGCCCGGACTGTTGTTATCAGCAGTGCTCTGATGACATCTGCTGCTCACATTGCCTTGTCCAAGTCACCTCTGAAGTGTCACTTACTCAGGCTACCAGCAGGCTTCAGCTGGAGTTCTCCAGTTTCAGCAGATGACTTACCTGGCTCACAGTCTTTTGAAACTGCTGGTGAAACATAATTTTGCATCTCTGTGCCAGACTGGTCAGTCCCACAGTACAAATTGCATGCAGCAGGAGTTCAAGTTAGGGAAGCAAATATCTCTGATTTTCAACCCAATGGTTCCAACCCATTAACCCATTGATTTAAAACCATTAATTAAAGTCCCGTGAGGATGAGATAGCCTAAAAAAAAAAAAAAAAACAAAGAATGAGGATGTTTTTCCAGGCGTCACCCATTAGTATGTCAGCATGTCCACGCTGCACCTTTTATGTGGTACAAAACAAACACTGGGAAACTATTGAATTTCATATAGTCTTGTGATTGTCTCATAAAGTTTTATGTGCAATGTAAGAAAATAAGCATTAGCTAGGATGGATCTCTTAAAGGTGAAGCTTGGCAGTTCCTTGTCTGTGCTGAAAGCCGTGTTGAAGTCTGGCGCACCTCTCACGTGCATGTCGGCATGAGGAGTAACACCCCTGAAGCCTACGCTACAGAAAGGCACACGTTGCAGCAGCAGGCAGAAGACTGAATCCTTGTCAATCCACACAAACCAGAATTCTGTCTCATCCTGCATGCCCTCAGAATATGCAACCAAATTGAATCCAGTGTAATTTACAGCCTGCCAGCCACCAACCCATTGCCTTTTCCAACAGTGCACTGAGCTTCCCCTGCTGCCATCAAATGGGCGTGTGACTGCTGTGGGATCATCTCCAGAGAACAGCCTGCTGAGGCATCAGGCATTTCTCCTGCAGCTCACAAAGTGTCTCCGTGCTGAGCCAGCTCTTTGCTATGAACTTTGCACATAGCTCTGTGTAATTTTGCTTTTTATTGAAAGGAGAAAAAAAAAATAATCTAGTTTTGGAAAACAAATCCATTACTTGGTGTAGATCACCAGTACTTCTGCCCTTCTTCTGACAGCTTCTCTAAGGAAAATCTTTTAAAAGGGACCTTTCAGTCTCTCCTGCATATTACACTCTTGTAGGGGTCTTGCCTTCATCCGTAGATTTAATGGTGTAATAAGCATCAGACCCTCCTATTATTTGGTAACAAATAGGAATACAATACTTTTATCAATATTTGGCACAATTATTTTTTTTAATGTGAAACTAAATATTGATGCTGTCAAGTGACTGTAGCTTAGGGACATAAATTACAAATATTCTCCTCCAGTGAGCCTAGCTCAAATTTTGCATTCATATACAGTAACCATCTAATGCCTTTCTGTTCCTGTAAGCCATGTGATTTGATTGCCAGATTACATGATTCTGTATTGAAATGGTTGTACTTGGATGTCAGTGTTTTTATTGTTATTACCAATATTATCTTTTATTCTTACTGTAAATGGTAAAAAACGTTAACTGCTTCCTTATGCTATAAAAGGAATAAGGTCCCATTTACAGAATGTCTCTAAACAAAATGCCTCTAGAGAAAAGACATTCTGAGTAAATAATTCACAACACGATGGGTGAGTAGGGGAAAAAAATGGTCTTTTGATGTATTCTGATACTCAAAACTGGATTTCTTAAATAGAGGCTATTTTAATAGAGAACTGGATGTGCTTTCAACACAGACGGCTGCAGGGAAGTCGGTATTTTTACCCATCGTGCATCTTTGTAAGTAACACAACGCTTGTGCAACTGAGGATACGGTCCCCATGATTTTTCTGATCCTTTTACCGTACTTTATTCTCCTGTTTTTCCATTAGCTTTTTTCTTGGCATATTGTCTAAATGAAATATCAGCCCACCCAAAGGAAGCCAGAGCATTCCAGGGACCTCAGATTTAAGCAACGCAGATTAGCCTGTCGGTAACATAAACAGACTGAAAACAAACGCGTCAGGGCCTTGGAACTGAAGGCTCCCAGCTTAGGGCCGCCTGCGCTTTCCGTGCATTTGGCTTGAGATTCCTACGCTACGTATGAAATAACCAAAGATATCCTAAAAGCATTCCTGAGAAAAACAGCATGTGAAAATGCTTTTAAAAAGCACCCCAGCAAGGTTAGAGACGGCAAAAACGACTTTCTGCTCCATCCAGACCACTGAATCAGACTTCACAGTGGTGATTTGTCTGTTGTTGTTTTATTTATTTTTTATTTTTTGGCATGTAGAGGAGCCAGCGGTGAATGGAATTCGGGTGAAAGGGAAGCAGCTTGCCCAAGGCAGACTTTTAACGCGCTGCCAGCAGGGCGTGGGCCGGCAGCGCGGCCGAACGCCCCTCTCCAGCCGCTCGCAGCCGCCGCGGTGCGCGCA
>VXAV01006386.1:248564-262085 GCA_013399715.1 Alectura lathami | reverse complement strand
CGGGGCGGGGCCGTGCGGCGGCCGTGGGCGAGGCCCGCTGGCCCGGGGTGGTCGCGCAGGTGGTGCAGCCTGCTGCCTGAAATGCAGTGCTCAGCAGGGCTGCGGCACTGTCAGCTCCTTGACTTTTTTTTTTTTGGGCAGATATTGGCAGCTTTCATTCAGATTGCTGAACTACTTGGTTTTAAATATTTTGCTGCCTGCATTAAAAAATGCGAAGTGCAAACAAAGGTTAATTGTATCTCTTACTTGCTTATTCTTTCAGGGAAGTATGTGATGGTGATGGGTGTGGTGCGGTCCTGCAGTCCTGAGCCTGTGCTCCGAGCAATAAAGATGACAGATCTTTCTGAAAATCCTGTGCATAAGGACATGTGGAGCCTGGAAGTGGAGGAGTTGCACAGAGTCATGAGCTAGATGCTCTTTCTTCTGCCTAAGAGACTTGAAATACCGTTTGTTTGTTTGTTTGTCCGTTTGTTTTGATGCAGGGCATTGGGCCAGTATTTGTGGCTTCAGACGAGGTGTTAGTTACCCTTGGAGCACACAGGCTCAGAGTTCAGCTGAGGGATTTGTTCATATGGGGCAGTGGTCACGATGTTCATCTCTTTCACAGTCTCTTTTTATACCAACAGAATAAACCGCATTAGTCTGAGAAACACAGATGTGATGCTTTCTGGGCAAGGTCTCTTACTATGCATGCTACATGTTTCCTTCTAAAGGTTAGTTTCCCTTGGTAGGAAGGTGGGGCTGCGTGGTCATTCCTACAGCAATGTATTCACGGCAGCAAGAGCGCTGATACCAGGGTGAGTGTGGTACATGGAAAGAAGGGAGAATGCACTTCAGTCCATTTAGATTGCGGCTAGAAATAACATCTTGGTCTGGGCTTTCAGTAGCAGCCATGCAAGAAAAATTTACTTGTATGTTTCTAACTGTAAGCATAATCTTGGGACTTAAATACCTCTCTGGTTTTTGTGCTTCTGAAATACCGAAAGTGGCACAGTAATAACCCATGTGTTCCAGTGAAGCGAAGTTAACTGAGAAGCTGTGGTGCAAAATTCCTTGGAATAGGTTCTCCAGGTTCAAAATGCAAATACTTTCACCACGTTGTGAAAACTTGCTGTGCGTAACTGCGCTCTGCTGTTTGAAGGTTTCCTTTCGTGTTCTGATGTATGCTATTTTTAGTTGTCATATAGATGTCTGTCTTTCCTCCTGAAATTAAATGCTATCTTTAAGTGAGATCTTTGCAGATTAAGGACTGGATTTTAGTCATGAAATTCCATTCTTGAGTTTGGTATTTCAAACCAGGCCACATCAGAGTCCGAGACCCTGCTGCTGAGAAGCCAAAACGTGTGTACAGGATTTTCACAGGTTGGGTTATACACTGTTTTTAATGCTGGGGAGAAATCTGCTGTGGAGGGCTGTGGCCATTCAAAAATGATCCGCATGGTCATGTACTGGCTGGCAACCTTTCTTTATCCAGCGATAGATATTTCTCCATCTAAGTGCTTCTCATGCCAGAAACCTGAAGCTCATCTTATGCTTTCTAACTAGGCGGTAAAATCCTGGAAACAGGAGCTAAAAGACCAGCTGCATCCTTGCCTGTGTCAGTAAATCAGCAGCAGAGCTGAATCCGGCTCCCCTGTCACACAGTGAGTATGCAGCAGAGATCAGAGGAGTGGATGAACCTCCTGCTAGCCACCCGGCAGCAGGGCAGTGGTGTGCGTTCACTGAGCATGTCTGAACAGTTGTATTTATGTAGGGTTGATTTAAATACTGCTGGAGTGGATTCGTAGAGGATTTTTTTCATTTTTTACCACCCTGTCCTATCCAGAGGCTCCTGTGCCAATTAAGTGGGATTTCTTTGGTTGCTTGCTGTCAATTTCAGTGCTGTTACTTCAGCGTAAATAAGACCTAGAACTCTTCGTTACTTGATCTGGGGTGTTTCAGTGTCTGGCTCTGTACTGTGTACCTGAACTCACTAACGAGGCAGGCAAACATTCGTTCCAGCCCCCTGCAACGTTCCACATTTGATCAGTCTGCAGCTGTAGGTGCTGCTTGGCAGCTGGTTAGGGGGACATCTGCTGCTCCGCTGGGGTAGTGCTTCAGAAAGGTCTGCGGTCGCGTTGGGAGACACAGCAACTTGTAAAGGTTTTAAATAGAAGACAGGATGCTTTTATGACAGTTCACCTCGAAAAGTGCCTTCCTAGGAACTCAGAGCAAACGAAGCACATAGCAAAGCTGAATATGGGGCTTCTGAACAAGTAGCTTGCAGTGACTGCTATGACTTGGCATTATCTGGGCTTTACCTAACGGTGCCGCTTTCGGCTCTCTGGGTTTCAGTGTCTGGCTGAAGGGCCTCGTCCCTGGGTTTGCTGTCAGCTGCAGAGCTGGTAAAGAACTGAGGGTTCATCTCCACAGTAGTTTCTGTATGATAAATTAATGCAGCCAAGTACTAAGAAAAACTAGTACCTGTTAGATGTGGAGCCCTGTTGGTGTGCCAGCACCATGTGCTACGTGTGCCTGCTCTGGCTTTAGCTGTAATACAAAAGCAGAGGATGAGAATGTTTCCTCTTCCACACCTAAGTCAATGCAAGCTAATACCAAGCATATAAACTCTCAAAAACCAGCACCAGGATAGATGATGTGTGCCTGCAGGCAGCACACCCAAGTTAAGTGAGGCCAGCTGCTGTTTTTGTCCCTACAGACAGCTATGGGAGCCGTTTAAACTCAGGTAGGTCTTACTCTGTACGGCAGTATAACTTTATTCTGTGACTAATCAATGAAAATGTCCTCCAGCATATAAGTGAGAGGTCAATGTTTATCAGCATTTCATAGTTCAGTGAGTTCAGTGCCAGCCCGTTGTTATGCACAGACAGCTGAAGCATTTTGTGAGGTTACACTGAAGAATAATTGCGTTCTGTTACTGCACGGGAAAGTGTGTGGCCCTCTGTTATGCATTTTCTAATCAATAGACTTGCAATATAGAAAATAATTTAACAGATGAGACACTTACACAACTTTATGGATAGAAGAGATATCAGTAACCCTTTCCCTTCACGTAAACTGACTTCTGAGAAGGGGATCCTAGAGACGCAGGGAGAATATGAAACTGGTGAGCAGACACCAAGAAGGCTTTTTCTCTTTTAACAACATGTACATTGATAAGGGAAAAATCAACCAGTCTAAAAATGAGAAAATGATGAATGCTTTCCTTTCTGTTTGTTTGTTTGTTTTTTAAGTTACCTCATTTTTGTCTAGACCTCCTGTGGGCTGGGGCACTTACCTGGAAAAAATGTTCATTTCTCCAGAATGTGTTGAGCAGCTAGCTAGCACTTCTGGAGAAAAAGTCATCAGCGTCTCTGCATGGGTTCAAGTCTGATACACTGCTTTCACAAAGTAGCCCAGCTGTACTAACCTCAGCTGGAAAACATCTTCTGTCATCTTTTAAATGTATTCATGCTACAGTTCAATGCTTCTGCGGAAGGAATTTTGTTTCTGACTGGAAATTTTTTATGTTTAAGTAACTGATACTGTCGTGTCTGATACCTTCTGACTGATTATAGTTTCTTGCCATTGTACTGAAATGATTACTCAGGCCTCGAGTGTTCCTGTGTAGAAAGCTTTCCTTTTATGCGGTATATGCTTCATTACATCCCTCATCATAACCCTAACTCATTAACACTTAGTGTTTTCCCTACTATTGCGATCCAAATAGCTCTTTTATTTTGGATGCAGAAAACAGGGTTCTTCCACCTTCAGGGCTGCTGTCTACCATTCAAGAAAGGCTCAAGCTGAAATGAAGAGATGAAATCCAGTTACGTTTTCAGTAAGTACCTAAAGGATAGAAATTAACAGGTGACACCATAATGCAGGCTGTTATTATGCTGAATTACAAGGAATCTATGAATGGAGAAATAGAATCAAATATACTTATGGTGTTATCAAAAAGCTGTGTAAGAAATACTCCAGTATTTTAATTACAGATTTGTCTTAGATACGTCAAACCAAAATAAAGATGTAAGGTTCTCTCCATATTTGATGTTAAATTCACATTTAGGAGGAAGAGCATTATTACTCACGTTTACAGGATCTGGATAAGGAATGTTAAGACTGATTCATCAATCTAATGGAATGCTTTTGACAAAGGAGAATTTCTAGGAAACAGTCCAAATGCATCTGTTACTGACTGAGGTTCTCTTTTGTTCCCATGGCCTTAGATGGCTGGCTGTTGCAAAGCGTGACTAGCCTAGCCCTTAAACCTCTTTCACAATACCCACCCTAATTCTCCCTTGTTGCAGTTTGGTCTCTTACACTTCCCTCTCTTTAGTGTGTTTACATACTTAAAGACTTAACTCACGTCTTCTCTCGGCTCTTCAATTTTTTCCCCATGGAGACCTCTGGATTTTCCTCATTTGGTCCACAATTGAACTAAAAAACTGTGTCCAAAAACGGATGGAAAAAATAAGCTGGATTGAGAAGTATTTCTCATTTTATTTATTTGTGCACCTCAGTGTATTTTGCTGGTTCTAGCAGCATTCTGTTATTGTTAACTGAGCCTGTGAGCCACAGTAATTCCATTTTTTTTTTTTCCCCAGAAATGGGACAATGTAAACCAGCAGCACTAGCAGACTTCAGTCTTTTGGCTACCACCCCCTTCTACAACTCTGCTTGACACAGCATCAGACGGAATGTTTAGGCTCAGCATTTTAACGAAGTTTTTCTCTGCATCTCATATTCACGTGTTGATGAGTTTATGTTAAGGCCACTTATTGCCTCCAAGATAGTAGCCAGATGGAAATGTCATGGCCATCTACTGTTTACACACTGGGAAGTTCAGTGAGGCAGATAATGCCACGTGGCATTATTAGCACTCACGGAGTACATGTATGTAAAGCACTTCTGTGCTTATATTCTGTGGGTAACACAGTCATCTACTAACACCTGGTGGTCATTCCCCTCATATGAGGGTGGTGAGGCACTGGAGCAGTTTGCCCTGAGAAGCCATTGATGCCCTGTCCCTTCCCTGGAAGGGCTCAAGGCCAGGCTGGATGGGGCTTTCAGCAACCTGGTCTGGCCAGAAGGGGTGGAACTAGATGGTCATTAAGGTCCTTTCCAACCCAAACCATTCTATGATTCTAAGACAGCTTAAAGCCACCTGTTGATTTCTAAGTCTCAACACCAGGTAATGTAAGCCAAAATCCCCCCAAATATTCCTCAACCAAAGTCTTACAGAAAATTCCAACTGCTGTCCAGTGCTGTTTTTTCCACTCTGCATGTTCCGTGCAATCTCTTCATATATTACACACGGTTAACAAATGGAATTTTCTGTAAAAGCTGTGCTCAGCTATGTCATAACATAGAAAGAGTGTTGACTGCTTATTCAGGGTAACGCAAGTTGGTGATGGCACTGACCTATTTTTGTTCCAGATCTGCCATCCCCTAAGTGCACTCAACTCACAGTTATTAGCCCTCCAGAGAACCCTTTGCAATTTGACTCCTGGACAGTATGTTAAATTCCTGCCAGTGGTGGGTTTGTTCCTGTTAGTACAAGCTTAAAGATGCATACAGCTGGGTTGATGAAGCAGCTATTTTTAGTATAAAAATGTTTGTATTTAGTTCTCTATCGAGAGAGGTCCCAAACTGAGTTTCTGATGGAATTCATGCTGAACTCTGTTGTTCCTGTCCTAACCCTGACTCGGGCTCCCTGTAGATAATACAATTAGCTCTGAAAATAGGAAATGAAGAAGACTGCACACTGTAACAAATGCAGTATCTAAACCTCAGCATCAAATTTGACATTTTCCACCATTTTTTTTTTTTCTGAACAGAAGTGTGTGTTATTTAAAAGACAACAACAAAATGCCTGTTAGCTGACCTGAAGCCACAGTCCCAGTTACTCAGGTAATTTAAAAAGCATTTGAAATAAAATAAATTGCTGCTTCTTTTAGCATAATTTGATTTAATTGTAGGTCTACGGGGACATCCTGATTCAATAAAGCTGTAAAGTTTCTAAAAGCTCACTGCTTTTTAAAAATATCATATTAAAACACAATCCAAATATGTGTGTGCAGCATAGCAGTACTCTGACAAATACCAGCGACATCACTGGCAGGACTGCAGCTGGTCTTAAAAGCAAACAATCCACTCCCTCCCCACAATTTATTTTCCTCTTATAGATAACTGAAGTAATCTCTGAAGGAGACAGCTCGGTATCCAAGGGCAAACTTTATTTTAAAATTTTATATTTGAATTTTACATTTTATGCCTACCTGCAATTTAACAATTGGTTTAAGTCAGTGACAGCCGTGTTCAGTAATAGTCTGGTGTTGGAAATGTCGTTCTGGCACAGAAAACGAAGTAATTTGTCTTCTTGCTTTACAGCAAAAGGGTATATGGACAAGCAGTTGTTTTAATCTACAAGTACAGCATTCAGATTCAGATTCAAGCTTACTGCAGTCAGGTAACAATTACCATTACAAAAGCAGGTGGCCTCACAACTCACTCTCTAAAGAGGAAGATAGCCATAATTTCAGCAGCCACAGAGCAGACCCACGTCATTGGTCAGTATCTCAGCAGCCACAGAGCACTCATGCCATTGGTCAGTATCTCAACAGCAATCTGAAAAATACTCTCCTGAAAGACATACACCCATGTCAAGTCATCCTAACATTGAGGACTCTCCCCAAAAATGGAAAACGAGGTACCAGAAAAAACAGTCACTCAGAGGAGAGTGAAAGCAAAACAGAAGAGAATTTCAGAAAGAAAAAGATTTCAGTTGAAGAAGAAAAAAAACACAACACGACAAAAAGAAACAGAAGTTGAAAGATAAATATTGAGAGGACTACAAGTAAGCAATGATTCCAGCATAATCAGCAATATTTTCCTAATTCTTTTCTGGATGTTCCTCACATCCTCTGTTTTTTCATTGGTTCTAAGTTAGCTGTATCGCATGATCTGGCTGGGGATCATGTCATTAGGTTCACTGAGTAAAGACAGGAAAGATATTGCTGAGTTGTGTTAGAACACAAGATTTGGACCCCCTAGTTGGAGTCACACCTGCACGCCATCCTTGACTAGGTTACAAAAATTGTTGTAACTGTTAATCTGGCCATTGTTAATCAACGGTTTCTTCAAGAGGAAGTACAACTGTTGAACAACATGTTTATATTTTAAGACATGGACAAGCAGAAGTTTTAATCTAAAAGCACAGTATCTGGGGAGGCTGATTGTTCGCAGATTCCTGCTGAGCTTTAACACATCATCTAGCCCTTTACCGAGGTAAAATTAGGGACTGGACTGAGGACTTTCAAATATTAGTGCAGTAAAAATAGACCTTTTATGACACTAATGTCAAAAGCATCCTGACTGCACTGAATTTTAAGCACCTCTGTTCCCGCTGACAAATCAGGGACAGCACAGACGCGTCTTCTGGCTTTAGTGAATTCTCTGGCCAGCAGATGGCAAACTTTTCCTTCCAAACCAGTCAGAAGTATACTAAGAAAGTAAATGTCCCACATCCCCTTACAGAAGCCAGGGGCACCAGGATTATTAGGCTGAGTCAGTGAGAGAGATGTTGGTTGATAAATACAGCAATAGTACCCCACAGGCAGCACAGGACAGCTGTGGACAACACAGTGAGGAGACTCTCCCTTACCTTATACACAGATTTTCCAATTTGTCAGATTTATTGCTCTCAATTCGTTTCATATTGTATGATCTCACACTACCATTTTAAGTAAAATAGTTTTCTCTTTATCTCAATCCACTGCCTCCTCCTTTCTTACTCCTCTGCCTGGCCTCGTGAGGGGAGGGGTGGGGGAGGAGGCTAGGCCTCCTCGCAGGACAATCTTTAATTAACCCACGACACTAAGCCATTCCACGATTCTCTCTAGCAAGTTTCTGAAAGCTTCTGGATTTGTGGCTAAGATTTGGTCAGCTTGACCACAAGATCATTAATAAAATAAAGATGCTGCATCTCACCTTCGCACTTGTTAGCACCACTGATTCTGGTTTCTCACTTTTTGCATAACCAATCAACTCGTCCAAAGCTGCAATGATGGATGCACTGCTTGAAAGCAAAATTTGCAGCTGCAGAAGACTCGAGTCATTCTGTTAGCAGCTGCATCATCATGCTGTTTTGCAAACACAGGACATGAGCTTCATTTGTTTCTCTAAGGAGCTTAAATGGCTTCCACTAAGCAGAGATGTCCCCACACTGATACGATTAAATAAGGATTCTACCTCTTTTGGCTGAACTTTGCTTCCTCACTCAGATTCAAACATTCCCCCAGGTAGCCTGCAGTTCCACACACTCTGGGGAAAATCTGTGCTGTGGTTAAAGGTTACTGCAGTCTCTTTGCCTCAGCCTTGTTCTGAAGCGTGCAATAAAGGAAAACACAGGCTGAAATCCCATGCAAAACAAGGCAAATCTGTAGGACAGAAAGCACGGAGCAGACTGTCCCTTAAAGTTAAGGTGAGATTTGGGACCACAGTTAGAATCACATCCGCACACCATTCTTGATTAGGTTATGACATCTTTTTTCAGTAGCGCATATTCCAGGGCTGGCCATTGTTAATGATTTCTGTACAAGCCAGGGTTTGTATTTGCTGCATCTAAAGTCAGATGTGCAAAACATACCTTGAAATAGCTGACAAGCTGCAAACCATCAGCTGTGGTAAAATAAATAAAATTTCATATAGGCATGAAGTGCCACATTCTTTTTTTCTATTTTTAAGTTGCATGTTTCCCCAGACTTTATGATTCAGATTTCTCTGTACTCCACTTTGACAACAATCACAAACATATGAAAAATCACAAACATAAGTGGCAGCTGCCAGACTACCACTCAGCTGCACTTTCAGAGAAGAAAAGCTATTTCCACAGAAGGTAGGAGCACATCCTCTACATGAAAGCTACAGAAAAATTGAGTGCTAGTTCATCCTCTACTCCACTCCACTTTTTAGTGTTGCATTTAAATGAGAAAGAAAAGCACTTCCAATGCTCCTCCAACTATGGGCAGTGAGCTCAAGGAACGGCTACAGGATATTTTACTGTTAGCCTGGAATTCCTTCCCTCCCAACCCAAGCAAACTGGAGTTATAACTAATGCAAGATGGAAACAAGGCTTCCATGTTTTCAGGTGAATTAAGCTCCAATAAAATTATCCTCTGAGATTTCAAGTTAACTTCCAATTATATGCCAATAACCATTTACTTGTCAAGATTTTATGTCATAGTAAAGTGTAAATACGAAATCTACAGTTCTTGTCTTCATTTAGTTTACTTGTTGCCAGCATATCCCTGCTGATCCTTGCTGATACTTGCTCTAGAAGAAAGAAAAGGAATTATCAGTTTGGTTAACAAGTATTTGTTTCTGAAAACTAAAATTATTTTGTGAAAATAAATAAATACATAAATAAATCACATTTTCCTCATTTGACTTAGCAGCACTGCTTTGTCCCTAGGGCCAGACAGGAACAGGAGACTTTGCCTGACCCATCCACTCCAGAGAACCTGTCATTATCCCAGAGGACGCTCCCACATCAGAACTCTTTAAACGAGTCCAAATACAGGTTCTCTTCCATCTTACTCAGAGAAAGGAGCTTGTACTTCATTTTTGAAGACTCTAGGCACTGAAGACTTTGTACTCACTTGACAGCCTTAACCCACTCCTCTGTTCTCTTGGGCTAGAAGCAGATGCTCTGTGCACTCCACGGTTGCCTTCTGCCCCTCTGCCACCACCTCCACTTTCACAGGCTGTGATCACTTGGCATTTATGGCTGGGGTCACGGAGCTCCAGGCACTCCTGGAGGGCAGAAATTGAAAAATACATGAAAAACAAAGCAACCCAAACAACTGGCAAAACATCTTCATTTACTGCAGCCCAAGTTCTACACGTTTTACTTATTCCCTTTATTAAAAAACAGCGACCAAGACACTTCACTGTTTTTCAAGGGCCTTCCAGAAAATGCTCTGACTGCAGACAGCACTCTCAGGAGGTGGCTCACGAACATCTCCCCAGAGCCCCGAGTTCCAGGGGTTGCAAGGCTGCTGCAGTGAGCTGTGGCCACGGCAGAGTTGCCAAGGTACAAGCGAGGCTGTGGCCGCTGCTCACTGCCCTCCGGCGCTCAGCACTGCCCCACGGCACAACCCCGGCACTTGGAGAGGTGCGGCTCCGGCAGCCACCCGCACCCTCGGCTGCCCAGGCCCGCATCTGCCCCGGTGCTGGGTCAGTGAGCGCTCTCGGAGCTGCTGGGGGGCACCAGGACAGCCAGCGTTAACCATGCCTATCAATGGGGCTGGCTGTTGTTAATGGGTAGCAATCAGCGTGCTGGTAAGCGCCCCTGAGGCAGAGAGGGGTTTCCTTTTCCCTTCCCTTTTTTTTCCCCCCCTCTTCTTTATTTTTCTGACTTTTCAATGTATTAGGGAATGGTCTATTACGGCAAATGTACAGAGCAGTAACACCTGAAACACACACCAACATACATTTATGCTCAGAGCGGTATAGGAACGGGATCTGTATGTATACAGGACATAGAAACACCACCAGCATTTAGAGTTCTTACACTCTGTCAGAGAGATGTTATGACCAAATTAGAAATCAGTGTATTTTGAGGAAGTGGTAGATCTGATTTAGGCTTACTGGTGGTAATACTGGCTGTTGAACAGCACTTGATACCTGGAAATGTATCGCTCAGTCGTCAAAAATAGATGAAAATCTATGCAAGGCTTACCTCGTGGTCAATGTAACACTCAAGGGCTTTGGAAGAATGTTCTGTTCTCCTTTTCACTGCAGTCTTGATTCTGTTTCTTGTCCCTCAGATAGGCTTGAAATACAGTGTTGAAACATCTTGCTTGCAATCATAAAAAAAAAAGAGGATCTCAGGCTTCCAACAAGGCAAGGATGCCTTCAGTGCTCAGTGGAATGAGTTCTCAGTTGTGTATTATTTTCTCTGAAACACAAAATGGGTACAGAATGGATTTTAAATGAACTTTAAAATGGAAATCCAAAGGCAAAGAGTTCTAACTTAAGACTACAGAAGCCCCTTTCAGATGCAAATTACTGCCTGACAATTTCAATACTCAAACCAAACCTACCATCAAACCAACCAGTTTTGACCATCCAATCCAAGGACTTTAACCATCAAAACCAACAATTCCACATTATCAAAACAATATTAACCATCCAAACTTAACATTTATCAGTTTAACCTTCTAATCCAATAGCATGGATACTTCCTATGATTTGTTTTGACCCAGCACTTTTTAGCACTTAGTTTCAAATCAGCAACTTTATTATTTTTAATCATTTTAATCATTTAAAATTTTTAAATTTAATTTTTAATTTCCTTACATGGCATCTCTCAGTTAGAAGGTCTTTAAGCAAACAAACTGAACTGACTGAAGAAAAAAATCGTAGTAACTGCCGGTTTCAACTCTCAGGTAACCCTCTTCTGGCAGCAGCCAGACATTTTTGCAGGCTCCTCATTAACCCCCTCCTTTCAGGCAGCCACTGGTCCTCTAACACAACAACTTCACTGACTCTGCCAGTGGATGACAGGGGTGCAGTAAAGCTCCTCCCTCACAGGGAGTTCCCAGTCTGAGGTTGGAGCCACCTCACACTGAACTACAGCAATTCAGAGGGACTGACTGCTTTCAAGGCAAGCTTCAAGACCCGGCCAGGCTGAACCTGAAAGCTTCCTTGATTTCTCTACCACCTACAGCTGCACTAGTCAGGAAGGATTTTTGCAAGCTCCATTTTATCAGCCCATCTGCACACTCCAGCTATTTAAACCAGGTATTTCCACCTATCATTTCTACCTACCTGTTTATAAATGTTTCTAAGATTTTGCACGAATTCCTGACTTGGCACATTTGCATTTCTGGCCATTTCTGCTGTAATGATGGACGCCACCAGTACACGATGGGCAATTCAGTCTTCTCGTTACATTCTTTCTGAATGGAATATGACTGCAACCAGCTCAGAGTGCAGCTGGAGTCATCGGTAACTTCTGAGCAGTATGCAGCACTAGGTGCTATGGCCTACAAAGAAAAAGGACTAATCAATAATGTAAGTACTGCCATTTTGCCATCAGCCACTTTAGGAAGGTCACCCATGACTCCTCAGCTTGTTTATGACTGTAAGTTTCTTAGGTATTGCTTATAATTGATTATTATTTGTATTATTTGACTTTAAGCAATCCTTGATTTTAAGGGAAAGTACTGAAGGAAAGCTGAGAATAATAGTTCGAGTGTGCCCTCCTGCCTTCAGGCTTGCGTAGATGCTGATCATGGTCTGCTTCACCTCCACACACAGCGATCTCAAACCACTCGCTTCCTCAGTTAGTAATACAGTGAAAGTATGGCAACAAAATCCTTGGCAAGAGGCATGCTGCACTTGGTACAGTGCTACCATCAAACCCAGCCACAGAGGCCGAGGCTCCCCCAGGGGCTGGAGCCTCCTGAAGCAGCCACAGGGAAGGGCACCAGGACAGGGCACCAGGGGCCTGCCTGCTCTCATAGAATCATAAAACCAATAAGGTTGGAAAAGACCTGTAAGATGATCACCTAGTCCAACTGCCAACCCAACACCACTATGCCCTCCAAACTATGTCCCTAAGTGCCACATCCACATGCTTCTCGAACACCTCTAGGAATGGAGGCTCCACCACCTCCCTCGGCAGCCTGTTCCAATGCCTGACCACGCTGGGAAGAAATTTCTCCTAATATCCAACCCTGGCACAGCTTGAGGCCATTACCTCTCATTGTGTCACTGTTAGCTGGGAGGCCAACCCCCACCCCTTTACAACCTCCTTTCAGCCAGCTGCAGAGAGCAATAAGGTCTCCCCTGAGACCTCCCTCTTCTCCAGACTGAACAGCCCCAGTTCTCTCAGCTGCTCCCTGTAAGTGCTCCAGGCCCTGCACCGGCTCCACTGCCCTTTTTTTCATACACTCCAGGGCCTCGATGTCTTTCTTGTAGTGAGGGGCCCAAAACTGAACACAGCACTCGAGGTACAGCCTCACCAGTGCCAAGCACAGGGGGACCATCCCCCCCTAAGTCCCACTGGCTGCACTACTTCTGATACAAGGCAGAATGCCGCCGGCCACCTGGGCACACTGCTGGCTCACGTGCAGCCGGCTGCCGACCAACACCCCCCGGTCCTTTTCCTCCTCACAGCTTTCCAGCCGCTGTGCCCCAAGCCTGCAGCGCTGCGTGCAGCTGCTGTGACCGAAGCGCCGAACCACAACCAGAACCACTCGGCCCTGTCAAACCTCCCGCACCACCCCCGCGGCTGCCGCTTCCCCCACGCTGAGGGCAGGGCAGCAGCCGACCATTTCGCCTCCTTCCCACCCAGCCAGCCGCGGGGAGACGGGGCTCCGCCATCCCCCACGGAACAAGGAGGAACCTCCCTCCCGCCCCGCACACCCGCGGCTCCCGCCGAGGGCAGGGCCGCCCCCGAGAGCCCCCCGCCCCGCTTACCGGGCTCTCCTCAGGGAGCTCCATGGCGGGCGGCGGCCCTCGGGGGAT
>VXAV01006386.1:234080-246060 GCA_013399715.1 Alectura lathami | reverse complement strand
AAAAAAAAAAAAAAAAAAAAAGTGCTTCATGGCTTAGTAATGTTTTTGTAATTTCGCATTTCTCCAGAAATACTTTCTTTCCTGCATCTCACCTTCGCATTTGTTAGCACCACTGATTCTGGTTTCTCACTTTTTGCATAACCAATCAACTCGTCCAAAGCTGCAATGATGGATGCACTGCTTGAAAGCAAAATTTGCAGCTGCAGAAGACTCGAGTCATTCTGTTAGCAGCTGCATCATCATGCTGTTTTGCAAACACAGGACATGAGCTTCATTTGTTTCTCTAAGGAGCTTAAATGGCTTCCACTAAGCAGAGATGTCCCCACACTGATACGATTAAATAAGGATTCTACCTCTTTTGGCTGAACTTTGCTTCCTCACTCAGATTCAAACATTCCCCCAGGTAGCCTGCAGTTCCACACACTCTGGGGAAAATCTGTGCTGCGGTTAAAGGTTACTGCAGTCTCTTTGCCTCAGCCTTGTTCTGAAGCGTGCAATAAAGGAAAACACTCACAGGCTGAAATCCCATGCAAAACAAGGCAAATCTGTAGGACAGAAAGCACGGAGCAGACTGTCCCTTAAAGTTAAGGTGAGATTTGAAAGAGATCGACTTAGCACGTCTGTCTTTTTTGCCAGTGCAGCAAAATTCCCTGTAACGTATCCAAGCAGCAAACCTGCTCTGACATAATACCGGGTCACCAAAGCATTCATTGGCACAGTAGGCATGGCTCAGGCTCAACAAGTTTGTGGGAAAAAAAATAAAAATAAAAGAGAACTACCAGAAGCAGGAGGGTCCAAAAAAATAACAATTTTTGCCCCCATTGTAAAAGGAGGGGCTTTACTATAACAGTGTTATGCACACTCTCAATAGAAAAGCATTGTAATAGAATCTGCCTCAGCAGGCTGTATGTTACTGAAGGACTATCAGAGTAGGAACACAGAAAGACCTTCCACAAACCACAAAGCAGACGTGTGGGCATGGGAATTTAGTGGCAGTAGGTAAATGGTGTGTAAGACTTTGTTCTTTAGGTAGAAACAAGGATATCCAGTCGAGTTTTTCAAATTCAACTTCTGAAGTACAGGTCTACAAAAATCATCTTTGCGAATGAAATGGAAATACTGAGCTTTTCTGTATGTTCAGAGTTGGTTATCAAAGGAATGAATGCTGCATGCTCAACTGCCTAGGGCTGTATCTTACAGAAAGATTACATGTTCCTGATTTTTCCTCTTTAAAAACATTAAATGCATGTGAAATTATTTTGGGGTGTTTTCACATGCAAAGCCTAAACCCTTGCAACTCATGCAAGCCCTGTCATCTTATTCCTTTCATAGTAATAGTGTTAATTAAACTACAATGTATCTAAAACATAGGAAGAACATTACTATGGATGAAGCAGAGTAAACCAGTCACTAAATCTTACTGCTTACTGTGTGTGAGCAAACTGGAATGAGTTTTTGCCTACTGGCTAATAGCAAACCACCCCTGTTCTCGGTGTCATGTCTATAGACAGACCATCGCTGGTGGGAAATGAGTATTTTTCAGTGCATTCAACCAAATACTTTGGCACAACTCATTAACTATGTAGCTGCCAGTCTACCACTTAGCTGCACTTTCAAAGAAGAAAAGCTATTTCCACAGAAGGTAGTAGCACATCCTCTACATGAAGGCTCCATTTCCTGCCAGATACACAGGACTTGAAAACTGCTACTGAGATTGTGCGTTTTCTGCCTACAGAAAAACTGAGTGCTAGTTCATCCTCTACTCCACTCCACTTTTTAGTGTTGCATTTAAATGAGAAAGAAAAGCACTTCCAATGCTCCTCCAACTATGGGCAGTGAGCTCAAGGAACGGCTACAGGATATTTTACTGTTAGCCTGGAATTCCTTCCCTCCCAACCCAAGCAAACTGGAGTTATAACTAATGCAAGTGGAAACAAAGCTTCCATGTTGTCAGGTGAATTAAGCTCCAGTAAAATTATCCTCTGGGATTTGAAGCCTACTTCAAATTATATGCCAATAACTATTTACTCTGAAAGGTCTTGCCAAGATTTTATGTCATACTATAGTGTATATATATAAAATTTACAGTTCTTGTCTTCATTTAATTTGCCCAATGTTTACATTATCGCTCCAGTGTACCCTCATTTAGAGGTTCATGCAGGTACACAAGCTGCTGATCAAGTTCTATTTCTTGTTTGCAATTCTTCGTTTCCTTGTTGCCAGCATATCGTAAAAGGGATCCCTGCTGATACTTGCTCTAGAAGAAAGAAAAGGAATTATCAGATTGGCTAACTAATACTTGTTTTTGAAAACTAAACCTATTTTATTCTCTCTTCCCTTTGGATAACTCTGCACTTCTAATAAACGAATGGATTGCTGACCTAAAATCATAGAATAGCCCAGATTTGAATGGACTCGCAAAGATCACCGAGCCCAACTCCTGGCTCACAGGATCCCCAAACCCTGTGTCTGAGCGGTGTCCAAACACTCCTTAAGCTCCGGCAGCTCAGGCCGTGCCCGCTGCCCTGGGGAGCCTGTTCCATGCCCACCACCCCCTGGTGCAGAACCTTTTCCTAACCCCCAGCCTGACACTCTCCTGACACAGCTCCATGCTGTTCCCTCAGGCCCTGTCGCTGTCCCCAGAGAGCAGAGCTCAGCGCCTGCCTCTCTGCTCCCCTGGGAGGGAGATGTAGGCTTCTAAGCATCAGAAATATTTCTTTTTAAAAAGATGATGTTCAGCTGTGATTTGTTAATAGTTCATACTTTCATCTAAAACATTACTTATTCCTTTAAGTGTGGGTCTGCTTTATAAATCTCACAAGAGGAATTCAAGTTATGGAAGTTCAGAGCTGCACTGTGAACACACTCACAATAGATGTCACCAAGTGAAGTAAGAATTTAATAAAATAAAGGTTAAAGATAATTCACAAAAGTCTTTAGATTTCCTTAAAATTAATATTAAACTTAAGAAAAGCCACATTTTCCTCATTTGAGTTAGTAGCATTGCTATGTCCTTAAGACCAGGTAGCAACAGGAAACAGCCTGACCCATCCACCCTAAAGATCCTGTCATTAATCCCAGAGAACACTGCTTCATCAGAACTCTTTAAACAAGTTAAAATATGAATTGTCTTCAAATCTTATTCAGAAAAGGAGCTTACACTTCATTTTTGAAAGATATTTAAGACTCTAAACTCACTTGATAGACTTAATCCACTCTTCTTTTTCTTCTGGGGTGGGAGCAGATATTCTATACACTACATGGTTGCCTTCTACTACTCTGCCATCTGCTTCAGTTTTACAGGCTTTAATCACTTGGCCTTTATGACTGGGGTTATAGAGCTCAAAGCAGTTCTGGAGGGTAGAAATGGAAAAATAAATTTAAAACAAAGCAAAACAGTTGACAAACATCTTCGTTTACCACAGTTTAAATTCTATATTATTTACTTATTATCTTCATTCAAAAATGATGAAAATATCTTACTGGTTTTCTAGGGTCTTCAACTTCTCTTATGCTAAGATTTTCTAATGGAATAATCCCTCTAGGTTCTTTGTCCTAAAAAAACAAGGAAAATATCACACTGTTATCCCTGTGAATACCTGGATTACAAATTATGCTCACTGCAATATATACTCACTGTTGTATATTCAAAGTAATACAGGCAATTATCAGTCAAAATAAACCATCTTCGCTTCCATGTTTTTACTCTTCCCCCTATAACCAAAAGGTATTGATAAATTAAACATGTTATACTGTCAAGGCTTCAGCAACAGATAAAGTAATTTAGTTTCATTTGTTTTCCAATATATATTTTAATTACTGAATTGTGAATGGATCAGGCACAGATGAGCTGAGGTTAAAGGAACATGTTTCTGTAACTACTGCACTAAAATCAAACTCCTGACAGCATTAACTATGGTGCTGCTGACCAGCCACAAAAGCTTTATGCCATAAAAATGTAAAATCTTACAGATTTCACATGAATCCAACAGTTTAGCAGTCAGGCCTGCTCCCTCTGTCCATGCAGTTCCAACAACTTACTGCATCAAAGATATTAATGGTACACAGCCCTCAGAACTACAGAGTAGTAGGGGAGGGGAGGCCAAACACCAGCAAAACCAGTAACTGCGTTCCAACAACAGGACCAGCCCTCTCCTCAGCCTGTCTTTTACAAGGATGGCAGTCACATCAATAAAATTAAGGACATGTTATCACTTTCCTTGCACTCCGCTCAGGTTCTTAATCACATGAGGTCACATCTCTAGTTCCCAATTTAACATCAAGTGCATCAGGTGCTTATAAATATTATTGCTTGCAAGCAGAGCAAATCTGATGAGCCATCAACAAGGTGCAAATACAAAAGATCCTACACCAAAGTGTACTATTGTAGTCACTTTCCATAATTTATTGTTCTCTTCACAGGGAAATATATCATTGAATACACCTGACAGAAGACACAGCTACTGCTTCAAAAATGCCATTTTTTCCTGCATTAACAGCAGCTCCTGTACTGCTCTTCCTTACACCTGCTAGTGCTACGCCGTATGGAACTGTTCCTTTTAGAAGCACACATTGTCTCAGTCCTTTCAGCCATTGTTCTGCAATTTGCTACTTCAGAACACCTCCAATATCCCATAAATGTAATTTTCAAGAATCATTTTCATGAAAAACAACTGTAAATGAAGAATTCATGTATTATTAATATACAGACCTAGTTCCACAATAGTTATACAATTTCAGGATTATGTCACCACTCTGTGCATCATCCATTCAGCAATGATTTAACCTCATTAAACCAAATGTCTCAAAGTAATTGATTTTGCTGTTGAACACCCTTGCATAAGAGTTCCAAAAATACACACAAAGCTCCCAATTTTAAGTCATATAATTAAATTTAAAGAAACAAGCATAATTTTTCATCCATCTGCTCTTCTTGAGATAGCTGGAATTTTGTTGATATGATCTGGATTTCTGTACTGAAGTTAAAGAACAATTCTGGGGATATCTTTTTTTTTTTTGTTTCATATATATATACACCAATCTACTTTGTATTTGCACTGCAGACCGAGTCCTGCTGCATGTCGTATCTTCGCTTCGGTTGGTTTTATGACCTACATGGTAACACAGTGCTAACACACTGCAGTGTTCAATGTACTCAATAAATTTTACATTTCTACTACACACACACACATCTCAAGAAAAAATTGATCTGCAAGCAGGTGTGGTGAAATAAGAGAAGGCAAAAGAGTGCAAGATGCAAAAGCCGTGACACAATGGATGGTTGAGTGAACTGGAGACAGTGAGGGAAGAATCGGTGGCATTTTAGTGCAACCACTGTGACAGGTCCTTAAATAAAGTATTGTACAAACATTCAAACTGGCACGTAAGTCACTAGAAAAATTCCCATCACCTTTACTGAGAGCTGGTTCAAGTATTGTGAAGTATTTGGTCTAGGAATGGAAAGCCAACAAATCCTAGCTTGATTCACTTCTGGATCAATGAGTAAGCAGCACCCGAGTCAAGCTGACTGCCAGGGCAGTCCTTCCTGTCACCATACGTGACAAGTTTTTCATATTTTCCAAGGTCCACTGCAGTGTTCATTGGTGCTCCTTTCTCCCTCAGCCTGCCAGTAGCTCACCAGGTTACAGCACTCACACAAGGTGCAGAACTAGAGCACAGGTCGCTGTTCCACCAAGCCCCGAGTTACTCCTCTTTTCCAGACAAAAGCAGCAAAGCAGGACTTTTTTTTCCCCCAAGATAAGCACATATTCTCAAATATAAATCCCTATATCCGCACCCCATTACTTAGCTGCAGCTGTCAACTGCACAGAAACACTAATAAAGCTTGAAAGAATCTAATCTTTACCCATCAAGTTTGCAGCGGTCCCCAAGTAACATGCATTTACTATGCCTTACTATGGGCTAAAAACCAAGAAGCTGGTTGATAAAGCTTTGCAGACCATAAACATGGCATACAAGATTAATGGGCAAGAACTACTGATAACAAAACATTGTTTTCCTTGGCCAAGATTGCTGTAGGCTCACAAACAACAACACAGAGGTTTAGTACTGTGCTTCACATCTTGCAGCTGCCAGCCTTTTAAAGATTAAAACTGAAAGGAATTAATTTATCAGAAGAGAATCAAGCAAATTATAGTATGAATCCATAAACTTTTAGAGAAACAGGGAGATGCAGAGGATGTACTTCTCAAAGATCCAGTTGATGAACTAAAACACAAGGACATCTCAAGCAACAAAATAAAGAAGCATAGTATCTTGTCGGCGGAAGTCTAAGGAAACTACAAGAAAAGACCACAACAAGGCAAAATGTATACAAACAGGAATACAAATCTTTACCAACATAACCCAACACAGGAATTTTTTTTCCAGATGAGTGAAACATGAACCAGACAACAAGGTAAAAGAAACCACCTATGAGACAGGGAAATATAACCCACGCTGACTTGGGAGACGTTGATTTCAAAAAGTAAAAGTTGTCTTAAAACCAAAGACAGCAAATTATCTAAAGCCAGAAAATTCTGTTCAAATCTTCATGATATTTATGCTAAAAATTTAGTGGGGAACAGGAGACAGACAGAAAAACATCAAGAATGGTTGTTCTGTCTCAGTTCATTTAGATACCACTAGGCAGAATGGACTCAGAAATTGTCCGGTTACAGACGACTGGATTAAAGCATGTGGTTCTTTGATTTCACCCCAACAGCAAAATGAACTGCCTCAAACAGAACGGCATCCATGCGACCCAGACAGGTACCGGAAGGTCCCCGCTTCCTGACCGCCGGCCACTGTCGTCTTGCGCCAGATTCGGGAAAGGAAGCGATGTCCTCCCAAGGACAGATGCGCTGCAGCGAGCCCCATGGGAAGAGCGGGCCCAGAAGCAAAGCTTCTGGACAAGCTCCAAGCCCCCGGTAGCTGCCTGACTGGCAGAAAACATTGACATGGTCACGTGTTGGGCTTGAGTCACGTCCTCTCCAGTTCAGCAAGGCAACGTCACTGCTTCCCTCTAACCAGAGGAAATGACACAAACCAAGCTGCGTGCCAGGCGAAGCTGTTTTATATGTGAGAATGCCCTCCCTGAGCAAAATGATTATTACTTAACAATTAGGACAGAGAGCCCACACAAAAATGTCAAAATGCCTTCAGATGGATGGTAGAAAACGCCATGGTACCAACAACACTATCACGACGTAGAAAAATCTAAAAACTAATCTCTCAAGCTGCTGTAAGTAAGGATTCATGAGCACTCAGAAGCCTTCAGGTTGGTTTTTGTTTTGTTTTGTTTTTTTTTACTTGTAGTATGTTTTCATTACACCATGCTTCAAATGATGTAAAACTGAAAGCCAGTCACAGAATCACGGGGGTTGGAAGGGCCCTCTGCAGGTCATCTAGTCCTACCCCCCTGCTAAAGCAGGTTCCCTACAGCAGGTTGCAGGGGAAGGCGTCCAGGTGGGTTTTGGATATCTCCAGAGAAGGAGACTCCACAGCCTTTCTGGGCAGCCTGCTCTGTCCCTCTCAAAGTAAAGAAGTTTCTTCTCACATTCAGATGGAACTTCCTGTGTTCCAGCTCATGCCCGTTGCCCCTCGTCCTGTCACTGGGTATCACCAAAAGGAGCCTGGCTCCATCCCCTTGACACCCACCCTTTATAAGCATTGGTAAGATCCCCTCTCAGTCTTCTCTTCTCCAGGCTAAACAGTCCCAGGTCTCTTCTCCTTTACTCACAAGAGCGATGTTCCAGCCTCTAATCACCTTTGTAGCCCTCCAGTAGTTCATAATGTAGGTTTACTGAGATTAAAACCATCTACAGAAAAGTATGGGCAAAGTCTGGCTAGCTAAAACCAGGGGTGCTGCCTGGCTCCCCAGTTACACCATGCACAAGGGAAAGGCAGGCCCACTCGCCAGAGCTGGAGATGGCTGCTCCAGAAGTACCTGGCAGCTTTCGGCCACCTTTTTTCTTCAATTTCTTTGTCCCTCTTTTTTCTTTATTGGCAATTTCCTCCACAGTGTATGTTTGGCAGTCCCCTACACACACACTCGCACTCTTGCTTGCACTGTGCATGCATATAGTCATACAAGGAGTATGGATAAATATGCACAGCATTCATAACGCAGGCTTATTCCCAACCTCTTCTTCAGAAAATGCATTTTTTTTCCCATTTCATCTTGAAAGCCTTTTTTGTTGAGATAGCTATTTCCTCATGGTATAAAATGGAGAAAACCTGCAAGCCATCTTTGAAACTGTAGCAGCGTAGCCAGTACCTGTAAAAACCCCCAGCAAGGAAGCAGCTTTGCTTTTTTGTAGTTAGAAAGACAAAGAGGGTACAAGAGTACCACAGTATCTAAGTGCAGAGGTCAAAACCAGACCTTGTAGAGCACTTGAACAAATTACAAGTATTTGCTTTTCACTTGTATTTCCTTCCAGCACTAGCACAACCGTGATTTCCAAGCACAAGGAGCAGAGATGGCCCATGGCTCTGCTAAGTACAGCCTCCTTCACCAAGCTCAGCTCCATGAACACCCCTCGGCCCCAGCGCAAATCCCTCTTCACACTTAGTCAACGTTCTCCAAGTGCAAGGTCCCCTCTTCTTTAACAAGCAGTCTGAGTGGCCAACAACTGGCTCTAATGGAGTTCATATTGGTATTTCATATAAAAGAGATTAATTGCATTAGTAAAAAGCAAATGAAAAAAATAAAGTTTCACTCTGCTTTATATATGAGAAAAGTTCCCAAGCCCAAGTAAAGAAATGAATGCCATCAACTTTAACCGAGTCCATAAACAAGGGCATCTTGCAGTACCAGGAGACTGCAAATTACCAAAGACCCAGTGACCATGAACTTCGCGCTCATTTAAGATTCTGGTAAGGTAAATATACTGTTTACAAAAGAAAATAAGTAGGAAAAAGAACAACTGTTATATATGCGTAGTCCAAATGTAACCAAATTTTTCAAAATTCTAATATAATTGATGCTCAAGTAACAAAATCACTCTGGAACTTCATTACAAGAGTAAGAAATGTTTTTCTCTCAGTTGAAATTCTTCTCGTTATATTCCTCAGAGAATGTGAGAAGTACGGTGAAAAGTCATCTTTATTTTTCTGCTTTACATTTAAACACTTTCTTATTCTGCAGAAGACACCCACATGCCAGTCTTTTGTGGATAGAATACCACTGATGATACTGTTAGTGATACTGAGTGAAAAAGCAAAATGCTACAACAAATTTGATTTTAAAAAAAGGCAAAAAAAATAAAGAAAAACAAAACACAGGAAGAAGGAGGAAGAAAATAAAAGAATGAGCAACTGAACAAGAGGGCACTGGAAAGCAATCAGATACGTACCTCCTAATGCAGAATAAGCAGAGACAGCCAGTCACAGAACAGAAAGGTGATAGGTCATAGGCCATAAGGAAAACAAGAAGGCACATTTAAACCACTCATTAAAAAATCATAGCCAAAACCAAACCAAGAGAAACTCACAAATAATATGGAAAAATAAAGACATACAAAAATAACTANATTTTGATTGAATTTACCACCAAGACAAAAAAAAAAAAAAAAAAAAAAAACTTTTGTGCGAGAAATCCTTTTTTTTTTTTTTTTTGGGCACAGAAAACTGAGCTGAAATTTCACATTAGTTTTCTGAAATGACTTCATGGAGGTTTAGCTGTTATCTATCAGTCACGGCATGTGGCAAACACCTTACGAAGTTTCCTTTCTGACACTGAGTTTTCAGTTCTCAAATATCAGAAATAAAACTCCGAAGTCTGAAACAAGATTGCTAATTTGTATATGTAAAATAAAAAGTAACAACCTTCAGTTGCAAAGGAGTTACTTATTTCAGTTCATACATTTTTAAATGCAAATTACAAGATTAACCCTATTAGATCTATGAGAAAGCAGTTAGACACAGAAGGAGCAGACATGCTAACAAACATAGAGCAGCAAAACTGCCCTTACAACTAACCTAATTTCAGCAGCCAACCTTCTCTATCTGGATTAAAAAATGTATGCGTTAGATCATTTCCATCATCCTCTGGAATTTTAAACGGCTCATTCTTAATACTTTCATATAAATTCTAGAAGGAAAAAAGAAGAGGAAGAAGACCTCATTAATAATGTCCAACAGAAAATGCAACCAGGATATCCTACTGCTTCTCAGATTATTTGTCTAAAAAGTAACGGAAATACTGTCCATAAAACGCTGGACGATCCGTTCCCAACTGTTGTTTACTACTCTGAGCAAGTTTTAGATTACCTATAAACAAGTCTCTCTCTTTCTCCTTCCAGACTTTGCAAGTATTTCCCAACAAAGGCATCTTTATTTCAGAATTCAGTAAATACTGAAAGGTTTCAGCTCTCATTTAGCACAAACGTTGCCAAACAAATCTGGACTTCTAGAAAATCCCTTTGGCCATCACACTGTCTCAGAGAAGTAAATATCCTTACTGCTGCCTCAGGAGAGAGGAGGAAGCTCCACAAGATATATGGAAATAACAGAAATGCAATATTTTTTTTTTAAAGCTATGTTTCCTACTTTCTCCGACTTATCCAGAAATAGTATTTTTTCCATAAGAAGCCAATTCAATGAGAATTTTGCCATAAGTATTCTACTGAGATTCATACAAAGTATTTCATATGGAATCTCCTCTCCTCAACATAAGATCAAGATTAGTGATAACTGAAAGAGGCCATGAATATCAGAGAATGCTTCTTTCAGCTTCTCAAATGGTTCTCCATGCTAGAAAATGTTTTTTATTTTCCTTGACAAATCAGTCAGAACTGTTGCATGTGCTTTTAAGTTTCCCATTAAAAAACACAAAGCAAGCCCTTGTCTTCCCCAGTTTAACTTACCCGTAGCAATTCTTCTGGAAGGTCTCCACCTTCATTAATTCCACGATTCATAGAAATAAACCTCTCTACTGTTGGTTTATCTCTTACATTGTGGTTATGCAGGCTGGTATTTAGCATAATGATTGCAAACGATAGCACGTAGCATGTGTCTGAAATCAGATTTGGTAAATGGTTTATATTTCTATGTATATTTTCTATGTTTACAGAAGTTTGTAAATGAAGATACATCTCATCCTGACTGATGACGAAACTGCTGGTCATAAAATACTAAGCACCATACACAAAAGCAAAATCTCAAATTTCTCTCTGAACAGTTGAAGTAGGCCTAAGAAAAAAAAAATCTCAAACAAAACAAGTCAGTATCAGAAACACAGTATAAGAAGAAAATCTGATTTTTTTTTAAAACTCATTGACATAATCACTATCATCCTAAATTAACATTTCTCTTGAAATTCTGAAGTGTTCTTAGGCAAAATTCAACAGAACTGTCATTTATGTTTTCTGAACCTGGATTTTGCAGAGATCATGTAACAGACTCAGTAGATCCTGTAACAGACTTGGTCCATCAGACTACACCTCAAAATACCGCCAAAGCTTTACCACAACTACCCAGAAATAGAACAGTCTCTTCAAAGTAATACTTGAACTGCACATAAGACTGAAAATAACATCTTACTCAATTTCTTGGAATACATGAGGTGGTTAACACCACTGGGCAATACCAGAGGATAACAAGAGATCTTATCATGCCTCTCGATATGGTTATGACTATAGTAAATTCTTCCAGAATTCAAGCACAAGATCATGCATAAGAAAAAGCAGGATGGAAATCTCTCAGCTACATCAAGGAAAGATGTGTTTGCATCTTCAGCATTTTCTTTTCAAAACGGATTTCCCTCTGCAGCTGTTGCTGACCTTCTTTACATTAACCTTTTCCATGCCTATTTCTTCCTCAAATTCAGTGATCAGCAGGAAGCCATGTGTGCATGTAACTAAACAGACCAACAATGCTAGAATGCTATGGCATTCTGTGCAGCATCACAAAGCTTTGTTAGCTTTTTACGACGTACTTCTAAAGCAAGTAATTCAGTGGAAAACTGAGCTGCATTTCT
>VXAV01006386.1:208370-223330 GCA_013399715.1 Alectura lathami | reverse complement strand
CATTTACACACTCTAAAAAACATTACTTGTAACTCATACCTAGACAGAGTGAAAAGGTGGAGTCTAGTGTAATTTAATCTACTGAGGTAGTCTCCTAAGGAATTGTAGGCATTAATTAATTACCTCAATATCATCAATTAGCTCTTTTTTCCTGCGACGAATATTTAAAAGTTCTTCTCTTTCTTCTATGGAGAGGTCATCAGGCACTAAAAGAGCAAAGCATAACTATCTTTCAGCCTCTGAAAATATACTACATAAACTCGATTACAGAAAACAAGTTTAATGTAAACCTTTTTTTAGCTGGGATTATTATTGGGAGGGGAGGGGGGAATACATCCTAGTTTACTGAAATTCTACTTCATAAAAACCATAAGTAAGGTAATCGAATGACTAGGGACAGAATCAGTCTTTCAAAAAAAAAAAGTTAGACAATTTCAGGGAACTTGTTATCATATAATGGGTGGTAAGAGTACAGCTTAATTGCCGAAATAAAGTCTGGCATTGTTCCAGTTAGTTTAGTAATAAATTATTCATCTGACATTCTTCAGGGTGGAAAAGACGAAGTTGTATAAAACTCATTACCAAGATCTTGTATCTTGGTGCTGATTTCAGACAACATAATTTTTACCTGTACTTACCAAATTCAGGTAACAGAATACTACTAACATTCCTAACAGCAATTACTTGGATCAGCTGGATAAACATCTTTATTCTTTAAAATAAATACACAGTTACAATCAGTTACTGGACACAGCCTAACACAAAATTCTGTTTTTGTGTAACACCACTTAAGTGACTCTTAGATATGTAAATCAATTTTATGCATCTCCTCAGCTACACTACAACAAATGTTTGTTAATAAACATACTGCTGATAAAAGATGCTACTGAAGAGGCAAACATTTTTCTGCAAACAGCTACATCTGCCAGTCCCTTCCCCTGTAGTCTCTGACAACTAACAGGGAAAAAGTTACTTGCATAAAGCTTCTGCTTTGCTTGAGCAGATTTTCCCCAACAAGAAACTTCTTTGGCCACAGTTTACTTTCCTTTGTACAGCACAAGAACATTGACCACGAATATTCACCCCTTTGCAACAAGACTAAAACAACTTTTAACACTACCTACTTTCTTAGAAATAGCCCCTTCATTATGGAACAGCTTCTCCTTCTAGCTCAAATGGAAGAGCAAAAAGTAAGGTATTTAAATGAGTCTGTACCAACAGTAACACACAACAACGCAGTCATTTGAGAATGTTAAAGCTTTTTTCTTTTGTCATACACACTTCCAATAGACACAATAGTATCACAAGCAAAGATTCAGTTTGACAAAAGTATTTTCAGTCATTTGAAACCTAGCCTCTGTTCAAATCTTAATAATGACATATATTGATTATTTGTTGATATCCAGTGGCTAAGCTCCTTTCATTTTAGGATTTGAATCATAACATAAAATCCAAATGGCAACAGGCCTTGCTAGACATGAAGTAATTATGCCAAGTGATCTCATTTAGCTATTCCAGATACAGACATGATTAAATTACTTCCAGTTTAGGAAATTACAGTCTTCTGTTGAAAGAATACCAGACTTCAGTATGTTTACCTGCTTTTTCCTTCCATCAGATCAGAAGCGCACCCATTCCTGAAAATTCCTTTCATGCAAATACTGGTAGAGTCTCTTCACATCAAACTTTACAAATACACATGATGCCTAAACAAGGCATCACATCTTTGCCTCACGGTTATACTGGAAAATTTTAAACCATCAAAACTCAGGAGATTCTATTACTATATGCACACTATTTACACAAACCACAGCTATTCCAATTAGCTGAGGACTGAAAACAACAAAACAAGAGGTCTGTTACCCCTTGTTGATTATTTTAAAGGCAAAACAATATAATCAGTCACTGTCTTAGCTGGTAGGAATGCTCAAGTACCATTAAAGAATTTTTGCAGTCAGTAGATGAAATTAGATTTCATTTTGCAGTATGAGTCCTTCATTTTTAAACTCCTTGCCACAGAAGACATTCTAGCAAATCTAACAACCTTTAAGCACCAAATAGATATAATCCATAGACAGTGCTTGATTTGTCTTTGAGTTACAAGATCATTGTATTAGCTGCTATCACAAACTTCTCCCAAAGCCTAATAGCAGTGACCACTGCTCCAGTTTCTTTCCCTTAAAGTTACTATAGAGTGAAAGTCTGTAGGTGTGGAACACCTGGAAGAAGTGAAATTTGTGACAGTTTTCTGTGCTCAGACTAGCCAGTGAAGAAAAGTCCTCTTCCTACAGCACTCCTAGCCTGTCTCCTGTGTTTTTTCATCTCCTCTGATCATAGCAGCAGCAGAGAGACAGCGCTCACAATACAATTAACTGTACTGCTAGATAAAAAGGAAATAAACTAAGTGGAATCAGACTGTCTTTTCCATTAGGAAATAATATCAAGCATCTATCTGCCAGATGCAAGACAAAAACAAATCTACTGGAAAAATAAGACTGTAAGAGCACTTAGAAGACAGCACTTAGAGAAAACTCCACATTACTGCAACATCTCTAAGTAATGGCGTTAATATCAGAGCCAAAAGACTCCAGTACCCTTTGATAAGAACAAAAAAAAAAAAAAAAAAAAAAAAAAAAAAAAAAAAAAAAAAGAAAAAGGCCCGGCCACAGCTGAGCGAGGGTTACAGTACTGCTCAGGTTCCAGCCACTCCTGGTGCGGTCAGTATGTTACATCCACTCATACTAGCAGCAGAGAAGGAACAATTTAATTGTCAGGATGTTTCCCTTAGTGCGCAGTCCTGTCATCACCATAAATTGGCAGGTGGGGAATCATATAATAATTCTGAGTTGGAAAGAATCCACAAGGATCATCAAGCCCAGCTCCTGGCTCCACAGAGGAGCACCCAAAATCCAAACCCTGTGTCTGACCGTGGTGCCCAAACACTCCTGGAGCTCCAGGGCTGTGACCACTGCTCTGAAGAGCCTGTTCCATGCCAACCACCTTCTGGTGCAGAACCTTTTCCTGACACCTCCCTGGACCAGTTCCACGCCATTCCCTCGGGCCCTGTCGCTGTCCCCAGAGAGCAGAGCTCAGCGCCTGTCTCTCAGCTCCCCTGTGACGGAGCTGTAGGCCGCCATGAGGCCTCCCCTCAGCCTCTTCTTCCCTAGGCCCAACAAACCAAGGGACCTCACACACTTCGCCCTCTAGACCCTTCACCACCTCTGTTGCCCTCTTCTGGATGCTCTCTAATATTTTTATGCATTTCTTATACTGCGGTGCCCAAACCCGCACATAGTGCTTGAGGTGAGGCCACACCACTGCAGAGCAGGAAGATAAAACTGGAAGTATTTGCCTTATTCTCATCATTCTTTTATGTACCATCACTGCCTCCCTTCTCCAGGACTTCTGTATATTTTGATGTGGAAACATATCCATTGGAAAATGAACTCATCAAAACATTTTTCTGAACAGTCCATGTGGTGTTACAGCCTTCAGTTTCAGAGGCTTTCAGTTTCTGCATGTGTGGTATCACCCACAGTTGTTTTCCCTATTGTTTCAATTCTCCTTAAAACACAATTTAATAACAGTTAGTAACAGACTTCAGTTATTCTTTGCTTTTCTTTGTCTCTAGTGATTCAAAAACACCACGAAAATATTTTTAAATATCTGGTAGTATTAGAGTAGAATGGCCATCAGTCCATCCCACTTACATGTAAGGTGCATCACGCAACCTGCAGTGCAGGTACCATAGCGAGAGCCTGAAAATAATTTTCTTTGGAGTGGAAACCTGTGGAGTTGTGCCCAGGTGTTCTCAGAAAACAGAACAAGCACTTTCAGTGGTTCCAGTATGAGAAGTAAAAAATTCATTTATTCAAAAATTTGAAAACCGCAGTCAAAAAGCATGACATCAAGGCTGACGTTAGACTCATGTCAAGCAAATGGGAGACCAAAGATGGCTGAGGAGTACCACAGTGCCTGAAAACATCTTTAAAGTCCTAAGTAAATATTGCAGACATGCCACAAGACAACCTTATTTTGTTTTAAAGCTTGAGTTCGTATAACCCACCACACACAGTGCTCCTGGAATGTCTATTAGCTATTTGTTCTGTAAGGTAAATTTCATAGCTCTCTTCTCTTAGATATTTCCAAGTTTATTTATTTGACTTTCACCAACTCCAAACACACAGTAGACAGGATGGGAGGAGTTAGCATGAACATTTAAATAATGAAAAAGAACAGAGACTTAGATGGAAAAGCACTTCAGTATAGAGAACAAACTGTAGCTGTATCACACTTTCATGTTATCTTCTAACCATCAAGTAAAGACAATATTCTTTTTCTAATGTGAGTCATTTGTGAGAAAACCTTTTAGCTTACAAGGAGAGCCCTTTCTTTCACTAAAACTTCACAATTTCACCTATTACTCAATAGAAAGAAAATCTGCCTACTGATAATTTCATTAAATGGAATCAACATTGTTGGAAGTACAAATTATATTCTTGGCCAAGTAGTAAAACAGAAGGAAAGATAACAGTGCATATCTTGCTAGTACTAAAAACAACAGTAATTTTTAAAAGATTAAATAGATATTCCAGTTTGGTTCATCTCTGCTCAATTACTGTACCTGATCTAAATACATTTAAATGAACCTCCTGTAAACAAATACTTATCAGAATATGCACTTTTAACACAGGTTTGTTTATACTAAATGTGTTACCAAAACCAAAAAACAAACTGTAGCTTACCACAGTGATCAGTGCTTTGTCATGCAGCTGTGATGCCACATTTTTAATAATTTTTTGCTGTCCTCAATAAACTACCACATACAAACATGAGCATTAACCCAGAATGCTGAAGTTTATGAAGACATCATAAGTATTCGTTTCTCCCAAAAAGTCCTACTAAAAAGCAGTAGGATTGTTTCACTTCTCAGATGCCAACACTGAAGGTATAGCAACATTAAAAAAAAAAAGAAAAAAAGGAAAAAAGAAAAAAAGGAACAAATTCAACTTAAAAAATTTAATTTTTAACATTCCTGTTTCGTGACAATTTATTTGCATCATCATTTGTTTTAACTTCGTTTCATTTTTTTTTTCCTTCATTTGTTAAAATTAAAGAAAAGCAAGTCTTATGCACGTTGAGAAAGAACTACAACACATCAACATGCAAAGAACATCCCACAGGTCAGTGCAAATTAGGGGTGAGTCCCAAAATGAGAGAAGGATCTAGTATTTTCCAAGTCTATATCCCTGATACCTACATCTTTTCCAGTAGCAGAAATGAAATTCTTTCCAGCTCTCCATGTTGTATGAATCAACAAAATTCCTGTTTCAAAACCTTCACTTACTAACCTTTCACCCAGCGTTCACTGACCAAGGCATAATGCAATCTTGCTCCACCACTTCACCTGATTGCAGAGTTCAGTTTCTCAAGAGAACAGCAAAATAATCCAGTCAGCAAACAGAAAAGCTCTTACAATATCTAGTGATAGATAATAAAACACAGATTCTCTAACTGCTCTTCTGAAGCATCAAGACTACCTGACTCGTACAACTCAACTGGCTTTTTGGTTTCATAAATACTCTTCTCCTTTCATGTCAGCCCAACCTGGTGGTATTACGCACTTCCACTCCAAGCAAAGAACAATAAGATGGAATTTAATTTTGCTGCAATTGAAACATCTTACAATCATGAAGATATTTACACAACACAAAGCGTAAAACTAAACAAACCTATCCTTACCCATCCAAAGAATCTGTACAACTCCTTCTTTTGGTCTTTAAAAACAATACACACTCATCTCTGAGAACAAATCTGACTGTCTCAGGACATTTTTCTCAACGGATATTCTCAGGCTACTCTTTCTTCCTTTCCCCCCTACACGCTCCCTTTTTTTAAACTTAATTATAGGAACATTTTCCAGCTTTCAGACAAGATGTGTAAACAAAGCTATGACCACTTGTGGGGATTAAAGATTCCAACAAAAGGGTTTGTAGGAAGACATCCTCCTGAATGGTTTTATTTCACAGTGTGAAAACAAAACGTATCTGCATTAAATTCAATCAGTAGAACAAGATGGATGAAGCTGTCTTTTTTTTTTTTTTTTTAATAATAAAAAAAACACTATCATACTGCATTAATCTTTGCTATTTAGTCACTGCTGAACGTGTTCTAACACAGTAGTGCTCACACATCCATTAACAGTGATAATAATCCTGTACACAATATTCTTTCACATACAAAATTACCAGTTAGCAGTATGAGGAATTTAGGACCAAGTCCACTGCCTGCAGAGTTATTTTGAGAGCTTTCAGTCATGAGGGACACTGTGACCAGAAAGCACATTAGTGGCAAAATCCAGGCGAGAGCCTCAAATTCGCATTCATCCCTGTAATTGTTTAACTACTGGAAAGCACTTCATTCCAAGATGCTGCAGGAAATATTTTTCACTCTAGGACAAGATACTTTTAGAGCAAGTCATAGTTAAGATACCTGTCCTTTTGGGCTAATAATCTGTGAAAGAAGTCTAAGTTAATAATAATCCTATTACCACATGAAAATATGTGTTCATGAAATGAGTGGAAACAGTTTCCCTCTAACATGACCCACTGATTCTTCAAGATTTACAAACTGTTTTATTTCCTCTGCAAAGTAGGTTTAATTATACCAGTGATTTTCATTCAACATGTTTTTATTGAAAGAAGTGTAAAAAAAGAACATGGAAATACAAAATGCATTTTAATTCAATACAGAAAAGAGACAACAGAGACAACATGCTAAATGCTGCTAAGTATATAATCATTTATTGTAAAAAAAAATCATTATTTATTATAATGTAGAAGAATTACTCCAAATAACACAATATTATTATGGTTTTATCTTGGGCAAAAATAGTAATATATAATTTAGTGTTAACATCCCTAGTTCAGCAGAAAGTAGGCAACTCCAAAGGTGTGCAAAATCAGAGTCTAGAACCGATCAATTTGGGAAGGAAAAAAGATAATTTAAAAAAAAGTCCAGTCCATGCAATATACCTGCCTCTCAAAAAACAGCATTTTGGTTTCACCTATTACATCCAGGAGGTTGCTGCCTTGCCACGATACCTGCAAATATGCTTATGTCTATAAAGTATAAACCACACTACGCGCATTTCTTAAACGTGATGGAACAAGAGTTTGCAACAACCCAAGGCGGCACACGTAGATAACACGAGCAACAACTGCTGTGAAGAAACAGAAATGCGTACGAAGGCTTTCTGCAGCTCACATGAATAGCTAACTCTCACTACTGTCTCTTGCCCTTCTTAAAAGATCTGCAACACAAACAGGTACAACTTTACCACAGCTTTCAAATCTTCAACTTGCTGTATAGATACACGAACAGAAATAACTGAAGAGACACCTGTCCTGCTTTTTAGTTCCGAATTATGCCACTGGCAGAGATATCTGCCATTTGAAAGCAGTGTATGTTTAAGTTAATGAGCATTTCTTTATTACCATCCAGGTTATTTTTATGAAGACAATGACCACGTAACATTTACCTCCTCTACATCTTGTATTCAATAATGTACCTTACTCCATCATTCTGATGCATTTCCATTAGGAAACCAAGCATTTTGCAACCATGAAGAACCACCTTCAAGCAGATGAAGGAGGGCCGTTTTGGGAGAAAAGAAAAACCACCCAATGATCAGCTCTGAGCAAGATTTCTTATGTAGAAAGCAGGTACCAGCTCCCTGAGTCGCTTTGCTATTTGCTGCTCCTGCATATACAATCCTGCCTGGATTCCCAAGGTTTCTTTCCCCAAGGTTTGTTTTCTGCCAGTTTAGCCAGCCAGTTGCAGGGAGGGATCGCAGAACTGCCCATGCCCAAGCAACAGGCACAGCAGAAACCCCTGGCAGAGGGAGGTACAGGGCAGCAACCCTTGCAATGTCAGCCAGCCCTAAAAAACCTCAGCTCAGTCCTCAACCCCCACCCTCACAGGCTGTATCCTGTAAATCCTAAAAGTAGTTCAACCTGATATTAAAAATGGATAAGCATGGATCTCCTTTTAGGCACATTTTTCTTTTGAAGTCACTCCACTCTTGCTTCAAGATCAGAAGATGCTTCTAGGCCAACTTTTCTTTCTAAAAATACATAAATACAAATTACTGAATATGGAAAGAAAGCCAAGTTTAATTTAACATTCTAAGTTTCCTACCAAAATAAATTAATACTAGCATTAATAATATAAAGTGATAAAATATGCATGGTCATGCATATTTAAGAAGTGCAGAGAAATTTTATGCTAACTAATGTGGAAATTACAAAGGGAGATGTTGGTCACAATGTAGCGGTACGTCTTTTGGGGAGTTATGGGGGGTCATGAACAGATTAGCACAGAAATACCATCAATTTAGCATGTGCCTTCTTCGGTATCAACTGCCAGTTACTGTCCAAGACGTCTGGTGAATCACCATTCTGATTACAGCATTAGAGCTACATATGTTAATTATACGACCACCTCAACATTACAGTCCTCTTTCAAAAGGGAAAACAGTAACATTGAAACAATGTGGGACAAATGTAATACTTCACAGTGCCAAGCACTGAAAGTAAAAATTCAGTCTTGCATTGTCTTGCTGTTTTAGGAACCGCAATACATTTATGTTGCCTTAAAGTTTTACTTGGCTTTCAGCCTTTAAGCAAAAAGATGGCATTTGATTTATTTTCCCCACCATGAATAGGAAAGGGTGATCAGAATCAGCTTTGTGCAGCAACACCACCAGTATAAATATGGCTGACGCTACCACTCCAAAATTAAGAGGCCTCAAGCCTTTATACTACATCAGATCAATAAAACATTGTCAAACAGAATCAAATGATTTCTTCCTCCTCGACATGTATGCTGCAAGGTGGATGCTTACTGACAAATGATTTTGGAAAAACTAAGTAAAATTTTTCCTCCTTATGGAGCACTTGTGCAGAACTAGGGAAACAAATAGGTTACTTAGTGCTGCAGCTAAAATCAAATGCATTTTCTCTGAATTGAATTGAAAGCCTTTGGTTACAGTACATTTCATTACAGTAAGTGTTATCACAAAATTTAGTCTTTATAAAGTCTGCAGATTCCAAATTACTTTTGTTGACTTTCACAGCAAAATTACAAAAAATTTTGTAATTTTAGCTCACATTTCAACACTCCAGACTGATGCCCGGAGATGCCATGGGTAACAGCTGATAGCAAGTTATACAACCCCTTGCAATGCAGAACATTCATTTTTTAAGTGGGAGTCTTGGGAAGGAAATCAGGGATCCCCCTCAGTGTTACCTAGGTGGTGAAAGGAACTGACCACCATGCCAAGTATGCACAGCTAAGCAACACGTGAAAGACACCACCTCTAACTGAAGCCCTTCATTCATTGCAGTACAATGAAAGGGCAGCAGAAGATCAATGGATTTAGCTTGCCTACAGTAGGAGATTTCTGAAATTAGAAAATAAAGATGGAATAGCTTCCCAGGAATAAGATCCATTAAGCCGTAGAAGTTGCACATACCTTTCAGTACCTTTTAACTTGGGGCATTTATGATTTAGCCCAATAAAAGTGTATTGTATCACACAGCCTATTACTAGAAAAACTTCTACGAAAAATGGGATGGAGAGAGGCCGGATGATCCCATGAGTAATTTCTGTGACATCTTACTACTGATTGAGCCAAGCACATAGGCAATGCTGACAGCAATTTAAAAAACACTAAGCAACTGCAAAATGACAAAACTTCAAGTGAACAAGGTTTAACAGATTTCCACTAATTCATCAGCACGTTGATATGCCGTACAGCACAAAGACATCATACAGTTCAAATCCAGATCAGAAAATTAGCTAATATCTATCTTTGTGAGTTATGCCGCATTCTCCTCTCCATGCAAAAAGGGAAATCGTTAGCACCGAACTACCTCCAGGCCACCAGCCATCACCACAAGTCGCTCTCTCTGAAGGGAAGAGGAGTGGTCAGCACATGCTCTGCAGCTGACAAGCATGGGATAGTGATCAGCAACAGCTACTGATGGAAATCAGGTCAAACACATGGGGTATCATGCAGACTGGGAAGCCAGATTGTCTGAACTCCTGCTGCCAGTGAACAGGACTTAGCTTCACACCCACTTCAGAGGATAAGGGATGACTCCCAGCAGCTCAGCATCTTCCACTGGCACGCTCCTCCCAGTAGCTGCTGTGAACAACTGGGCTAACCACAGAAGTCTCGCTTCCAACCTAGGCAGCTCCCCGCCCCAACACCCAAACATCCTGGACCAAGGACAGGACAACTCCTTCTGAAAGCAGAGATTATTTCATCATCTGATGGGTGAGGAAGAAGCAAACAAGAACACACTGATCCCTTCAACATTTGAATGAATGTTATGAGAAGAAAAATTTGCAGCAATGCATTTCAGCTTTCCCTTACCAACCAGCTGTGTTTTCCCACAGCACCCCCAGTTACTGAGGGGAAGAGAGCGTTGGCTGCCTTGCACCTACATTTTTTCCTAAGAGAGACCCTGGAAAAAGGCTCAAAAAGCAAACACACCAGAGCAGTATCAGACATTCCTGTCAGATCCATTTGGAGTCGCAGCATGGAAAATCAACAGGAATGTCGCTGAGCAGCTGCAGGGGGGGTCCCAGAGCCCAGGCCCCACGGCCGCCCGCCAGCAATACTCTCAGATCCTGCTTTAGATTCAGGCACAGCTCATCAAACCTACCGTGTTCCCAGCAAACACTTGGGGCTTAACCAGTCTCTCTGTCACAATTTTCCAGTAACATCTACTCTTGGCAACGAAGGAGCCATTCTCTGTACTTCACTCATTAGTGGAGAGCATTAGTCAGTTAGTTATGATTTTTGGCTCTTTCCAAAACACACAAATCCAATTTTCAGAACAACAACAAAAAAAAAAGCAAAGGAAAATTCATTCTTCTCCCACCCCTGCCTGACAGGGCTCTGGAGTTAGACTTCAGAAGCACCATTTATTGCAGAAGCTTTCTATTTATTCATTTTCCAAGATCAGCCACCGGCTAAAGGAAGTGGAGCAAATGCTGGATTTGAAAGCAGTCTGCATTCTCCGAAGAACATCTCCAGAAAGCAACTATGGAGTAGTACCATGGTAGGACTATTCACTCATCAAGTAACTGCTTGAGTAGCTTTTACTTTCCTCCAAGATGAGATGAACTCCAAGGTGCACAATGTGATGCCCGACACTGTAAACTACCAAAGTTTTTGCAGTCTCATCCAAAAAAACAACCCTGATACCTTCTGTGGAAACTGCTGAGCTGCAGTACTTGCAGTGAAATGCACTATAGGTCATACAATATTTTACTTCTTGGTCATCTTTGGCTTGAATTGCTCCAGCATCTTGCTATGACATCAACAGGCCCATTGGCCACGAGCCCAAGAAGGCACTAGAAGAGGTCAGGAATTTATTCATAGACTTCCTAGTGAAGGAAGAATAAGGCTTAGTTTAAGACTGTTAAGCATTTTCAGATTCCTCAGATGAGAGTATATTTAGCATTTGTGCATTATTGGTTGCCACCACTCCGTGCAACAATTAGCTTGACAGGTCACTAATCCAGATATAAAAGAACTTTCTCTCCGGTTCACTGATAAGTGAGCTGGATGGATCCAGTTACTGTAAGGTCAAAACCCTGCTCTCCCATTCCCTGCTTGGCAAAAAGCCATCAGTAGTTTATACCAAATCTGGCTCACCATACTTCCAAAATAAAGCACATTAAAGCACATTCAACATATTTTTGATTTTTTTTTTTTGGTGGAGACATAAGTTCTGTGTTACAACAAAAAAAAAAGGGTGGGGGGGAGTTGTACTTCAAGCAGACCCTCTGGCACTCTGAGCCAAAACTCATTTGAATAAATACATTCTTCCTATTTAAACATTTCTTCACAGTTTCAGTCAGACCTGCCAAAATAGTACATTGCCCTTTCTACGCTGTTTTCTCTAATATTGACAAAAATCATTGCAAAGATCAATGAAAAATAATCTGAACGTGTATTTTTTGTACTTTATTAAGTCAAACATTTTTCCTCAGCTAAGTGCTTAACAAGAAACAATTTGTATTCCTACAGCTTCAAAGATGGAAGCAATTTGCCTTTATTACTCTTGATGTCTCAGACTTAGAGCATGTAAAATTCAGCATTTTTCCCTGAAATTGGAGAGAAAGGTTTTAAAAGCTGTAACTAACTAACTGGCATTCAACCCTCACCCTCCGCCTCTTTCCAAATCCACCGGCTCCTGCTGCTCCTATTTATAAACATTCTTACTCAGATTTCCACTTCATCCTGCCATGCTCAAATAGCAAACATTTTTGTTGATTGGGAAACAACCAAATGGGATCAAACGCTTCAATTCTGTTACTCCTCAACACCATGCAAAAGGTAACAACAAGAGATACCACTTTGTGCCAAACTACAGCAAACCTAAAGCTAAACTACAGCAAACCTTCAGCAAACTATGATGTCTTTAACAGCAGATGCCAGCTTCGTAAGACAATGTGGCTATATATAGCCTCTGCTAAGCCAATTTCCAAAGAGCTCGTCTCTCTCTTCAGGGCAGTGCTCTACCTGGCATGAGCTTTCATTATACAAACTTTGTGTAGGGCTGAAAATACTCTGACTCATATTAACACAGTTGCAATTATCCTAAATTTGCCTTAGGGTGACCAGAAATACCAAGTTTTTAATTTCTGCTAAGCAGTCTGTAGCAACAGGGTACTTCTCTGCAACTCTACGGGCACAGCTAATGCAATGAGTAGCAAGAAAACTTGTTAATTCAGGTCAGAGATTCTTCTCTCACAAACAGACAATATGGCAGCGGGTGCAAAGCACCTGGTCAGTGCCAGCTGAGCCAAACAGAACACTTTCCTCATTGTTTGAAGTACTTCGTGCCCCCTGAGAAAAGCGGCTGGCAGCAACAATGGGGGCATTATTAAGCACAGATTTTCGTCACCAACAGTCATCCAGTCCCAACAGCATACATTTAGATAGAAAGCAGCCTACAGTCCAAGATTATTCTAAAACAAGTTCAAGGAGTTTCTTCAGTCACGGCGTGTCCCCTACCATCTCTTCAGTGTCAGAAAGACCAGACCTTGAACTTTGCTAAGTATTTGAAGCGCAGCCAGAACACCGAGTGCCACATGCAGCTGAAGCCACAGATGTTTAGCCAGTATCTCTAAACATTCTGAAACTAGTTTTGAAAGATTACATTTAGATCCTTAAAGAAAAAGGGTCAACAAACATTGGTCTTACACAAGTTTCAGTCTGGCTGTTAAAAAACATGAGACACTTCCATTTGTCTCAGCAGTTGTAAACCTTCGTGATAAAATACCCACAGCCAGCTCTAATGGAATCTTTTTTTCCTGAATTGTTCTGCAGTTGTAGTTTAAAAATGTCTCATCATACGCCAGGGAATCACAAACCACAACTAATTACCAGCTACCAATGGAAGTCCAGCCATCCTGCATCGTCCTAGCTAGGAACTTATGATCTCACTTACGGGATCTAAAAATACCTTCTACTGACTGCATGGTGATGCATACATTTTCACTACATACTGCAGCACGCAACGTCGCACGGCGTGCACAACATGTTCATGATAACTAGATGACATTGCTGTTAGCTCTTATGGAAGCTATGGAAAAAGACAATTTACACAGCCCCGCAGAACATAACCGCGCATTGTTCCTTCATCCCTGCCACCACTGTTCACTCTGTTCCAGAATGGCTCAAGAGGAAGCAAGATAGACCAGCAGAAGCTGATGAACTCCCAGCTGCAAAGGGGTGGGAGGGAAAGGAAGCAGACTGATTAGCTGAAGAGATGTATTGTGTGCGCATATTCTATGTTAAAACTCAATATCTACTATAACAATTTTTTCTAGAGTCATTTGACTGTTCACAGTTCAAATACAGGAAAACGCTATCAAGCTTATGTGTTTGTTCAGCACTAAAGCCTTTCTTCAAACAGTAAAATAAGGCTGCCAAAAGCCAAGACTGATAGAATTATCATACTGCTATTTCTCAAATGCAAGAAGGACCTTCTGCTGTTATCCCACCATGTCACAAAACCATCTCCTAAGCCCGTACGAGCTCCAGAGAAAAATGTGCAACAATTTTTAAAATGCAGTGTTCTCTTCTCAAGAGATTATTATACTTCTTTCTTCAATTTAGATGGCAATTTAATTCTCTAGGCATCAATACTTCAAGTTTCCTCTCAAATACATCATGAATGCAGCCATCACATCTTGAAGCAAAATTTCTTGTTCTAGTTGCTGTATTTTCACGACCTTTGGCACAGGCAGAGTTCACATGCAACAAACTTTGTAAAAGACAACTACACTGAAAATGATTCCTTCAGGCTTTTCGCAAGTCAAGATCATAACACCTACTGTTTGGACGAAAAGAACTTTGAATACCATTCTTACAAAAAAAAAAAAAGTAATAATACTACTTATTTAATCACTGCAATGTCAAAAAAAAAAAGGGGGAGGGAAGCAAGTTATTTGCCTTGTATTAATTTGTAATACCGTATTAAAAATAAAATAGAGGGGTGCTTGGGACAAGAAACAATCTCAACAAAGTCCAAACATAGCTACATAATATACATCATCCAGTGCAATAACTCAGCAAAATGAGCATCATCATAAAAAGAAGAAATACATACCTGTATTTTTTTTTAAAGAAATCTGGTTGCAGGTTTACAAAACGCATCAACAGCAAATTAATTCTGTCACCATGCAACCAACATCAACAGTTACTGCCACTTACCCAGAGAGCACAGCAATCCTATCGCAGGAACAAAACTTCCTCATTCTTACACCTGACATTGGTGACCAAGAACTCCAACGATCGTTACATCTCACATAGCTGCACAGACATCACACGGATTTCTACATTGCAACTGATTTGTTTTACTTTTAGAAATATG
>VXAV01006386.1:197329-208275 GCA_013399715.1 Alectura lathami | reverse complement strand
TATTTTTTTTTTTAATAAAAGCATTTATAAGGTGTACGTAAAGAAACACATTACTACTGTAGAGGATTATGCTCTAGACAGTAGTTATGTTTTAAAATTCTTCTCACTATCACTAATATATGTAACTTACATGATTTCAAACTAGTTCTTCCCATCAATTAGGGCTTATTTGTATAGTATTTTATTAAACCTAATAGCTTGACTAGCATAATTACAAAGTGATTGAGTAACTACTTTCAAAATTAAAGACTCAGAGTAGCATTAACAGAACTCTGAAATATAGGTAGCCATTTGATGGACTCCATCTGCAAATTTAGCATGGAATGATCTGGAAAGCAGGCAGAGACCGAACAGACGATGCAGTTCTGCACTTGCATCACTGGTCTCAACAACAGGATGGCTGGCTACAATTACATAGAAACTGGAGAGATGTGACCTTTTTAACACAGCAAAAAAAAATAAAAATTGTTTTAAAGTATAAAGTATGCCTTATTTTGGTCATCTTACGTATTCTTATTCAGTATACTCGCTGTATTTCTCACTCATTTTATCTATAGAGCTGAAAGCACAAAATAAACTGAAGGTAAACCAAACTCTGAAGAAAAAATATTAGGCTTCTCCCTTCCGTAAATACTTAAGCTCTGCAAAACAAGGACTGGTGAAACATAGCATAAGTGAAGTTCGTAAAATCAAAACTGTTCATGAACTCCATGTTGTAGCATTGTACCAAAATTTTAGAAAGAGTAAAGAACTTTGTTTTAACTAAAATCTTGTCCTGGGAGTAATAAACTGGTATCTTTTTCTGTAAGAAATCTAAAAGCATGGCTACCTTCCTGCTTCACTCAGCTAACTTCATTTCTTTAAAAAGAAAACTAAAGCAAGAACTCCTAGATGACTTCAAGTCTATAGCAAAATCCGAAGGCGTTTAAGTATTTCAGGATGGGATTTATGGCAGAGTTCTGACATGGATACTCCTAGTTCCTGTTGCTTTTACTGGAATATTTTTATAGAGAGTCACTTTTTTCCCACCCTACCCTTTTCCTTTACTGAATTTCCACACAATAACTTAAGATTTGACCATCACCGGACATCTGAACAACAATAAAAAAGTTACAGCTGGATCGTGTATTAGTCCCAGCTGCATAGGATCTCTGCCTGCATTCACAAACCAGGAGAGCCAATAGGAAAACAGTAGGGGACCTTCTTTTAGCAGCCTAACTTTGAATAAATCGCTTTTCCATATGCTACTACAACACACTATTTCACTACTCAATGCAAACTGAAATTATTCTCCCTGTTTTCACCCTGTTTCTAAAAAAAAAATAAAATAAGTCCTTCTTCAAAAACCTTTACTATAAAATACCAGAAAATAATCATCTCCATATGGCCTTTCAAGTCTAACATACCACAATGGATGTAACTGCCAAGTCCACCCACCCACAGGCTCCATAAAATTTAGGGAATTATTTGTATTTAATTTGGATTATTAATTTCACCCAGCCTTTCCCCTTCATAATACATGTTACCTTTTCAGACTTCCAAGGCACGCAGAAGATACAAAAGGAAAATAAGTTTTCACCAGAATAGGAACAATGACATAATGTGTACTCTCTCTACTTAGGGTATCAGTGATCATAGCAGAAGGACTTAAGCTAGCCTTCTTTTATATTTGCTCTTAAAAAATACCACCTAATCTTCTAGAACATTCACATGTGACTAGGTCATTTATTGGTACAAAACCAAGACTAAACATTGCAGTCCTTCCAAATTGCACAAAGTGAGGGTGAGGAAAGTTAGATGTACTTTGATTTAAAAAAAAAAAAAAAATTCACACAGGGCTGAGGGGAAGCTTCCTCCAAAATACTTAAAAAATAAAGTTGTTATTTAATGCACAAAAATGCACTTCCTACAGCCAAAAAAAAAAAAAAAAAAAAAAAAAAAAAAAAAAGAAAATCAACTCCATATGCTGCATTTACATGTGCTTAATAAAACATCTCCAGCAAACTGCAACGTCACAAACTGACCTCACATAACAGAAAGGAGGTAGGCTGGAGAGCCAGTTTGAGATTTACAGTTTACAGAACTCATCAGCATCAGATACATGAAGGAACAGCAAACCAGGCAGGTACCTGAAAGCCTGGATCCTCTCCCATCTGTGGGCACAATCCTTCTCGCAGACACAACAGGCATTTCTCTAAACTTTGTACCTGACTAACCCTGGCTACCAGTTTCAAATTCCACCTAAGAAACAGTTTCTATACAAACTGCAAAGCAGGAGTAGCAGCACAATGACAAGAGATGGTAAGAAACAAGCGCACAGCTATTCTCTCCTTGTTCCTAGATCAGTGCTGGGTTCTGTTTTATAAATGCTGAAATCATAACCAGAGTGACCAAAAGGGTGGTACAACTGGTCAAAACCAACTTGCAGAAGAGCAGGCTAAATAATGAAGTTCTACAAAATAAAAATTTACTTTTGAGACTATAAATATACACTTTCATAATACCAACTACCCACTAATGCATGATGTGACGGATACCACATGCAAAGCGAGTTACACAATGCAAGACTACAGCGAGGTTTACTTCAGGCTGAGCAAGGCCTTGAAGATGTGCCCTTGAATATGTAGTGCTTGGTTTGGGTGGGTCCTGAGCAGAATCCCTGCAGTTCAAAGAAAAAGAACTGAGAGAGAACCAAAAATTGAAGGGAAAAAAAAAAGGGAGAATCACAAAACACCACGCAGACGCACGTTTACCTACCCCAAGCAATGAAGTCCATGGATCTACTACAAGGGACCATCAGTCAGCACGGTTCGTACACTGCAGCTCCTGCATGGGAGGTCCCGAACGGCTGAGCACCTCACACGTATAAGAAAGGGGTCAGGTCCACATGGTCTTCTCAGGAAGGACTCAATGGTCCTGCACAACACCAAGCCCCCCAACCTGTGCTTGGCAGGACTTCCAAGGTCAGAGAACATGCTTAACTTGCAAGGTTCCTCCCAAGGAACAGAGTTCCTCCACACCAGAGTTGCCACCTCCACTTGTTGCCACCTGGCTGAACAGCAGCTTCTTGGGAAAACCTTCCTGCACAGCCCCTGGCTGGCCAGTTAGGAGATGCAGCCGCAAAAATATGCAGCAGCTTTACAAATTAAAAAATGGGATTTGCAAGTGGTCAAAAATTGTGCTCAGAGCAAGCACACAGCCTGGTGGGAAAATTCCTCTCTGGTCGATTTGAATGCCTAGGCAGGAAGTTCATTAGTCCACACTTCTCCAGCAAGAAAAAAAAAAAAAAAAAGCACTCAATCTGACTACTGGATGTAAAAAATACTCCTTCAAGCAACAATAATCCCTTATTTTGTAATAAGCAGTGCAATTATAAATGCCCCTTTAGCAGACTCCCCTCTCTTGTGGCATGCCTCGTGAGGCACCAGGACCCGTCGGTGTCAGCATCTGACCCTAGAGACAGGGCTGCTTGTGAGCCGAACAAAGATCTTATTAAGGAGCATGATATTTACCGTATACCAAAGCAAAAATGTAACAGCAAATCAAGGCTTCTGAAAACTTGGGATTGAACAAGGAAACGTGAGTGGTGTTTTGTACTATCAGATTTAGAGTGCAGAACATCTCCAGGCTGGAAGCTGCCCTCACTGTTAATGAGGCGGTTGTACAAAAACGTGGAGGTGACTCATTGAACGATTACATCTCACGGTCCTTACCGAAAACAGCAAGAGGCAGCTCCCCTGCTCGCAGATGCCAGCTTTTTTCAGCCTTTTTTTGTGCGCGTGAGAATGGGAGAGCGAGCAGGAGAGGGGCGGGACACATTTCTTGTCTACCCATCTACTCCTGCTGCCAGAGCACATCTTGCGTGCCGCTCCATTTCAGCGCTGTTTAGCTGAAGAGTAATGTTACGAGCTCTGTGGGAACCGGTACACACCAACACTAATTCCCACAGCGACTCCTGAGCCGCTCCTGCAGCCCGCGGGAGCTCTGCCCCGAGCCAGCTGCAGGAAACCGCGTCATTATCCAGATAAATGCGCCAGGCCGACACTAGGAACAGAACACCGCAAGGAGGGGATGGATGGACATCACCGGAGATGGAAAAGACTCAGCACTGCTACAGGAGATGGCACAGCTTGAGAGACACCAGATCATTTCCATGGACTTGCGTTCCATCATCTTCATACAACTTTCTTGTTTTGCTAAGAAACTAGAGGGCTTTTTTTTTAAAAAAAAAAAAAAAAAAGGTAAAAGACTTTTCTCCTTCATTAGGAAGGACCCACAACTGCATAAACAGCAGCAGCCCCTCAAAATTTAAACGAGCAGCTAGATCTGATAGGGAAAGCCAGATCTGAAATCAGATTCAACCGTCACAAACAAGCTTATCTCCAACGCTTGTGCTAAACAGAAGAATTTCCTTATGAAATGCAGCAGAATTACTAGTTAGCAGTCTTGCAGTAAAATCTATCCTTGTTGAAACAATTTCCACTTGGTTGCTAAATAACAGTATGAATTTCACAAGTATTCCACACACCTGGCATAAGGTAACTATTTCATTTTTATAATAAATGGAACAGCTGAAAATGAGGCTAATCAGTAAAACCATGCCAAGAAGCCCAGCCTGCTGAAAATCAGATCAAAGACTGCCAGTACTTCATGTCCTATACGAGAACCTGCTTTAGATTTCACAAGCTTCCAGCATGCTACACTTCCTGATAACTCCGTGAGATCATATCAAATTTGTCAAAGGCAGTTTTTTTTTTTCTAGGAAATATTAATAATGTTTATATTTTCCTTTTTGCATGTCAACTTTTACTTGTAAACTTCCCCCCTTATGTCATACCTATGTATAAATAAATATCAGAACTTCAACAAAATTGTAGAAGCAGCTATGCATCACTGCTTTCTTTAAATAAAACTTCATATTACCAAATAATGTGTTTAAAAAACCTCAGAAAGTAATGAAGTTAATGTGACACAGATGTTCATCAAAAAAAAAAGAACAAGAATGTTTTTACTTCATAGCAACCAAATAGGTCAAGCCATTTCCTTCTTCAGGCAAATCTCAGAGGACCACAGAACACATGGTTTTCTAGTGGATTTTGTGTCTATCCCACTAAAAGGAAATACTGCTGTCCAAAAAATTTGCAATACTAAGTTTTCCCATGAAATTGTTGGAGTTAAAAGAAGGAAGTCATATGCAACAAAAAACAATTTGCTAGATGCTAAAGTTATACAAATGGCTTAATTAAATATACTTTTACTATTTAAGTCACATAGCTCTGCTGTAGAACATACTGGTTTAAAGGAATGCACAGCAAGAACTCAGGAATACCAGTGGTGGCTGTTCACATGGATTCTTCTTCCCTTTTATAAATCTTAAACTAAAACATCACGTGTTCTTCTCCTCCATTGGATTCCTGCCCTACAGTTCTACAAGCTGACAAGTTTTTCAATAAACTATCTGCTAAATCCTTATTTTCATCCTTGGTGAAAGAAGCCCATGTGCCCAAACTCTTCACTAAGGGTTCCTTCAGCACATGCTGAAGCACTCCTGAACTACCTGAAGACATACCGAAGAAGACATCTCTATCTTCTAAAAAGGAAGAAAGAGATCATATAGATTGCTTCAGTCACCACAAAACACTATCCCACGTGCAGCCTAGCCCCATGCAGAACTGTGCAGAAAGTGTAACACACGATCCCACGGTCAGATTAAACCTACTTGCACATTCAAACATTAAAATGAATATTGCACAGGAAAATGCAACTTATTTCCTCACTTCAAGATTGCAACAGTCTTCAAAAGGTTTGGCACTGCCCTTTTAATGCCAGTTTTATACAAGTTTTCTCCAGACTTTTGTAGGAAAGAATAAATTATAACATCTGATTTATTTCCTTGTTGATAACCACTGGCTATGTCAGTGTGTATCCACAGGCACCAAGTGAGTGAAAAGAACATGAAGAGCTCTGTTTTAGGCTTGTTAAGCTTAAGATGACAATTGTGCAATCTTAAGATGTCAAGCAAGCCAACATTTTAGCTGGGACAGATGGCACCAGATCCAGAGCAGGCAGTAAATGCTGATAGTCATCACTTCAAACATGATTGTTCAATTTTCATTTCAAAATTGGATTGTCCAGATCAAGACACCAGGAGGAAGAGAGCATTAAGACAAGCAGAGGATCCAGAAAGTCTTAACGAAAAGCTGGAAGCAGAAAGATAATCTTCCTTATGAAAAAGTGATTTAAAAAAATAGGAGGGGAGAGAGGAGCCAACAGTGAAATAAGCCAAGAAAGTGCAAGATTTCAAAAAGAAAAGTATAGTAAACAGGCCTAGAGGCAGCTGGCGGGACAAAGAGGAGGAAGGGAATGTACCGAGCACAAGAGGTCAAGACAAGTGTGGAAGGGACCTAGGATGAACCTGGAGGAGATGCTCTTCAGACAGTGACTGCAAATAGCTCATTCAATGACTTTCAAGATGAAAAGGAGATGGGGCAGTAGTTCAACAAGTAACTGCGGCCACAGAGGAGGTGTAAAAACAAAGAGCCGAAAGCATGTTTGCAGTGGGAGGAAGAGAAGTGAGCAAAAGATAGCAGCAGATAAGATGGAGCTACAGTATAAGCAGAATAGCTTAAAGTTTTCGAGACAAAAGATAAAACTTTTCTGTTGTGCTAGCAAGGGAGAGGCTTACAGGTGGAAAAGATGGCAAGCAAAAGAAACTGGAGGAAGGCCACACTGTGCTTCATCAATTTTTCCTTGAGAAAACGTCCAAAATTCTATAAAGAAAGAAGGAGAAGCACTAAACATGATCAGAAACTTGAAGTGAACTGCAGGATGTATCCTGGAAAACACTGTGCTGCCTCAGGGCACACAGCCCCTCACCTGGTACAAGCTCCTGTGGCTCCACAGATACTAACAGACCGCAACATGCCTTTCGTAATGGCAGCATGGGATCCCGCTTCCACATGGCTATTGCTCCAATGCCCAGGCACTGTTCTGCTAAGTACTCTCTGTTCCTCCGAGTAACTCCTACAGGGCTTTTTCCTAGATGTAATAATACACAGATGCTATGTTATACGCATGCTGTTCCAAGAAAATCCATGCCCTGCTTCTGCTGCTGTGCACCAGCCACCAAATGCCGTTACTCAACAATTCATCAAGTTTGGCAACCGCTGGAAATTTTACCAGCAAAAATGTGATGTCCTCTTTCAAGCCACACACATCTCAAACATTAGGCTACGAAAAACGTAATGTGTTACTGCAGTTCAGAAGCCCATTTTCTGATACCACTGGAAATAACTAATATTCACAATGTAATTACTAATATTGATGTGCTCAAGACTAAAAATTAAGACCCTACTGAACCAACAGGTAATCTGTACAAACGTGAGTTGAGCATGGAGAAGTATTTTTTTAGCAAAAAGAGACTCAGTGTGAAGCACTGCTGGCTGACAGAAGAGATTTATGCTGCTTAGCTTTGTGCTGAATGTCTGAACGTGCTATCTCTTCTCTCCCTACAATCAGTCCGGGTGGTCAGTCCAACACCCAGGTGCACCTTTATATTCCTGGCCCTTCCCCAGCATTATTTAAAACTCCAAAGAACTTTTGGGACAACTTTTTAAGGCCAGTAGTAGAATTTAGCCACTTTGATGAGCCTGGAGTGAAACATGGCTAACGTTCTTCTGTGTAAAGTACATTTATTATTTTATGAGTTTCTTTCATTACAAATAAAACATGCAAATTTAGTCTTAAATGCAGAGCAAGCGTCTATAACCATGAGCAGGCCACATGGATTCCTCCATTTTTAACATCCACCTTCAAAAGGTGCTACAACACAAAAAAAAAAAAAAACAGATCTAGAGATTACTCTCTAAAACTGATTTATATAAATCACTTTAAAACAACTTTCTTAGAATTTTTTTATTATTATTATTACATTTAACAGCTTTTACCTATAAACAGGTAACTGCTTTGCCACGCAGAGGAACATAAGTCATCTTGCTATATTTGGTTTGGCAGCAGATCTACTCCTCTGAGCCTTCTGCAAGACGATCTGCTCTCCTGGTCTAGCTCCTCACACGCGCCGGTCTACACCGCAGACATTGCTGTGCTACCTGGCACATCGCTGGCAAGGGCGGCCAACCAGCAGGGCCTGGCTGCTCAGCTGCTCTCTAACCCCAAAGAAAGCTCCAAAATTTGGAAATAAAGAGCAGAGCTCAGGGAACAGCACAGAAACCGCACTGCCAGGGTTAGTGCTGTAATTTGTGTACTGGCTGAGTAGAAGGAAGATTTTAACCTTTCTGCATGTCTGTTTAGAGCTCAATACAAACACATGCATTCAGAAGTCACCGAGTACTTGATCTCTAGGCTCTTCCAACTGGAACGGCACTGAGCTGGATTTGGGGGACTACGAAGCAACTGCACAACTCCAGTTCAGAGTAACAAAGAGGAGCACTATGCTGCCTTCTGCACACCTGCTGCACAATTCAATGTAAAGATCCCAATTCAGTGGTACCATCACTGCGTAACAACAGCGAGCATGCAAGAAAAGCCTCAGTCAGATCACAGAACATGTGATTTTAAACCAAATGAGGAGAGGGAGGGGGAGAAATTTCCTGGATCAAGTGAACCACAGAGATATTTTAATCAGAGCACAAAAGAAGGCTGAGACGAACACCAACTGACGCGGATCATATCGCATCAATAATCCATGCACACAGCCTCCACTGAAAGCAACGGGAGGTTTGTAAGTGGCTTGTGTGAAATAAATGCATGCCCTCATTTAGACTCCACACAGAGGAGAGAAAGCACTAAGAACAATTCCCATAATTAACATTTATCTTCCATCAAGTGTTTCTAAAATAATGAACTTTACACAGCTCTGCTTTCATTCACAGTTCTCACAAGAGATGGCAAAATAACTGACCCCATTTGTCAAATGAGGGAACTGAAGCATCAGATGCAAATGAAACTGAAGAGCAGGGCAGCAGGCAGAGCCAAACTGGGAATAGCAGGTTACCTTCTGAATCACAGTTAATGCCCTAGATATTTAGATGCTTATCTAGATCAAGTCTCTAATTAGGGTGATTCTGCGCAGTCCTCAAATAAATGGGCGCTCTTCCTGAAGTACCTGTGCACGTCGATAAGCTCAGCTTTACGAATTTGCCTCTTATCCATGGGAATTTTCTGAGCACTGCAGAGATCCTGCAGAGGTTCCAACACTGGACAGCCCTACACAGCCGTCCATGGCAGCCCATCGGCCTCACTGCTCAGTGGCACTAAGGCACTTCAAAACTGGCTGTCAAATCAACACTTCCCACATGCTTTCCATTGTTTAAANAAAAAAGGGGGGAAAAAAAAAAAAAAAAAAAAAAAACACTTTTAATTCAAAACAACAGTGCATTAGCTGGAAATGATCTAACTAATTCTAGTGTTCCAAATTGACTGTGTTCCATAAGAAAAAGCCAGATAGCATCTCTACTCAGGAAAAAAAAAGTTCAATACTCACTAGAAACCAGTGTAAAACGCCAAATACTGATTGAAAAAAAATTAGTCTTGTTAGTCTACAATTGTTTTACAACAAAATCAAGGAAGAAGGAACATAAATCATACTGTTTTGGAAAAAAAAAAAAAAAGAGTAATATGTTTATTACTGTGACTGGAGTTAAAAAGAATAGTTTCACTCTACATGAAAATCTGACTTCTTCACCCACAAAACAGCCTGCGCTGCAATGCAGACCGACTTCTCTCTGGGGTTTGTGTGTTTTTCCTCCCATGAAACTCCAGTCTTGAAACATTTACATTTTTACAGGAGATTGATTCAGCAGGAGGTCCATCTTCTAGTCTAAGCCTTGGACATCAGGAACTACTACATTACACAGGGCTAGTGCCAACAGCAAGCATGTCCATCTCCCTTTACTGCAGATACAAGTCCATAATACTGAGAAAAAAGCATGTTTTGAGTTCAGTGAATTTTCTGAACAACTGCAGTTCCAATGACAGTTTTTAAAGGAAAGCTGGCTTGTTCTGTGTTTTCTTTTAAAAGACTTAAGCCTAACACTGTTAAGCCAAGGGAGACTAGTGCCTGTGAGAAATAGCCATGCTTACAGACGACTCCTTCAGGAGTTATTTTTCTGATTCATCATAGGTTTTTTTTTTCTTCAAGTTGTCAAAACAAACGCCACACCCACTTATTTCCGAGTTATGGGTCATTATACTTAAAATTAGCAATCACTGCCTAAGTATTAATCATACAAGGTTTGGCCATTATTTTACCTATTTAGAAATATCACTATACATTCAAACACAGCCTGTTAGCACTTTATTTAAGAGCTGTCCCCCCACCAGTCTTCACTCTGAGCCATCTCCACTGATGCAGACGCTCTGATTTGCAGCAAATATAGGGCAGCCCATTCAGCCCCTGCCCCAGGGCAGGACCAGGCACTGCTCACCATGAGCACTGGTGACAACACGAGCACGGTTGTTTCAGACAGAAGCTCTACACACGCACACACAAAACACATTAGAAATGACACGAGGAAAATGGGCTGCAAATCTCTAGTCCTTGAAACTGGGACGGTATGCAACCCCGGCTCCAAAAGATTAAAGATTAAAATTCAAAAGCTCCCCTAAGACGCAAGCCCTGATTTGCTAAAAGTAGTATTTGGGAACATTAGCATCGCTGCCTTTAGGAACAGTTCACCTTGTTTAAACTGGACGAACCACTCCGGGATTATCACCGACCTCCATTAGGATGACACACAAACAGAAGCCCTTGCAGAGCATAATTACGCTTTTCACTGCTCACACACTGACAGATACGCACTTTTCTCTCCCTCCTCCCCAGCAGACGAGCAGCTGCGCTCGGGGAGCGCGGCGATGTCGCCGGGCGGGGAGCCGAGCCAGAGCGGGGCAGTCACCGCGCCGAGGGACGGGGACCAGGCGGCTGCACC
>VXAV01006386.1:144201-168500 GCA_013399715.1 Alectura lathami | reverse complement strand
TTTTTTGAGTAAAACTAAGAGAAATGTGCTAAACTCTAGACAGATTCAAAATGCTTGTGAGCAGAGGCCATTTTTCTGCTTGCATTCCTCTGGTCTGGTAAGGCTCCCAGCTCAATGAGGCTGAGAAGGCAGCAGAAACACGGCTGAGGAGTGCCCCGCTGCTCTGTAGACAACTGTTACGCCTGCAGCATTCAAAATGTGACCTTACTTAGAGATTGGCTGGAAACAACCTTTTAGGATCGAGTTAACCCAAAGTTTAGCTGTCGGTTTTGGTATGAGCGATACCGGAATTGTGGTGGGGAAGGAGTTTGTGTTTGCTGTTTCTGAGTATTCTCCACGGTGCCGTTGCAATCAGCTCAGAGGGATCCTTTCCCTGACTGGGTGTCAGAGCTCAGGGGAGCATCACAGGCCAGCTGGAAAACAAGACACGGCTTATGCAGTCAGAGAGGTTTTTTTCCCCCTTAGCAGAAACAAAAATCCCAGTGTAGGCTGAGCATAATCAGTGTCACAGCAGCCTCTGTGGATGGCAGAGGACTGTGCGCAGCTAGATGGTCTTCCCTCTGTGTGATTTCATGCGCTGGGTTAATCTTTGAGTTATTTGTGTGGTTTTGTATTTTTTAAAAAAATACTCGGAATCCCTGAAAAGACAACGAAGTATGTTTGAAAGATGAACTTGCCTAATGTAACAAATCTGTTTTGTCTTCTCTTACTGTGCAAGATTTTGAGCAATAAGAACATGAGTGTTCCTACTGCTTGACAATTATCTTGGCAAACAAAAACTTCTCATAGTGTTGTAATTAACTGATGCTAGGTAGAATGGCTGTAGGCTAGTCTTCTGGTTGTATTGATTTTAAAAACAAGTAACTGGCTTTTTTATTATGTCAGTTTTGTTTTTTTTTTAAACTCAGCTGAACTGCACCGTCTGTGACAGCGCTGTAAATAAATGTGGTGCATCATGGGGGGGGGGGAACGGGGCCCTGTCTGCTTCCTCGATGAGGCCTGGGAACTCGGTACAGACCGACTGGATGTTACTCCCTAATTCGTTCAGCAAAGCCGTTCTTTTTGTCACTTGCTGTGTAAACTAGTCCTTTTCTAAATGCGTGTGCTGCTCTTTGTATTGGAAATGGAAGTGGTGTAATTCTGCCTACATATGTGGGAGCAAAATGCAGTAGTTGAGTTGGTTTTCCTTCCTCTTTAGAAGCATCGATCTCTTAAGATCCCATCTGGATACCGTTGCTCTTTTTTGGTAGCTTTTTATCATCCTCTGCTGAGGTTTTAAAATATTTATGTTTTTTAAATATTTTTTTTTTCCGCTGCTGCTTCAGAAGTTCAAGCATTACAGGTGTTCTCGAAAATGTGTAATGTTTGGCTTAGACAAGGCTAAAGCTTTAGTGTTTCGGTAGAACAATGCAAGTTAAAGGTTTGCTTGTATGATACCAAACTGAGGTACTGCTTTATTCACCCTTTGCAGAGATCCACTAGGAGCAAAGCAAAGCTGTAGACGTTTCTATGGAATTCTGAAAAATCTCTCAACGAGTAGGCCGTTTCTGGTGCATAGACCGTGTTTGTTCTTGGGGCTCTGAGTGATACCTGTGTGGAGACCTCATGTGCCTGCAGAACCAGGCCTGTGTGCTGCCTGTGCTCCCTCCTTTTGCTCTTGTTTTCCTTTTCACTGTGAGGGTTGTTGGGGGAAAAATAAATGGCAACTGTTGCTTGCACTTGTTGAAGATGCAGAGGGCAGGAATGTGCAGGACAGATGAGGACTCTGCTGGCATAACCACTGCGGGAACTGCTGGGGGCTGGCGCTTGAGGAAAAGCACTGCTATGAGTTATTTTTAGCAGCTTTTGTTTTCACTCTAAAAAAGCAGCTGTTAAGTGGTGTGAAATCTCAAGTGATCTCATGTAATGCTAGGGGGAGTTCCGCGTTGTGGAGAAATGGTTATTAGATGCTGGAGAAATGGTCAGACCTCACGCTCTTTTGTAGGCGCTTCTTATCACAAGAGCGCTGTGAGAACGAGAGGCGCGCTGACACCGTCTGAGGACAGGACTGGGGGCGTCTCCTGCACCGCCCGACCTCTGAGCACACGCCTGGGCCCTGCGCCCGTCTGCTGGGAGGTGGCTCATGCCGGCGAGAGAAGGAAAGAAAGGATGTAGTCAAAGGCTTGCGCAGGCTGCCACCTGTTTGCAGATACCAGCATTTCTGGAATAAAACCAGCAAGTCCTTCAGCTGGCCTCCATTAGCGTGGTTGCGGATGGCAACCAAATTCTCACAGTTGGTGTTCAGTGCTGGGGCAGAAGGAGACTGAACCATCTGTGCAGCTCTGGTGCCACTGGGGCGGGAGAAATGCTGGTGCGGGCCCTCTGCAGGCACTGTTGGCGTGTCACGTAACGTGTCCGCGAGCAGCCCGAGCGTGGCGGGGAGCTCTGCAGAGCTGGGTGGTGCAGGTAGGGCCTGGAAGGCGGTGGCATGCCTTGTTTCCAGGAGGGAACACACGCGTGCATCTATAAAGACTGATTCCTGCGTGGCGTCAGGAAGCTGTAAGGGTTTCGCTGCTGTCTTTTGTAAGCCGTTCGCTCACTGTTGAGTGGCTGGATGCTGGATTTCAGTAGGCCATGCTTTTAGCTGCAGTCAGATGTTACCAGCTTTATGTGATGTAATAGTGGGTGGACAGAGCTGTGATTAAGTAGTTGCTAGAAATTTTGTTATGACTAAGTTCGGTTTGGAAGTATTGTAGTGTCCTAGTCTTTATGTACGAGGATTTATGCTTTGCCAAACAATTGGAATTCAAGTTCCTTAGTACAGAAGTTGGACACCTTAAAGAACAGTTGAAAGTACGTGGAAGTTGTACTGTGTTTGTAATGAGGTGTCGGTGACTGTAGCGATCTGATTCATGGGGCGGTGAGCCAGAAGGTGAGGAAGGCAGGAAACCTGGAATGGAGTGAGCCTGGACCAGGGCTGTGGGACGTGTTTTTTCTTGTTGAAGCGACTTCCTGATTGCGCTGCGGATACACGCTGCAGGCAGGCACTTGGAGCTGGAAACAAAATATTTCACCACCTCCTTGTGCTGTGTCTTAACCAGAGCAGACGCACTGGTTTCTGTGTGAGCAAAGAAGCCTGAGCACAGGGAAAAGTTCTCGATCCACTGCTGGAAATGTTAAGTCCCGCGTTAGGCTGTTGGAAGCTTGCATGATCTGTAATGAACCCACGGGAAAGTGAAGCATCAGACCAAACAGGTTTGGGAAGCAGGAGTACATGTAGCCTCTGAGCCTCACGAAGCTCCCCCAGGAGCCTGGTGTTGCTCCCCTCGGCGTTGGAGGGCTTTCACGTGTGTCCTTCGTCGGCTGCGCTGGCAGAGCCTGCTCGATAGAGGTACGAGCGCGCTTCAGCAACGCGTTCTGGGTGGTGAGAGAGAGCCCAGGGGGCTGAGGCAGCAGTTGTCCCTGAGGGTGGGTGAGGAGCTTTCTTTCTCTCCTTGTTCTGGCTTTTACAGATGGGTGCTAGGGCAAGAGGTAGGACGGGACCTCCTCTGCTGACGGCTGTGAAATCGGCCGAGCTGCGTGGCACGCTGCTCCCTGGCTTTCCCCACACAACTTAGTGCGCTAGATCCCCGTGCTGCCGTTGTGTACGAGTGCCTCTCCGGCTCAGTACTGCAGGAACAAGTTCAGAGATGGTACCTACCTGGAACAGGAAAATTCTAGTGTTTAATTCTTACAGCTTGTATGCTGGAAGAGACAGAGTAATGTCAGGCTGTGTAAGGGGCTGGCATGGTGTTTCCTTGGAAGGAGGTGTGAACAGTGGTGCAGAAAGCTGCCCTGGGGTGGCCAGAGAGCAGCAGGTGGGACATTGTGCGAGGTGGCAGCTCAGGAACAAAGTCACCGTTAAAGGGGCAGGTGGGATAAAACCCCTGCGTGGGCGTTATTTGCGCAGTGGAAGGGCTCCTCTTGCATGGCTCGGACAAACGTGGTGGTGTCCAGGGCTAACGCAGCGCTGGCCCGCGCCAGGCTCACTGCAGGGGCATGGTGCAGGCTGGGCCACAACGCGCCTGGTGACCTGCGGCTGTGACGGAGCTCAGAGGTACTTAACCTGCCTTAAATTGTCAGTCAGTAGGTGTGGCTGGCTGGTTAACCTTGAGCAATAAATGATTTTAAATAGTATTTTGAAGATGATCTTTGGTAAATGAAGTAGCAGTCCACATTGCTCTAACCAAGGAAAGAAATGCCATGGTTCAGATGTAGGATACTTACTGAAATTCAGAAATGAATGCCACAGATGTTTTCAGCAGGAGCCCATGACTAATGCTCGTTTCTGCGAGCTGCCTTATTCTTCTGCAGAAGCTAAAGGATATTTTTAGCAATAGCATTTGGTTTCTGGGAATTATATATATATTTTAATACCAGCACTAGTTCTAGACTAAAGCTTCCATGGGTCCCTTCAGGTTGTGATGGATTTGATTCAGGAGGCTCACGAGTCAAGCCTAATGCTAGTGGCAAGACTTACCTGTAAGTGCAGGAAGGTTGCAAATCTTCTGCTGGCTTGCTTTGAGCACGTTTGTAGAGATGAAACCATCTGCGAGACAGTGCAGCTCTCCTTGCACAGCAGTTGCCCGAGAAGGGCGATGGGGTGGCCTGTGAGGCAGTCGGGTGTCACCTGCTAAGAGGAGCTTTTGGCACAGCCACCGCTGGAATCTCCTTACCCTGCTGAAGGACTGTGTGCCAGAAGTGAGGAGCCAGCATGGGAGCCAGCCTGCAGCGGTGGAAATGCTCTTTGCTGTCTATTTTAAAGAACAAGTCCAATTCCAAGCATTCCGACCCTTTAACTGTAGCTGTAACAGAGGTTCAATTACATCTCTCTTTCAATATTTGACTGTAGATAAGATGTGAGGAGGAGGGAGGAGAAGGAGAGAGCTTGCTGCCAGAGCTTTGGTAGAAACCTGGAACAGAGCCTTGCTGTGCCCCAGTTCTTTGGGGCTGCGGGGAAGGCGTGCTGTTCGAGTCCTCCAGCACTGGAGTGCAGCTCGTAACTCAGTGCTCGTTTGGCTGATGAATGCGTGCAGGGGGTTGTTCTGCAGCAGCAGCGAATGCTGTGAGGGTTACCGTTTGTATTGCTCTCAAATACACAGAAATAATATGTTGAGAAATCATATGTTCCAAGCTTGTTTCAGACTTAGGAAAATAAAACCCAGGATTAACAAAATGGATGTTTATGTTAGCAGTGTTTCCCTTACCAGTAACCTTAAGACTGCAGCCTGAGAGTTGTTTTCGTGCGCAGTAGTTTCTGCTGCCTTCGATGGCTGGATGTAATTAGTGTTCTCCCCTGAAAGGAATATTATTTCTTGCTATTTAAGACAAATGTTTTTTACATGTAAACTTTCTCTTTTCACAGTGCTGTAGGTAAGACATGCCTACTCATCAGTTACACAACCAATGCGTTTCCTGGAGAATATATACCCACTGTGTAAGTACTTGCAGCATTCTAAGAACTCAATTATGTCAACTTCAGCGTGCTTGCTGCTGTTCCGGGTTCCTCATCTGGATTGTTTGCCCTGGCTGCAGGCACCCCCTGGTTCCGTCTGGAACCTGTAACTGAGCCTGTCCAGGGGGAGTGCCTGGGGCTTGTGCTAAGTGTGGGTGTGCCAGTGCCTGCTCACAGCAGATGGGCTCTGCCTCCCTGGCCACAAGGCTTCTCTGGCTGGGGACGAGTATTGACCTGTGTTACAGCTGCCATTCTCCTCTAAAAGAACGCATTATTAAGGATGTTCCTAATAAGCAGTCCCGAGGCTGAACACCTTGTAACACATAGGAGTAATTGGTTTATGTGACTGCAGATGAGGTTTTTCTGTTCCTTCCTTATTTTTTGTGTAGGTGTTAGTGCTAGCCCTGTGCTAAGCTGGCCTCAGCTCTGTGGCTCCTCAGGCACGGCTGTGGGTCTCGTTTATTTTGGTGCTTCCTGCTTTCTTGCATGGAGGAGCTCGCTGGTATCGGTATTAGCGCAGTTCCCTTTTTGAGGGCCTGCTGGGTGGCACAAAAGGATGAGTTCTGCTCAGACCTGGACCAAGTCTGTTCTACATATTTCTTCCTTTCACTAAATACCAGACTCAGTTTTTGAAGAAGAATTTTACTTGTTCTGGAGAGTAGGAGGATGAATAAGTAAGTTTTCCTTTGTAGTCTTCCCAGTTAGGATGCTGTAGAAGAAAATGCTCAGGTGCCCTATGTTACTGCAAGCAAATGCAGCTAGCTTTTGATTTTTATTTTTCAGCTTTGACAACTACTCTGCTAATGTAATGGTTGATGGCAAACCAGTCAATCTGGGCCTGTGGGATACAGCTGGTCAAGAGGACTACGACAGACTACGCCCGCTCTCCTATCCGCAGACAGTAAGAGCCACAGTGTGAAACTGGAGAATGTGACAGCTTTGTCTGACCTAAAGATTTGGCTTTTTAAGCATTTCTGGACATTGTTACGCCTGTAGCTGTAGTTCCTAGTAACGGTGACTTGTTCCATGTAGGGTGAAGGAAGATAGCTTGCTGTAGCTGTGGTGTTAGATCTTTGCCGTATGTGCAGCTGTATAAATGCTAAAACATGCATCCTTGGGTATTGGTGTGCACTGATGCACGTTGGCTTGCTGTAGTTGCAGCCTCAGAATTAACCAGAATCCTTGATCTTAAAAAAAGGAGGAAAAAGGAGGTGGGGGAAAAAAAAAAGGGAGGGACAGGGGTGAACAAAAAAGTCTGAGTGAGCAGTCCCATCACCAAGTCCACTGGCTTTAAGGTGCCAAAAGTGGGGTTTGCTGTTGTCTTTCGGCGTGACGTTTGGCTGCAGCCTGACGCTGGCGCTGCGAAGCACTTGGTATCGCGCGGAGATGGGCTGAGCGTGAGGGCGGTCCTGAGTGCAGAGGGTACTGGCGTTGGCGGAGGCTGGGTTGTGGGTTTCGAATGTACGTAAGCCCGTGGGTGTTTTATTACTTACTGCAGTTTTCGCATCGATACAAATGTGCCCGTTGTCAGTTCTTGCAACTGATGAGACCTCTCTGCACCCTGTGTCTTGCCTTTACAAAGAAAACACTGGGGTAATCTGCTCTCTTCTTCTCAGCGTGACTTCAGCTACAGCTGATCTTACTGGAGACTGGTTTTCTGGTCTTTTTAGAGCAGTTACTTTTACCTGGTGGAATTGTCCTTAAGCAGAGAAAGGCGGTACCTGGCAGGTTTTATTGGCATCGATTACTCTTGTCAAGTGTCATCGATATATGCAGTGCTAATAGTGTAAAACGCAGATGTGTTCCAGTTGTCCTACAGCATATCTGCTGCCTTGAATAATGTGAATCCTATTTAATGAACTCTAGTGCTTTTTTTTGGTAAGCTTGTATTAATTCACAATTTTTGTTAATTTGCTGCTCACTAACTTGTGCATTGAGGCGTTCCCCTCAGACCCAGGATGGATGTGAACTTGCCAGTTGTAGACGTTTCCAGTAGAAATGCCAGAACTGTCTGCCTCTGCTCGTATGAGATGCAATGGAAAAGTGTTTTCCTCCAGTATCAGATATTTTCAGGAGGCTTAGGAGAACTTCAGGTTTTCTTAAAATCTTCAAAAAAAGTATTGCAGGGTAGAAGAAGGCATCCTGAAAGATGGCTGAGTGGTGAGGGAGAGCGTAGTTCCTCCCCCGTGCTGAAGGGGCAGGGTGCATGCGCATGTTGTCAGTCTGCCGAAATAACTGCGGCTTTCTAATGGTCTGCAAAGAATTCCACAGCAGTCCAAATGTACCTCCTGGAAAATCTCTTCTGATAAGCAAAGGCCTGGAATACTTTCAGTTATTCAGATTGTAAGAAAAAAATTAAACAAAGATAGAGTAGTAAGTCTTGAACTTCTCATGATGCAGTCTGCAGATCCTAGGCTTGTGTTCAGCAGCATTTAAAGGACAAAACCCACAAAACTAACAAAAACCAGGAAGAGACCGGTGGAATTAATGGAGCCTGGCTTCGGTAGGGACTTCACTCAGCCTCCCCCTTCCTTCATTGTCCTGTTTAAAACTCAGCCCCACGTCTGGCCCTGTTCCTCGCAGATGCAGGTGAACTGCATTCTGCACCAGGTGGTGCCTGTTATGGGGACCAGGTGTGCATCTGGATCAGCAGTGCAGCTGTCGGCTTCATCGTCAACACCTTGCTGTAGTGGGGGCATTCAGTTGTGTCTTTTTTCCTGTATTTATGTATTTTTTTCTTATATGGGAATTTTGTACCTTCTCCCAAGTTCATGAATATTCTGGAATATTTGGGGCAGGGAAGAAGTTTGGGTGCAAAAGATGGAAGACCTTTGTTTCCTCAAGAGAACAAACCAAAAGAAAATGAGGAGGATGCTTTTTGTGTGGGGTTTGCTCTTGCAAGTCACCTTTGAAAATGCAGACCCAGGTTCTGGGGCAGTCTGGCGGCCTGGCCTGGCCTGGTTTGGCCGCAGGCAGTTGGCTGTGCGGAGTTGCAGGGCAGCAGCTCTCAGCAAAGCCGGCTTGTGAACAGCTGAGAGCACAACTGGCTGACAGAGCAAACATTGTCCCTTGTCCCCTGTAGGAGTAACCCTGTCTCATGCTGTTACTAGGTTGGAGGAACCCATGGTAAGAATGTATCTTCCAGTCTGGCAGACCAGCCTATTGCCGTATGTAACTTGTGACCTGCAGCTCCCAAGTGCTGTCATCTTGTCTTGCTTACCATGGTGATAAATTGGCCCCTATTTGTTAACAAACTACTCATCCTGGAACTAATTGCTAGATCTGAGAACTGCGTTACCATCTCTTTTTGTATGGGTTGCTAAGACTAAAGCTTTTCTTGCAAATAAGAAGTGCTTCCTATTTAAGATTGATAGTGCACCAGACACCTGAAATCTGGAAATAATTCCTCAGGGTCACACCAATTTTTTGGTCTCTGGAGATAGTGAAGGAGAGAGTCTGCATAATGTGCACAATTCGAATCACCACAAACTTGCAGAATTGGAAAACAGAAGTAGTGGCCATAGTATCACAGTGTTTGATGTTGTTTCTTTCTTCTGGGTTGCTGCTGTGGAAACTTGTTGGGGCGATGCATGAACAACCGGGTTGCAAGTGCTTAGCAATGCAGATGTCAGATGCTGACCTAACCAAATGCCTCGAAATGCAGCACAATCAACTAACACTGAAATGCCTAATCCCCTAACACGTGTGGTGCTGGAGGAAGTGTGGTGCAGAGGCAGGCTGGGAAGAGCTGGGCTTGACTGAGGTGTGGTTATTGTGTTTGGGGTCACAAAGCAAGATCTAAGAACAATCTTGATTAGTTCCATGCAGAAGATTAATTTTTGTGGTTATTTGGAGTGCTTGCAGATGACTGTAATGAAGCTTAGGTTGGTTTTTTTTTTTTTTTGGAACATTTGCTGTGTAATATTTTCACTTCATCTTATTTATAATCTTCCTTTGCTTTCAACTGAAAGGCAAGGTGGGTAAGATCCCTAAAAACATCCACTTTTCTGTCTCCTCGTAATTTAGAAATGGAAGAAGGGAGCTAGTGCGATGTGGGCAGGTCCTCAATACCCTTCTCAGTCCTAGTTTGGTTGCAGAGGAATTCTGAACTCTTTTATAGTGACATTCAGCACGAGTTACACCTGTAACAGACTCTCCTGCCTTTGGCATGGCAGTAACAATTGTGGAGATCAGCGCTGAAGGACTTTCCTTACTCTCCAGGCTATCCACTGCCTTGGCAGTTCAAAATTACCATGGAGTAGTGCATCTGCAGTGTATTCTGTTTCCACAAACTGGAGCCAGTGGTGATGCTTTGCAACAACTTGTGCTCACTGCTGAGAGCACTGAAGAGCAGCTCGCCCCCCTTCAGGGCCAGTCTGACCCTTCACTGTTTGCTGAATGTGTCAAGGAGCTGCAGGGTGTTTCTGAATGTCAGCAAGAGAGAAGTGACACTGGGGGCAACAAGCTTGCGGTGCAGTGACAGTAGAGTTTAGGTGCTGGCTGCTGCATTAGCTGATTATAAACTTGATTGCAGTCTGTTTTTTTCCCTCCCCACACACCCCTTCGCCTCTGCTTGCAGCCGCCTGGGAATGATTTCCCACTGGGAAAGCCCCGGCTGGTGGCCGTGTTCAGCCGTGTCGCCAACCTCACCCTTTGCCACCGTGGTGCAGAGGAGGGGGATGCGTGGGGGAGCACTGTCTCCGTGGCGATGCTCCGAGCGGTTGCAGTGCCAGGCTGACCTTCACTGCCTTGTTTTTTTAGGATGTCTTCTTAATCTGCTTTTCCCTTGTGAGTCCTGCTTCCTTTGAAAATGTCCGTGCTAAGGTAAGTGTAAGCTGGTATCATTTTATTTAAACACAATGTTGATTTTACAGCAGTTTCAAGAAAAAACAATGTAAAAATTAGTTTGGTAGCACCTGCCCTGTCAGTCAGCCAGCACTCAGTACTGCTCTGCTCCTGTTGCGTTTCTTCATGTCCATGAACAATGGAGCCTATGGAAGCGTGCTCACAAATGGGGCGGTCACCGGGGCTGGGGGAAGTGCAGATCAGGGTTTGTTCAGCATGTAGAAAAAAATACAGCCCGTAATAGGTTAAATTTTTAAAGCATATGGAAATGCTTGTTGGCATGAAGAAAAAAAATTGTTTTGCACTTGTACATTTGCTTTTTTTTAATGCTGCCTTAAGAGCTCCTATGTTCTCCCCTTTATTCTTTGACACCAGAGAGTGTCGTGAGAGGCTCCGAGCCTTTTGTTTGCACTGTTTGGGACCTGCCCACACACCACTCTCGTTTTGCCTTCGCAGTGGTATCCTGAGGTGCGGCACCACTGCCCCAACACCCCCATCATTTTAGTGGGCACCAAACTGGATCTCCGAGATGATAAAGACACTATCGAAAAGCTGAAGGAGAAGAAGCTGACTCCCATCACCTACCCACAGGGCCTTGCCATGGCAAAAGAGATTGGTATGACAGCAACTGCGTTACAGTTGGCTTGGTCTAAATTGTTTGTGGAAGATGCTGCAGCTTAATTCACACAAATGCCTTTTGCTGTGGAGGTAACTGCGGAGGACTGCTTTGTAACTGCCCTTTCACTTCCCACAGGTGCGGTGAAATACCTAGAATGCTCAGCACTTACACAGCGGGGCCTCAAGACAGTGTTTGACGAAGCTATCCGAGCAGTTCTGTGCCCCCCTCCTGTAAAGAAGAGGAAGAGAAAATGTCTGCTGCTGTAAAGCCCACCCCCCTCCAGCCCTGTGCTTTGCTCAGAACAATGGAGCATTCACATCCAATGCCAAGTTTGTCTGTTATAAATTAGTTCTCTTCCATAAATTTTTGAACCAATCAGCAACTTCATGGTTTTCATTTGTTTGAAGTATGAAAGATCCTTTTCATTCTACTAAAAGCAAAATCCTGAAAAGACAAACCTATATAAAGCCTTATTTTTAAAATCCTATTCTTGCTCAATTACTTAAGTGTTGCCAAACTATCTGCTGAACTAAGTTGCATTGTTGTGCTACGAACACTAAGCACTAAACTGTTTTTTAAAGATTCTTCTTGAAGATGACTCTAATTTCTGCTAGGAAATGCAAAAACACTTTCTAGTTTTTCACAGTAAGTAACAGTACCGTATAATTAGCAAAACACCGCAGCCCAGTGTGTTCTATTCCTAACTGTCTTCTCAACCCAGGGTCATTGCCTAGCATTGTATATTGAACCTGTCATTGACAGTGACTGACAGCCTCGAGTCACAGTGTAAAATGCTTTATCCTTGGTAAGGGCTTGGTTGCAATCTAGTTCTTGCTGCTGTGATTTTAAAAAAAATAAATAACTATTCTTACTGAAGTGTATCTAGTCCTTTTGACAGCATGGTGTTGTGATGGAGAAACGAAATGTTGGCTTGGATCACCTGACGGTGCCAGACAGTATTTTGACACTGTACAGATGAGTTCACACTACACTGCCAGAGCAGCTGGAACTGAACAGCTCCCCGTAAGGCTGCAGTGGTGACCATCCTGCCGATGTGCAGTCCTGGAAGAGAGGTTGGTGTTCACAGGCCAATTCCTTTGGATCTCAAGTAGGGCATTCATTGAGTTACAACTTTGAACAGTCATTCCCACAATCGTTGTGTAGTAAATGCTTCTCTTGTAGACTCTCTTCTTACTGAGCAATATAACTTGTATTTTAAAACGTTTCTGATTATAGGAATTTGCTTTTTTTTGTTTTGTAGAGTAGAATGATCAAGCATAGCCTCCTTATTTTCCTGTTATTTCCAATCAGTAAGTTATATACTTTCTGAGGAGCTTTTAGTCTGTTAACTAGGTGTAAAAATCATGTGAAGCAGCTTTACACATTTGAGTAATTTTTGTATTTTAGACCTCTATAAACTATGAACTGTCTCAGTTATCACTATTTGCCAGATACCCCCGACACTGTAACGTTACTAACGCAGGCGAGTGTTCCTTGTGTCACCTACATGTACGTGTGCAGCATAGATTGAGTACCGGTAACTTGGGTCTGTGAGGTTCTGTAAATTAGTGCTCATGTTCTGTACATCCTCAGCTGGCAGGAATACAACGTTGAACTACACCTTTCAACCACTAAAGCAAAACTTAAAAGTTGCAAAATTGTGAAGTTTTTACATTGATCTTTTGCTAATGCAATTAGCAGTATGTTTTGCATGTATGACTTAATAAATCCTTGAATCACACATGTGCTAGCGTTTGAGTTTTTGAGCCAGCATTCTTGTTCTGGTGCTGCTGTGGGTAAGCAGCCTTCCCGGGCCAGCAGCAGCCTGGTTTCCTCAGGGAGGCGTGCGCTAACCATGGGCACTTTGGTGCTGTGATGTTAGCAACAGCTCTTTGGAGGCCCTGCTTTACTGCTGAGTTGTTACTGGCTCCCACAGTGTTCTGAAGATTCTGACAACCAGGGGAAGAATGAGTAGAATGTAAGTTATTCAGCTTATTGTGAGAATGATTTCTTTTTCCTCTGAAAAAATCCTCGGAGGATTTTTTCCTCCTCTGAAACCTGGGGGTTTGGAAAGCTTGTGAAATGAGGACTGCTGCAGTCTGTTAGTTGTCAGCTGTCTCAGAGCTCAGCCCTTTAAACTCCTGTAGCCCTGCCCTTCCTGCCTGGTAGCGCTCCAGCCTCCAGCCCTCTCCTCCTCATCTGGAGCCCGGCTTCCTGCAGGGGGGGGCCATGGCTGAAGCCACAGCACCTGCTGCCTCCCCTCCCTGAGCGCAGCCTGTTACATTTTGTCTCACGCCCAGAATCCCTGAAGATAAGGAAACAACTTTTTAGAGTGCATTTTATTTTTTTCTCCACATTAAGCATCACAGCAAGAACATCCACACAGCTATTCTCAACCATGTCATATGGTTACTTATTTCTTACAACTTCTCTTAATAAGAAATGCTGTTGACTTAAAAAAAAAAAAAATTGTTCAAGTAGTTACATGTTAGAAACAAGGAAGCTGCATTTTCCACCTAACAAATAATTTTAATTTTTTGGCAGAATTACAAATTGCTGTTTTCATTAGAGCTAGTGCCTAACATGATGGAGATGGGGCATAAACATTTCTTTTTTTCCTCATGAAGTAGGTAAAACATTAGTTGTGTTTAAAACTAAGAAAAAGTAGTCTTGGGGGGTCAACAGGTACCGAAGCCAGGTAGATTACAGATATTGCACGTGTACATTCAAGCAGCATTTAAACACAACCCCACCACCTCCACCAGGGATGCTACCACAATCTTGAGAAAAATAGTGCAACAGAACTGCTTGATTAATAAAAACAACACAAAGAAAAAAACACACAACGGTGTGGGCCTGCCTTCACCCCCCCCACCCCCAGGCTGCAGGCAGTGCCTTACTTACCTCCTGCCAGCACACACAGCTGCAGCCACCTCACGTGCTGCAGCGCTGCTTTCATCACAGCACTTTTCCTGCCATGAACTCTGGGCTTTGCAAAAGCAGGTAGCAGGACACCAGTGCACAGAGGAACTAAATGACTTTGAAGCAGAACTGGATTTTTTTTTTTTAACTGTCCGACAGGGCCCTGCTCAGATGAGTAGGGCAAACTGGCTTCACACCCTTGCTTCAGTCAAGTTTTCAGCTGATGGCTCAGCTCTCTTGTGAGAGCTTGCAGCAGCCTGGCTAGGACTTGCTCTTCTGTTCCCATTTTGGAAAAGCTCAAGCTTCAGCATAAAAGCAGAGTATGTGCTTTCCCCATCATCATGTTGCTTGAGATCACTGCAGAGACAAGGGCACTGAGACCCCTTGTTTGTTATACACAAGATGAGAAAAATACTGGAATCCACTAATACATGGAAGTGGAACATATCCTGAACACTCGAAACCTGCAGTCTTTTTGTTTTTTAAAAGCACTTCTCTCTTCTGAGCTATGGTTATGCTACGTTTGTATTAAATTACCGTGTTTGACAAGAAATACAAGATCTGTGTTCTTGAGACAAACTGTTCAGAGCGTTGAGTACAACATCTGGCATGTGGTCTGTTATCATCTTGGGACTGATTAAAATGCTGCTGAAGGCTGTTTCATTTGACCAGTTTGCCGTGTATTTCACATCTGAAGAGCACAACCTACAAAACACAAAGGCTCAGACTGGCATCACAACAAAGGCATCAGCTGATGCCTGATGCCACGCCTGTAACAGCTCTGTGTGGGTGCTGGAGATGCAGATGAGCAGAACTGGGAACGTACTTTGAAAAGCGAGAAGCAGCTTGAAGGAGAGTTTAGGAAGACAGGACAGTGGTGTTCATTATTTCACTTACCTCCTAGAGCTGGATCCTTCTACAATATGGATGATCTTTCCAGGAAGATATAGATGAGGGTACTGCGGTGGTGAATGTAGGTGTGATTCACCATCGAGGGCATTGTACGAAGGTGACCGATGAACCATTAAACTCTCCTCGGCTAGAAGAGGCTGGGTCAGGGCGTCCTGGTTTCTGCCATCCAGCTCAGTTGGGAAGTTATCTGGATCCCCTCCGAATACTTCATACCAACACCCACGCAACAAAATCTGGTACTGAATTCAGAAAGAAAAGCAGCTGCATTGAGGCATCACCCTTCAGGTGGCTTACTCTATCTGCGTGCTTTGCACACACAACATGTGACACTACAGGTACAAGATTAAAAATGCCTGCAAGCAGACGCTCGCCAAACTTTGTGTTTGACACCATCGCCTTACTGAATTTTCCCACCTCCCCCATGCCCCGCAGCCACCAATACATACACCAGTTGTCACGTCATTAGCGCTGGGGCTGAGCCCAGCTAGCAATCCCACTGCCTTATAACCTTGAGCTGCATTTAGGTACCTTGGGTCTGTTGCAGTTTGCCACAATTCTCACTATTCTCCTCTTTAAATCCTCCATGTTGGGCATGCTTAACCTGTTCAAACATACGTGGAACAAAGTGAGAAGCCTCCTCTAGTTTATGTGATCAAACATCAATGAAAACAATGATTTAAAAATATTTCCATCTCACCTTGCAACAAGGTCCTTTCCAAGAATGATTGAAACAATGAAGTGCTTAGTGTAATCTGCAAGTGCTTTGCTTAAAGAAAAGACAAGTTTTAAATACACTGAAGAGAGGAGCACAACTCAGTTTTACTGTCATCATCATCATTCAATAATAATACAAATGTCCGGCCAGAACCACTGCAGCACTTGTGGCCAAGCCCTCCAGCAGGCCTCCAGAGCCACCTGCTTACAGAGCACAGGGCGAGTGCAGCGCTGACTGTACCGGTACGTGCCGATTTTATTTCTGAAGCATTCATACATTCCCCCAGGAACTCAACTGTAACTCTAGATGGAGAAATCCAGTTCCACTGGAGAATATACGAACAAACTTCATACAGTCAAGCTCAAACTTATCGAACGTATTTGTGAACCGTGCTGAAGTTTTTTGACATCTTAGATACAGAACCAAATAGGAGAAGTCTCAAACTCACCTTAGGAGTCCTCCTGGAGGAGAAAAGGCATAACATTTTAACGTTGGGAAGGAGTTCCTGAGCATGATCGCCAACACGGAAGCCGTGCCACCCCCCAAACTGTGGCCAACGATCACAAGCTTGTATTCCTACAGACAGAAAGAGACGACTGGTCACAGCCACAGAAAGAGCGCTGTGTACCTTTTCTGGCAAAGCAAATCATGTGGAAGGTAACTTACTGGAGCAATGGTAAAAGCCTGGTTTAAAATTCCATCATTTATTAGCTTCTGATAGATGTAATTTGCAGCTTGAGTTATTCCCTGCAAGACAGTATTTCAAGTTAGAAGAGAAAGGCAGCATCTAATCTCCGTACACACATTAAAAACAACACCAACACAGAAGAACTTTCTTCTTGAAAACCAACCTTCTCCTTTAACATGCTCCTGACGGAGAATTATAACCAAGTGGCCTTGCACATAACGGTTAAAAAGCTTTCAGAGTGTTTAGTAAGGACACTTAAGTCGGACAACAGGGTTACAAACGGCCAGAGACGGTGTTTGATGCAAGGTGCTGAAACAATTTGTGCAATCCATCTTGTCAGGAGAATGCTCTCCCAGTGTAACTAAAGGATCCCAAGTACCCAGCTTTCTTCCTGAAGAGATGCAGTCTAAACAGCCACGGACTGCACACACCTTGTGTACGAAGCCGTTCTCTAGAACATCCTCCAGTGTCAAGTCTTCACAATCTGCAGACAGATCAGTGAGGATGTCCTGTGAACAAGACAGCTTTCATCAGGCCGCTCCGCAGGGTTTCACGCTCACGGAGGACCCTCCCCTACTTATTCTCACAGGGAGGATCACCAAGCTGACTCCGAATTTGTAAGCAGCCAAATACAACCAGCCTTCCCACAGCACCCAAACAAGCACACACAGCAATCACAGCGAGGACTTCAGCAACTATTTCCAAGCTGCAAACGCAAATGCACCCGCGCTCACAGTACAAAAGAACTACCGCTGTCTTCCCTGCACGCCCTCTTCCAGAAGCGAGGGGACTACCACCCATCAGAGCACGGGGCGCTTACAGCTTAACCCTGGGGACTCACACCTGGGAGCAGTTGTTTCCAAACGTACCAGCGTAACTCTAAAAACCAGGAGTTCACCCACTTGTATCAAGCCAGCTATATTTCCAGACGGATGGATGATACCTCAAAAGACAACGTTCCTCTCACTGCAACCACAATAGCTTCTTTTTTGTGATCCAAAGCAACGAAAAATGGAATCTCATAAATCTGGAGGGGAAAAATGTTTTCAGTAAAAACACCAACGTTTTAGAAAAGCAAGCACTTGTCCTCACCTGCTGAAAGCTCTCCTATGGAATTTATTCTATCACGGAAATAAGCTGAATTATTTTATTACCAAGCTACTACAAGTGCCTTTACTGCAATACTGACAGACATTTATGGCAATGGTTTTGTGGCTGTGCCCTTAGAATGAAAAAAATCAGAACTGAGGTATATGTTTCAGGGCCTGTCTTCACTTGCTTTTGTACCTTCCATTTTATAAATGTTGAAGGCCAACTAGAAACTTCACCCTCTGCTTTCACTGATTCAGTCTCAAAGGTTCTTCTGCCGAATGCCTCTCCAGGCCGTGTACCTTGTTGTGAAAACTGATGTGAATGAAGTCTCTGTACTGCAGTCCTGTGATGTTTAGGATGGATCCAAAGTGAAAGTTATGACGACCGCTGCCAGTGATATCAGAATCTGCTGGTCTATTTCTGCAGCTACCAAACAGAAGAGAAAAACTTTCATGGTCAAATTTTTTCCGTTTCCTTTCAGGAACCAAGCTCAATTACATCTGCAGAAGGATTTCTGCCAGGAAGCAAAAGCTCACCTACTTTTATTTTTTCCCCAATCATGCTACCAGGCTGTACAAAGTGCTTCCTCTGCCCACAAACCCGGCTTTGCCTGAGCAGCGTGCCACCCGGTTTCAGTCAGAGCACCGGCAACTACAGCACTGCTGCAGGGCTGTCACCAGCACCACCCAGACAGCGAGGAAAGAATTAAGACTACAGGCCAGTGATAAGAATAGAGACAAGCAAAAAGCACATTTAAAACAAATTCTCTACAGCAGGCTTACCTAATGCTTTACGCATGGTATTATGCGATTTTTTTCCCAAGTCATTTCAGCAGGTTAAACAATTTCACGTTGGTAATTAAGAAAATCACGGTTACAGTCTCAAACCTCAGTGGTCATACCGTAAACCTACAGAGTATGACGCACACTTCAGTGCTGACTGTGAAGGACTTCTTGAGCAAGGAGGTCAAAGGGCATAAAACGGAGCCTGGAGGCACAGGTAACTTTTCCTAATTCCTTTTTAATCAGGAAAGCTGCTGATACACTGATTTCTACACAGACCTGCCTCACTTTAAAACGCAATTTAATTCCAAGTCTTCCTTGCTTTAACTCCAATCAATTCCAATTCCTTTGTCATTTCGCCACTTGAATTTTATCTCAATCACAAACTACTCTTAAGAATCAAAGGCTAATACGTTTCTGAGGGTGGAGAGATGTTGAAATTTTGTTTCTATGGGTTTGTGCAAGATACATCCACCAGTCATGCTTACCTACTCCCATGAGTGCTATGATTCTATGAAACAAAAATACTGCTATTGAAGCTATTTCACTGCTGCTAATGCTGGTTACACAGATGGAACCTGCGGGTTTTTAAGCTCTTGGCTCATCCTACCAGTCACCGTTGAGCTTGCAGAGCGCAGTGCAGGGGTTGGTGTAGATGTAGTAGGGCCAGCCATAAGCGGCTGCAGCAAACAGCATATAGTGAGCAGCGTTCTCCAGTTCCACGTCCAAATCATCGGCCTGCGAGGACACGGGGATAACAGGGAGGAGGGAGGGGAGGCAGGCCTGTTAGGCACCCCCAGAATAAAACCCGAACACGGAGAACTGAAAATGAAGGCACTATCCGAAAGGAAAACCTCAGAGTCTGAAAGAAACTAAAGATAGCCACTCCTGTCCCAGGCAAATAACCCCTGTGTATTTACATAGCTACAGAGCCCACGGATCCTGAAGAGCTCTCATTAAATTATCTTCTTCCAACACACCGATAAGCTCAATACTGATAAGCTCAAAGGAACGGCTAGAGAGTCTGCAGCAGATCTCTGCATCAGGGGTATTTTACGAATGACTCCTCATTGCCTGGATTCAAAAGGAATTTGACAGAAATGCTTTGGTTGAAGTACAACTATACACTTCTGTGTAACACAGACCAAAAGAGGACAAAATCATTTACAAAGTTGTTTTACCATAGCAAGAATCAATTAGCAAATTGTAACCCATCATCTCTAAGTGTTTAAAAAATGCTGATTGCTCTTCGCATCTTGTCTGGATACTTGGACCAGACACAACATGCTAAGAGACCAGCTTTTCAGTGCTATGCAAATGGCACTAAATATAATTTTCTGTTCCTTTTCTCTACATCTCTTCACCAATGACCAAGTGTCTCAAATTATTCCTTTCTATGCTTAATTCCCCCCATCCATAAATTTCATGGAAGGGCAGCACTATTGCTATCAGCGAGTACACGCTGGGAGCTGGAACGTTCAAAGAGCCAGGACAGCTAATGCCTCTTTTCAGGATAAATATCGTATGAACGTAAACTAGGTGCCCTTGAAAAATCTTGACTACAAACTCAGACTGTTTTCACTGTACCTATTAATAATTTAAATAGCAAACGGTTACAGTGGTGTTTAGCTTTGTCACAAACAAACAAATATCTGCACAAAGAACCACATTTCCATTTGCTCTGTCGCTGTCTCCCACAGCACTGGCACCAGGTGCTACAGCAACCCTGTCTTACCACCGAAGGTGATGGAGAGTGGCAGAGGACTTCTTCAGGCTCCTTTGGGCAACCTTCCATTTTGTCTTGCTCTTGATGAAGCAGAATCAACCCAGCTGCTATGTCGCTTGGCACCAGATCAGTGTCCTGTGCAGAGGAATGGAAGAGCACTTCAAACCATCCCACAGCTCAGCACGGCAAAACCAGCTCACACGCACGCACACACGGCTTTCTGTTCTTTTCAGTTGGTTTAAATACGTTTCCCTCAAGGACAACATGTGTCAGAGCAACAGGCTGCACCAGTGCCCAGCCACGCTCTCCCACCTTTGTACATATGGAATGTTTTCTTCAGTAAGACTGATGACACTTCTACACGTGAATTTTATCACTTAACAACAAACCCTACAGAGGACGTGCTCAGCCAGATAACAAACAACCTGGACGTTACTGACCACGCTGTGCCACTACTGCATGACAGGCTCGTAATTCCTCTACACAGCTGTCATTACTCACTGATTACCGAGAGCAACAAAGACGGATTTTACACAGGAGAGGACTGATGGGTTTTTATTCAGTTATCTGGGAGAGTCATCTCTCCTCAGACTCACACCCATTACCCTGCAAACCACTGAGTAGGCGGTAGCTGCACATCGGCATGCACTGGTACCACGAGATAAAGAACTGCTCGTCTGGAAATCAGGTGCAAACCCGAGAGTCAACACTGCACCGTGACTGCTCGAGCAGGAGGTGACTTACAAGTGGGCTACTTCCACCCTGTGCAGACGCCGCAGCGCTACGCAGCCATTCTGTCCCCAAGAGGCACGCGCAGCCTGCTGTTTGCTCTGAAGCTGCCCACACCAGGCAGGCACCCTGAACAGACCGGGGGGCTCCTTTTGACTGCCAGTCTGATCCCTTCCTGCGGCTGTGACTCCGTGCTCACCAGCAGTAGGCAAAACACCTGGATCTTCACATGCTGAGGAAAATAAACTCGCCCTTGTTCTCCTGGCTAGATACTCACTTAAAGAGAAAGAATGCTATTGTCTCACAGCCCTTCACGCTTGTGAAGGGAGAGAAAACCAGTGCTGTGTTCATTATATGAGAATCACCTTTAGGTCTGAAATGAGCACATTCAAAGCCTGATTTCAAACAGGACCTCTGGCTGAACAAAGGTACACATGTTGCAACACCTGGAAACTCAGAATTAGTCAAGAAACACCAAAAAAAAGCTTTCCATCTTACTGAAAAGTAGGCGCGGAATAGCTCTGCAATACTTGTAAAAGCCACTCGGTGGTCATCATCTTGCACAATACAACAGCACATTAACCTGATTCTTTTTTCCCAGACTCTGGTAGCAGTGTTCTTCACATTGTACAGCAACTGCCCTGACTGGCTGCTTTCCAGGTTCCGATTTACACCGTCGGTGAGGTAAAATGTCTTTTTCCCCCCAAGTGGATCAAAGACGATGAGCACCCCGATGATGGTGAAGACGATGATAACCCAGCTGCAGAGCAGAAGGAAGCCGGGTGAGGCCAGGCGTTTCTGACATGCATGCAACAAAATACAACTACAGGTCTTGACAGACGGAAGACAAAGAAACACCGTGCAAACATCAGCTGTCACTGTCACAAGGGTGCGTGCTTTGTCGTCACAAAGAAAGCCCTTCTATGGGAAACCAAAATAATTGGTAAGAAATATCAAAGCCTTCATCTGCTGGCAAAGTCTTCATTGAACACATACAAAACAAGTGGAAGCACTATTTGCTGTTTCATGTGCTCTGTCGAGCTTAGACTTGTGTGTGTGTGGCGGAGGGAGGGGCACTTTTACCTTGCAATAACTGTCCCAATGACGACATTTATCACTGTGCTCTCGCAGTGCACGCTGCTGTCGGACACCCACACAGCTCCTACAACAGCCCAGACAAATTCAGGCAAATAGAGAAGCAGGCGAGTATAAAGTAGCTTGGGAAGTGATTTTCTTGGGCCTGGATTAGAAATGGTTCCTGAAATAATAAGAATTTAAAACAAGAATGGTTTATGAATGCGTCTTCAGTACATAAAATCCTACACAAATACATGAACTTTCTGAGCTTTACAGAAAGTAAGAAACTTAACTGAACAGACAAATTATGCCAAACTAATGAAAAGCTGCCACTGAAGCTGAGGAAAGAAGAACTACAACTGGTTTAGAGCCAGGGTTCCTAGAATCTGCTCCACTAACACTCAGAATGACTCTCTGGTCAGAGCCAGTTCTGCAGCGACCCTGAGGCAGCAGTGCTGCACCCACTGCTGCCAACGCTGTGCACCGGAGCGCTGGCTCCTGGACGCTTCCTTGTAACTTTCAGTGCCGGTTTTATTATTACTCAGCTCAGCTTTTACTTGCCTGAATACTTCAGTTTTAGACACTCATGAAGATCTGTTCACTCACTTCAGTCACTAAACATAAATTCTTCCACATTCTTATTCTGTGAATGTAGGACCATTTGTAGGACAAATATTTCTAAGACTATTTTCTGTAGACAGCCAACTAATAATCTCTTCTTTTCAGCAGGCAATAAAATTAGAAGCAATTTTTGGCCAGCTCAGCTCCTTAAACCAGTTTGCTGATGGCAGGGTAACATGGCATAGGGCGTGCGTTCTCATGTGTAGGCAGCACAATTTGTAAGGGTTTAAAACGCTGCAGAATGCAAAGAACTTCTGAAAGTGTTCTCCAGCTGTAAACTGGAGCCTCCGCTGAGGTGGCTCACCTCCAGTAACAAAGGTGTTTAAAAAGTCCCCGATCCAAGGTTGGTGGTTCCCATTCCCATTCTGTACCTGCAGCACGGTTGCTCTGGTTTCTGACACCACCTCCCCTCCCCCTGCACCACAGCCCACAGCCGGGGCTCACCACCGGCATCGCTAGCTCCCATGTCAGTACAGCACAAGGAGCAGTGCAAGAGCCATTGCTACCAAATCCCACACGTTACTACCACAGTCCAAAACACTAATTTATTTGGAAATTCAGCCTCAGGATTGTTCCACTTTTCAGCTATAATGGCCTTGTAACGCTGCTTTTATACTGAACAAGGCTCTTCTCTCCCTGCTGTTGACAGTTACATCTCCCACCTCCTGCACACTGATATTTAAAAACAGCGTAACTTGGCTCATCTTCCTTCCACTGCTCTGGAAACCAGCAGTGAGATTCAAGTCCAGCGTTATCATTCACATCTCTGGCTCTGTCACAGTTTCTCTTCATGCTTCTTTCCACTTAAATAATTCAGATACTCTTCTAATTACAGTGTGTTGTGAGATCCAATATATCAGAAGCTGTGGGGTCTCCTCTGCGATTCCAGAGACCATACACAGATTTCAGATTAATCTTCCCAGCATTACTTTGATGATGAGATACTTCACCAGGAGGAAAAAAATAAAAAAAGCTTTCCTGGCATTTTAACAACCTCAAATGAAGCATTTCTACAAATGGCTACAAGTTGCACTGGAGTCCTTCTTAGCCATTCACACATCAAGCCTTAACTGCTGTTCTGCCTCACAGCATTGCTGTGTTAGTTCCATCACCACATTTATAGCGATCACTTTCCTATGTACTTTTTTCCCAAGCAATCCACAGCAGCAAAAGAACTTTTGCAGGATATGACTAAATCTGCCTATGCAAGGCAAAGTTTACATCAGGTAAGGAATGGATTTTGCATAAACTCCCCCCAAATTCCTGCCATAGACAGGAATTAATGCTGACAGTTTCTTAAATTTGACTACCATTACAGCACTTGTACTTTATCGTATGGTGTTTTTTTTTTTTTTTCTCTAAAATATCAGCTCTAGAATAAAAGAACACACACACACACACACTCAGATTTGACTAGACAGGTGTAAAACACTGTTGCTGTAACTGTTTACCTTGCATACTGACGTACACGAGAGCAGACAGGGTGCATATTATGGCAGCGAGGAGAGCGAGGAGGACCAGCAGGTAGCTGTGCAGCAGCCCTCCGCCCGGACAGCTGAACTGCCCCTTGTGCACCGTGTAAAGCACGAGGATCCCAATCCACCTGCAGGAAAGCAAGGTAACAGAAGTTACAGTGGGAAAGGAAAGGTGTCCGCTGCAAGGCGACCATCTGCTGGAAGTTTTCGCCTTAATGACAGCATTCCACAAGGATTAATGGGAAGAACTCTCACACACGGGATTCGGCAGAAGTAAGAACGCACAGCAGCAACTGCAACAAGGCCGGCCGCAGGCTGAGCGGTGTAACTCCCTGCTCGTTCCCCGGACCCCACGGAAGCGAAAGGCATCGCTATCTCATTCCGTGCAGAAAGGAAACCACGCATGGCACAAACGGCCATGGCTCCGCGGGCACACGAGGCAGCACGCTCAGCATGCTAAGCCGGCCGGTTACATAAAGCGCGGTTATTTAACACCGGACCGGGGGGAAATCGCCCCTTTTCCGGCGACACACGACGCCAGGCGAAGCGGGCACCGCCGCCATCTCGCCGGAGCGATCGCTGCCGCCGGCACGACGCGGCACAGCCGCCGCACGGCCGGGCCC
>VXAV01006386.1:131578-143773 GCA_013399715.1 Alectura lathami | reverse complement strand
CCGGGGGCACCGCTCCGAACCGCACCGCACCGAACCGCACCGCCCTGCCTCCTGCACAGCCAGGAAGGACGCTTCGCAGCACGACCAGGGGAGCCGCAGGGACGGAGCCCCACAGCCTGAACAATTCACGAGCGCGGGTCGCACGTAGCCCCGGGGCTACAGCTGGCAGCGGGCCATCGCGTTTTGTGCCGGGCACAAACCTTGGCTTCGAGCAAATCTGAGCAGCAGTGGGATACTCACTACACACCTAGCATGACTTCCCAAAGGTTAAAAACAAAAAAGAACCCTCGTCCCCAGGCCCCGCTCAGCACACTGAACTCCTCCGTGTCAAACCATGCCCCGCTGGGTTCGCTGGGTCTTAGGAAAGAAGGGGAACCTCGCCACCACTGCCTCCTTCAGTGACAACGCCTCTCATACCCTGAACAAAGTTTGTATTTTGCAATAGGGCAAACAATTAAACAACTTACCTTCACCTCTTCTAGCCTCAGGCCAACAAAATTCTAATTCAGGAATAACAAAAAAACATTTTCACCATTTCATAAAGTGTTTATTGAGGATGGTAACACAGGATAAATCATGCAACAGCTCAGTAAAAAAAGGGAATCATCTAAAGGATAAAGAACGGTAACTGGTGCTGCTGATTTCGGAAAGTCTATAAAAAATTAATTGTCCAAAAGTGACATCAAAAACCACTTGAAGCTGACCATGGATGTTGCTTATACAGCACTCATTAAAAAGTAAACGTCGATGCTGTTTAAAATGATCACCTACAGATTACTGTAATCAACAACTTACAAGCCTCCCATTTCTATGGCCGCGATGGTGTAGCAGGGCTGCACATCCCTGATACTGAACCTTCCGTTCCAAGGGCGCAGTCACTAACATTTGCCACTAAGCAACACAACCGTAACTCTCAGCCGTCACAACCTGCACTGCCAAGTGCTGCCGTCGTTGGGACTACCTTCCCAAACATCACGGCAAACCAGAAAAGGGAAAATTCTTGTGGCCACAAGAGATTTCCTTATTGTCCTCTTGCCACCAGCCTGTTTAGGAGGAGGACAACTACAGAATGTGACTGCTCCCCTTCTGGCACCAACATACATTTAAATAAGGAACTCCACGTCAGCAGATGGCACAAAGACTGGGCACCAGCACATCACATCAAACATTGGTGGTTTCAGATTTGAGTTGACATATATTCACCTTTTGGAAAAAATAAATATAGTGGAATGAAAATTGAATCAAAGGGAAAGAACAGATGACTACCATCCATCAAGGATGCACATATTTGTGCACTGAAAAAAAAAAAAGAAAAAAAAAATCAGTAATTTCAAAGAAATTCTTGAAAATTAAAAAAAAAGTTTGCACTTTTTCCTGGTCATAAACAATCTCACAAAAATCTCACTTTTGGAACTATTCCAATTGAAACCATACACTGAATTTATTAATACAGTATAAGTTTCTTTATGTAAAAAATCTTTATACATAGTAATAAAAAAGATAAAGGCAAGATGCATCAAACAGAAATCTGCTGGTTGTTTTTCCTCCGTTCTTACAGAGCCGCTGATGACTACCTGCACTATAAAGAGCTGTGTTTCTGACTTTCTGTCTCAAGCATCTTCACCTTTGCTTGTGATAAGGATTGTTCTGTCCAAGCATCCAAAAGGACAGATGCTGGTGATGGTTTTTTTGGCACTTACGCTGGCAAACTGAGCTTCTTTCCCTTGAGTACTGTAAGGAAAAGTAGAAAGAAAACAGTTAGCAATACAAAGATGTGACCCAGAAGCACACAACTGTTAGAACTCCAAACACCTGTCAGAGTCACTTGGTTACGGCAGGGGTGCCCTGCTGTCAGGCCTCCCAAACTCGCCTCTCTGTTCGATGTAGAGCAGGAAAACTGTGATGAAGGAAGTACTCAAACCCTGCCCTCTTGTGACACACGGGCATTCTCACTTTGCAGCCCCCCAGGACACACTAGCCTGCTGCAGTTTCCTGCACAGCCACATCCACGTCGTTTTGCGGTTATATGGTGGATGCTGGAATACCAGAAATGGCAGAATTACTAAGGTCCAGCAGAAACAGCTGCTCCTGTGCTTAGCGTATGCAGACACATCCTACAAAGGTATGCAAAACACTGAGAAAGCTGCCTGTAAGTGCAGACCCTGCACAAAAAGTATTTTGTCAGTTAAGCATGAGGATCATGCTTGTTGACAGAAGAAAACTGCAACCTGTATTTAGCCATACTTATTTTCAAATTTGTCAATTTTTAATCAGACCATTTATATATTTACAGTTTTATCTGTAACTTGCAGAAAGCGTACTTGAATATCAAGGAGACTACCGTGGTAACTTGCACACAGTAACATCATTACATCAGTAATGTAATCAGTAATTACATAACATTACATCAGTAATAATGCCTACAGAGCAGATCCCCATGAACATGCTACTCGCTGCACTGCACTACTCACCTTTTGTAACATACAAATAGAAGAAGTCACAGTAAAGAACGGTCTGGACCACACCAGCAACAACAGCTATAAGGTCAAAAAATCCCTCAAAATAGTAGCGCCAAATCCAGTTGACCAAGTACAAGGCACGGTACAGACCCAAGAAGAACAGGTAATGAGTAGTGATGGTCTCCGCTTCCCCAGTTTTGCTGATCATAAAAAGCTGAGGGAGAATAGCAACTGATTCAAGGTAGATGGAGAAAGTCCACAATATCTGAAAAGGAAAACACACACAAGTTATCCAACTGTCTTACAGACAACAGAAGCAAAGATGGTATTTGAATTGCCTTGACTTTCCTCCCTGTCCCAATGGGAATCACTGTTAGGAATAGGTACGGTATTTTGGCAAACTACCCTTGGTACATGAAAAAAATAAACAGAAGCTTCATAACCAACCCTGGAATGGCAGAAGGTAACCACCCCCCACAGGCAACAGATGCTCCCCATCAGCAATCTAACTGTCTTAAAATGCTGCAGTTAGTATTATTTTACTAATTAAGTCATGAAACTCCAATGAATATAAAAAGGTCAGCCCAATTAAAATAAGCATCGAGTTCTGTCTTTTTTGTGTAAAAATTTACCCATTTGAACTCTGTAATTAAATATTTTTTTCTGCTAGGAAAACACATAGCTGCAAATACAACACAACTCATTCTAATGCTCCAGACTGAATCTCCAAACTCTGAAGGGTAGTACAGCTTTCGTTCTCACCAGGTGGCACCAACTACTCACAGATTGCATTCTGGCTTATTTCCTTTAACAACCGTAACAAAAGGAGGGACTGTTCTGAATTAGAGTGACAATCAGAGTGCGCCAGGAAAGAAGACTTCTGCTTAATGAAACACTCAATGTTAGGAGACTAGCTCTGTTAATTAAGTGCCTTAAATTTTCAGAGACAGCTATACCAGAAAGATGCAGACACAGAATTAGCCTGAAGATACTAAACACAGGCATCTTTCAAAACACTCCTCATTCAGCTAAAAACTGTTCCCCTTCAGGTATTGCTTCCTGCCCATCATCTACTCACCTCCAGAGGAGAGAAGTCATGATTGACAAGAAAAGAGAGTCCGCCAACAGGAACTATCAGAAACTCCACCCTGAATGTGTCGTGGTTCCCATCATAGGTGGCCTTAAATTTCATGTAGATCAGGTACACAGTGGCATACGAGCAAGCAATGTAGATAAGCTAAAGAGCAGGAAAAGACAAAGAACAATGCACAGGGGTTGCAGGATTGCATCGAACTCACTGAACAAAGACATTTCCAGGCACTAAGAGGAGCAAGCTGTCATTTTCAGTTGTTTGTATTCACTGTTTGCTTACTAGCCGCTGCAATTTCATGCTGCCTGATGGTATTCAGTTTTTCTCAGCAGGGCAGTAATTTAAAAACAGTGACCCAGTAATGTTTTGAAGTGACACCTTGCCTGCTTCGGGATTAAGTGACTGTCGGAAGTTTCATTAGAGACCCCTCCTTGAGGAGAAAGAACTACGGAACTGACTGGAGAAGGAAGACCACTCCTGCTCCCGCAGGGGAAGCACTGCCCCAAACGTTCAAGTTAAAATGTACATGTGCATACATCCAGCAATAACAGGAGAGGCCTGTTTTCATCCAAAACATCTGGGGGTGGCTCATGTGGCACCTGAAAACCTAGTGAACAAATGTCACCTAGACTCATCCGTTTAACATGCAACAAATCAGCTGATTTGACTTAGAGCTTTAAGCATCCGTTAAATCTGAAGAGTGGGCAGCGTCCTCAGAAACCAACACGCCAGAAAACCTAGAGCCAACAGACTGCTAGAAGCACTGAAGCAGAGGTCAGTTTCAATTTCAGCTGATGTCGAACCCTACCGTTTTTAACTGTTACAGCACCGCAGCCTTTACACTTACTCTGTGGGACAGGCAAGTAGCCTTATTTTACAGGTAGGTAAGCAGAATCAGAGAGAATGCACGACTTTCCAAAGGTCTGTCTGCCACCAGCAGGACAGAGCTCACACTGTCCTGGAGACAATATAGTACAGTAAACTAGACAGTTTAGGCATGTCTCTGCTTGACATGCATGAGGCATGTCTCAGCTTCCAGTTAATCACATCAGGTATAGGTTCTTCACAACTGAACAGCAACAGATTTAAACAAACAAAAACCAACAACCACTGCAGGCGGTGGGCACAGAACAGGCTCCCCAGGGCACTGGGCACGGCCCCAGGCTGCCGGAGCTCAGGGAGTGTTTGGACACCGCTGAGACACGGCTTGGGTGTGGGTGGTGCTGGGTGTGGCCAGGAGCTGGACTCCCTTCCAACTTGGGACTTCTGTGATTCTACAACGAGGTTTCAGATTTAAGGAATTCCTAAACTGTAAGCTAACCGTAACTGGTACAGTCACAGCAGACACTAAGGTGGTGTAAATGAACCCCAGCTCCTCCTTGGAAGTTACTGACAATTACAGTACATTTTAGGGCACTCAAAGTTTTCATTTTCAAAGACACCAAAATAAAAGAAATGCATCCTATATTCAGATACAGGTACTATGCAAAAACAACTGTAAGATGCAAAATGCTACCAATCACAAAAACTGAAGTCTGCAGATCAGTACGATAGGCAGCTAGTAACGATTTGCAGATTTCCACATATATTCCCAGACCACAGAAGCAGCCCATATTTTCCTAAATATCTGGTGACTGCTGCCAGATACATTTCAAGTTGGCACCCACAGTTCAATATTTCTTAAAAAAAAAAAAAAAAAAAAAAAAAAAAAAAAAAAAAAAAAAAAAAAAAAAACAAAACCAAAAAAAAAAAAAAGGTTTTTTTTTTTTTTTCCAACGATTACAGCACTTCCCTCAGCTTAGAAAGTTCAGTTAGTTATGCTCAGCTTATTTGTATAGTACCTCATGGTCTTTACTACAACTGTGTAACGTTACAGAATTCTAAACATCTGCAGAGAATAAGAACTGTGCTAATGGCAGTCGTGCAGCTTTGTCTTGGCACTGCAATAACGAGCTGAAAAGCAATTACATCTAACAGTGTCTAAGCAGGAACCTCTGAAACCGTGACACAGGCTTTCATTTCACAAGTTAATTTTGGATTTGAATGGAGGACCACTCTCCCCTTACTGGACAGGCAGTTTAGTGTGGCAATGAGTATCAGACGATTTCCCACATTGATTCACCTGAGTAGAAGAGCTGTAGAACAGACACAGCGCCGTGACTTGGAATCACGGACATCAAACAAGCTGCAAAAAACTAGCTACTCCTTCACTGCCCCCAGCACTAGCTTTCAATGTTCTCAGAAATCCCACATGAAAAACAGCTTATGTTTCACAAACATGTTACTTATTCCACAGCTCTTCATCTAGAACGTTAATATTAACACATACACATATATTGGACTTGTTAGAAGATGGCAGCTTGAGTGGATTTAAGATCCAAAATTTTATTTTACAATATTATTCCTTTAATCCTTCAGTATTTTTCACGTTACTGACTATCTAGTCTTTCCTCCTGGTAAAGTTACATTATCTTCTGAACTAAAATCAAAAGCCTCACCAAAATCCAAGAACAAAGGGACCGGATTAAGAAGGTGTCTGCTCGGGTGCCACAAATGCCAAACAAGCTCTGCTCTTCCAGTCTGCTGCTTTATTTTCTTGTGCTCAGCGCCAGAAATTGCACAAATAAATAGAGCCAACGAAAACAAATTTGAGCTCGCTAACATTCAGTTGACAAGCAAAGGGGTATAATCAGATGGAAGCCACATTCCTAAAGCATACTCCAGCAAACATTTGATCCGTCTCTGAGAAGGCATGAGCTGCAATTCTGGCTACGCATTTCGAATACCAATTTCCCTTGCAGTGTACAAAAAGAGATTTTTCTCAAGCTCTAAAGTGTGAGAAATACAATTTATCTGAACCATTTTCACCAAGGGCTTTTATTTTCAATAACCAGAGACATTTGTTCTAAATGTCACAGTCCCCATACAGTTTTACAAGCATTGCATGTAGCGTGTACAAACAGTGGAGTTCTGAGCCCACTTTCCATGCTCTTTATCCAAAGGCCTGTTCTGTGCAGTGGGCCATTTAAAGATGCCTTGGTTCATGGAATTATGCACTCTGCAAGCAATAATACTAGCTTTTCTGACTCTTCAGGATACTCTACCTTCATAGATGTGTTATACAATGAAATGAATGAAGTGAAGAGGTCCAGATAACGGGTAGTGAAGACCAGTGCAAACAGAAGCTGGCTTTTCCCAGAAATACCTGAAGTAATAAAGAAAATAATTAATTATTCAAAAAGCGATGATGTTCTTTAGAACATTTAATCTCAAGCTGAGAAAGAATATGCCCCCTGTTTCCATGCCAGGTGATTACAAAACCAGGACAAAAACTGGGCTGCCAGGACTGAGCTGTACGAGCACAACAAAAGTTCATCTCCTTCAGCGGCATGAACCTCAGTTACCTACACGTTACTGCACTGCAAGAGTTGCCAGCGCTACCTGGGGTCGCTGCCAGTTGTCTGCAGAACATCCCCTGCAAGCTGTCTGTTCTGCGTTATCACTGGGCAGCAAGGCTGCATGAGCTTTCACAGAGCATCATCGCGAGCTGCCTCTACCTGGAGCACGCAGGTACAACAGACACCACAGGCCCAGCGATAGTCAGGAGGTATGCCAGCACCACTTACGTGGTTTTAAAGGAACTGATTGATTTTAAGACTCAAGGTAATTCAATTCTGAAGCTTACTTGGCTAAATAGTGGAAAAAATTCTACCAGTCAAAAAGGATGTGACTACAGAAAGCTATCTAAAACAACAGAGCAGTCAGCCCACACAACACATCTGCACAGCACACACAAGGTAACCGCCAACTTCAGGCCCAAGCCCACACACCACAGCCGTAGCACGCTGGCCACCAGTTTCTGAAGCCAGAGATACAACAGCTGCACCTGATGAAACAGCTGCACCGCGCGAAAGCTTCAGAGTGACTACAGATTGATTTGTTTAGTTAAGCATGCAAACATATTTCAGGAAAACAAGACAGGGAAAAAGATTCTCTAGAAAAGAGTTACGATGCAAGGCTGAAAATCCTTTTACCTTTATACAGAAGTATTTCTGAGAAATGGTTTCATTAACAGTGCCATAAAACAATTAGAAGACAGGCAGGTTTTTTTTTCGATTTGTGCTTAGGAAACACTAAGCTGTCCCAAACGACGGGACTTCACATTTATACATGAAGTACAAGAACGGCTGAAATTGTAACAATTAAATTTTGTTTGCAGCATTAGTACCTGAAATGTGAGCCACCTCAGGTGAGCCTAATGTGGTGTTTACTAACAGCCCAGCCGTCCATCAGAAGCACAGTACAGCAAGCAGTAAATGCCCCCAAACCTAGCCATCTGGACTGCAAAACTGCAACACCAAAGCCCTAGCTAAAAAACAAACACACAACCTTTTCCACAGTTAAGACAAAGTTTATCTGACATTTCTGGAACCAGAACGCTGCAGAGCCAGCTGCAGCAGCACGCTCAGCTGCAGCCCGGGCACGTGCTGGCAGCACACCTGACCCCACGGAGCCCCGCAGGACAGCCAGCCACCGGACGCCAGCACCGCACCGTGCCACAGCGTGTAGCAACGTTACTAGTAAATAACTGCAAACAGCAATAAAAAGCTTATTAAATACATTAATTATTAATCACTGCTACACATCTGGATCCAGGTGTGTTGTCACGCAAATACAAACGTAATAGATTTGACAAATTCCTCCAAGCAACTGCAGCCCCAGCCCCCCTGCAACCAAAAGCTGTAGTTTTTGTTAATGCTTTCAGCATTATGATTTTTGAACCTACAGAACAGTTCCTGAAACACATCGCACGCCAAGGCTGAGCTAACTCCCGTGTTCAGTGGGGCAGGCCAGGCAGGGTTCGAAGTTCAAGCCAAAGGCCTACAGAGCGCAGGCAAACCGGGCGAAGGCTAAGGCCGCAGCAGCAGCAGCACTGCACCTAGGGCACAGGTGAGCACCGCGCCGAACGGGTTTGACGCAGGGACGGAACCGCTACACCGCGCCGTGCTGCCCGGGCTCGCGGCTGACAGCCGAGGCAGGTGGACCACGCTGCTGCCACTCTGCTCCTCCTCCCGTTCCTTTCACTCCCACGAAGAGAAGATCACTTAGTTCTTGAGCTAACCACATGCTTTTTTCTTTCTTTCCCCAAAGCTCTGGGCTCAGATTTTCAGGTGCAAACCTCCCTTTTCTTTCATCTTCACACACGGGAAAACCTCAACTTCTGCTTCCAAGCCTGGCTAAAAGCAACAATGTGAGCCCCTCCAGCAGCTCTACTGCTGTCCGGGCAGGGAGCAGAGCAGAGCTGAAGCCGTAACGCTCTCTCACCAGCCTCGCTTTGCCGCTGCGGCGCTGGCCATGGCAGAGGTGCGGCAGAGCGCTCGGCAGCCTGGCCGTCGGCCTGCACACCACCTGCCTAAGCAGAACCGCGTGCCACCACCACGGCATCCAGACCGACGTTTTCTAAGGAGAGCCAGAGCCCACTGTCATGGGAACCTCACAGACTTTTCAGTATTTAATAAAAAGTGGTTTGTTCACTATAAAGCTTGTATCGGTCACAGAACCACAACTCCTCTGGCTCTGTTAATAGAATACTACCTTAAAAAAAAAAAAAAAAAAACTGAACTCTAAACTCAAATGCTATCAATCGAGAGGCAAAACTTTCCATCAAAGAGACATGAAATCCCAACCGACCTAAAGCAGCACTTTCTGGGGAAAAACGGACAAATTGGCAACAGCCTACAGCAAAGTACTGTCTAAAATCTTCAGCGTGGCACATGGTCTGGTCCATAGCAGATACACGGAACTACGAGACAGGTACATTACCTAGCAGAAGTATTACACATTCATTATCCACACGACTTTTTTTCTCCAGACTGGTCAGCACAAAATTTGACAGCCTCACAACTGCAGGTCACCTTTAACACTTCACAAATGACACTGAAGGAAGCAAATCAGTTTTCAGGCGGTAATTCAGAGCAAAACCAATCTAATTTGACTTGGAATGGATTAGAAGATACAGTCTGAACATGACAACCTGTGAAAGCAGAAGACTCCTCAACTCTCATGAATTTCCTGATTATGACATGGGAGTCAATAACGGAGCTCGCTGCAGCATCCTCCACAGCTCCCAGTAATTATTTTTGAGCTGCTATTTGGAGTGGCAAACGTTTTTCCAAATCCTAAATGCAGAAACTCGAATAAGCAGTCATGCAAAAAACTGTCGCCCTGCCAACTCTGAAATCACAACTCGATTTGCTTTTGCCTTGTTATCTTTTTAGCAGATTGACTAAATTAGCAAAAAGATTAAGTTCGTCGAGCGCTGAAAACGCAGACTGCTTCGTAACGTGGATCAACATTGCCCTCAGCAGGGGAACTCCTCCAGAAAGGCGAGGCAGCGGGCACCGATGCGTCCCCTCAGAAAGCAGCAGGCTGCAGCAGAGCTGCCCCGGCTGTCCGCCCCGCAGGCCCCGAGCTCCGCCTGGAACAAAGGCTGCAGGCACATGCATGCAGCTGGATGAGGGGAGTCCACCACGGGGCTCGCAAGCTCTTCATGGATCACAGCCTGCAGCTCAGCAACCACTTAGAGGCCTCTCTTTATTTCCCAAGCTTCTGCTGCTTCGGAAGCGCAGTTGAGCCAGCTGTTGGTCTGCTCGGTTCCCTCTGTCACCAATAACCAGGAGGTGCGAGTTTATTTCATCCACAGACTGCTCAGCTGACCATGCAACATCAAGGAATCGCATAAAGCCCTCTAACAATGGCATCCAGCAGGTGCTGGACTGGTAACTACTTAGGGGTTATCGCTCTGAACTTTACAAACGTATTTTGTGTGGACATGTATTTGTAAGCTTTTATTCACAGAAACCACAGCTGACAAGAAGCCACTACAGGAAGGAACCCCCAAAACTGAACGCCAGGCTCCCCTGAGGCCCTCTTCTCCTTCCAGCCAACTTGTCAGGCCTCTGACACCAACCCCCCAGAGATGAAACGGATCTGGACTACTCCTAAAGTTCCAGGCAGAACTAGAAGACACCAAGCTACCATCCCATACAAATAAACACCCATTTCAGTTTGTAGCTGAGGAAAGTGAACGAAGTAGAGCTTCACAACTGAACGAGTGCAGGCACACGTTTGTGTTAGAAGATGCTGGCTGATCTGGGACGAGCTGAGGGCAACTCGTAATACACACCTATCTACTTCTCGGTGTTGGAGAAAGCGGTACCAAAAATAATAACTAGTATGACTCTTCTCTACTTATAAATCCCTAATAACAGAGATCCTCCTCAGCCACAGCTGACCCAAGGAAAACAATGCTAGATCACCTTTTAAACAGAAGAGATGGGACTGAGCTATGCTGTACTATACTGTGAAAACAACCTCATGTCCAAAGGTCACTTACGGATCTCCTGGCTAAAGTGCTCTTAGAATTTTAGCCTTGTGCTAGAACCTCTCGTTTTCCTCCTTCAGACTGTAAGGCATTCGCTCCTCAGCTCATTAACTCTTGGGCTGCTTGTAACCTTGACAGCATTTCTCAGGTATGGCAGAAGACAGAACACCACACAGAACTGGAGGCAGCATTCCTGATCCCACAGAGCCTGAGCCAGGAAGGTTCAGCAGGAAAGAGCTCTTGGGCTCCTGGGCCTCAAAAACAATGCTCTGCATCCTGCACTATCACTGTATTTAAACAGTGGAGTGATTTGCTTTAAATCTTTTGTAAAGTTAAAATCATACAAAGACAATGCTGTTCTAAACCACAGCTGTTCATTTACCATGATTTTTCTTTTGTGCTATAAAGTGATTAGCAAGAAGTGACCTGATTTGAAGACACAAATCTGCACTTCCTCTTACCTGCAGCTGAAAGAGATTTCATTTCCCCATTCTCAGCCCTTCCAGGCTGCAGCCTAACCTAACCCCTCACGCTGAACTCGCAGATGCCTCTGTTCAACAGCATTAAGTTGCCATCCGAACAACATCCCAAATCAGCCAACACGTGGCCCACCGACCTCAGGAGCAACCGCTCCCGCTAACACTGCCGGGCCCGTCGGGCCGCTGCCACGTCACGGCAGGCCAGGATGGCCGCCCAGCGCCTGTGCACTGCCGCCTGGGATCCTCTGGCAGCTCCGTGCTGCAGCAGGTCACAGACGCCGACGCTCCACAACCCTCGCAAACAGCACGAGTGGCAATGTAATTCTTAGAGCAGGGAGAGAGGAAAGCAAAGGGAAGACAGCGCGCTGGCTCGCCCTGAACGCAAACCAGCACGTCGAGGGCGAGGAAGGGAGCGAGGGAAACTTCAGGATCTGCGAAGTGCAAGTCAGCTGCTCCCAGCGCTGCACCAACAGCCGCCTCCGAGCAGCAGAGCGGTGCGTACCGCTGCCAAGCAGACACGCCTGCCAGGCAGAGCTGCGCGCCCTCAGGAGAGGAGAGAAAGCGACCTCGGCTCCTTCCCGAGAGAGGCGCCGGGGCGGGCAGCAGGAGCCGGGGCCGCGGGACCCGCAGCAGCCGCACCCCGCCCGCGCTCCCCATTCATTCGGTGCCGGCCGGGCACTTACGTAAGGAAGGAGCCTGCCCGCCGGGGGGGGCCGGCCGAGGCAGCGCTGCTCGGGAGATTCGAGCGCCAATACCCGCAGCTCCCACGAAGTGCCCCCGCCG
>VXAV01006386.1:102735-130793 GCA_013399715.1 Alectura lathami | reverse complement strand
GGGGCCGCCCTCAGCCCGCCCGCCGCGGGGCCCTGGGCGAGCGCCCGGCTCTGGCTGCCCCGCACCGAGGGCAGAGTAGGCCACAGGCCCTTTTTTTTGCTTTTTTTCTTTTGGACAGCAGTTATCGTGTTACGTGAAAACAAGGGACCGGTCTGGTCCAGGTCAAGTTGCCCAAGTGTTTACAAATCTTCCAAGAAAAAAAAATAGTTATTGTCTCTTGCAACAATGAGGCTTTGTAAGTTAGCGTGCTGCGGCTTTACCGTCCTGAATCCCTGACAGCGTCACCGTCGGGAGGTATCTTCCCTCATAACGGCAGCATTGTCTGTATAAAAAAATAATCAGAATAACAAAGAAAGCTGGGACTAGCTGTCACTCCTTTGGGACAGGAATGGGATTTCCAGTGATTGTGGAAAAAACGTAACAGGTTACCTCATCTGGACAGGGGTGCTTTGCTTTTTAAAGCATCCCCAAAGGTAAAGTTATTTCTTAAAAGTCTCAGTTTGCATTATTACATAATGTGTCACAAGGACTTTTGCTTTTACAGAACCACGCTGTGTGAAGTCCACAGAAAACTTCCAGGGCTCCAGCCTCGTGCCAGAGCTGGCGGCATGCAGGCTGGCGCTGGCTGCAGGAGATGAGCACAGAGCTCCCTGTGTTACCCGCGCTAGGCAGTCCTCAGGCAAACCCAGTCTGGCTGCAGGTTTGCCCACAGGGTTAAGGTGACAGCCCCCTGGTTTTACCAGCGATTTTGCGGTTAGCTGAAAAAAAGGGCAGACATGAGAAAGACCCAAAGAAGAATTTGGAAAAATCCTTGCTTATTTTTAATCCTCCCCTCAGTGGGTTTGGGTTTCTTTTTCTTCTTGACCTTCTGAGATTTTTTTTTTTTTCCCCCCAATTTCCAATCCCTAAAAGCTCGTTTTCTATCTTTTTCCTCTTCTTTTCTAGTTTGCTTTCACTCTCCTCTTCACAGGTCTGTTTTCTCTGTTTGTTTTTCCTTTTCCTCAGAAAAGTCAGCACACCTTTCAATTCAACAGCATTATTGAAGAGGTAAAGCCATGGCAAACTAAAATCAATTATTTTACTCAAAACTAACTCATTTTACCTTTTTTCCCTCTGACAAGCTGCTCAGTTGTTCAAGGCATACAAGGGAGCCTACCGTGCTATTTAGAGCAACTGCAGGCAAAGCTACAGGCACTTGAAATGAAAACGCAGAAGTTACCAGGTCTCTCCTACTCCTGGTGACCCTATCCATTTCAGGAACAGCACTCGGGAGAAATATGCAGTCCTGGACAGTGGCATTAAGCGGACAGACTGTGTTTCGTAAACAGCTGAAAGACTTCCCCAGTGGCTTTTCTCAATGGTATCAGGAAGGGAATTCTGTCGGAGCTGTCCATGAACTTCAACAGAGACAATGTTGTGCTGCGTATGCTCCTGACCAGCTGAAATACATGCCACGTTCTTCCATGGGCCTCTTCCTGAATACACCTCAGATTTCTAAAACAATGACCTACTCAGCTTGAAAAGGTCCCAGGTCAGAAGTAAGTTACCTAATCTGAATGATCACTTTAGAGAGACTGAAGAAGGGGTACGCCTCCCTGAATCATCTGATTGTACTTATTTCACAGAAGAAACTGATTAACACAAGTTTTGGAAACGTTTCCAGAAGTGATGTTTCGCCTCGTTCGAAAGCAATGGAATCAACAATACCATGACTAGAATAAACAACGCCTTTCTCAGTTCTCACAGGACATATTCAGAGCTTGTTTGTGATCAAAGTTGTTTTCTGACATCTGATTAACTATCGAAACACATCCAGGCTCCAGTTAAAGGTGACCTGGGGCAGCTTTAGCTTGTGCATTAAACCAACACATGATTTTAACTGTAGCAATGCCTATTCTTTGGTAAATTAGCACACTTCTTTTCTATATGATGGTTCATAGTTCTGAGGGAAAAGATTACCAGAAAAAAAAAAATACCATGCTGTAGTATTTTCCACAGTTGTCACATTTCTCTTCTAGGAATTTACTTCTGTCCTCTCTTCTAGTCCTCCGAAGAGATTTCAGATATTAAGTGAGATGCTGTTAGATATTTGTTAGGGTAATTAATACCAGCTAAAATGTTAGAAAATAAATGTTACACTGTTGCCTGCAAAGCAAGAAATCTAGCGATCACAATTCCTCCATCTAATACTGCCATGTACAGTCACTTGGACTGTAAGTTCTGAACATGCCATGTGTCCCTGCGTCATGAGGGCAAGAAAATCCTTATTAATGAAGATCGGGAAAAGCAGAATGATGCTGAACACACAGATGGGCATTGGTACAAGAGTACCAGTCTTGTACCAGTCAGCCAATGTAACTCTGTTTCCAGACTGTATACGTTGGGTACAATTACCAAGATGTCAATTTTGACCGAAATATTGTATGGTACAGAACTGCCACAGATCCTGGTACCAGACAAGGGCAGGTGGAGCATATGAGCTAGTCCCATAATTTGTTTAGGAACTGAGCAGATAGATTCAGAAAGACAGCCGCATAATGGACCAAATACTTTACTAAAATATGGTACCAAAATACATGACAATAAGTACCTGGATGGTACGTTATTTCTTTGAAAGGTTGGTCCTGTATCTGCACTTTTTAAAGTATGCTGTGTAACAATGCACAAAATACTATTTCTGAGGAACGATTTCAGATATCCCGGGGGTAAGAGAAATTGAAATTACGTTAGGAGCTTGTGTTTATTCTTTGCAGACCTGTCTTTTCTATGCAGTTTCCTTCCTGCCTTACTGGAAAGGGAAGGCAGAGCCCTGACCTTAACAGCACGGAGTAAGCAGCCCACACAGTTGTGCCCATCACATGACACAGCAGCTATAAGGGAGTGAAATAAGGTTCTTAGCTCTCCTGAGGTGGTAGGTCATGTACCTACAGCTCTTCTTTAATAAATAAAAATAAAGAAGCAGAACCAAACAACCCACATACTCAAAAACATTTTCTCTGAAGTAAAGAAATCTCACTGCATCCACTTGCACACCAGCCTACAGCACCAGCTCTCTCAGGGTGACAGTCTGTCACACGGGAATGAGGTTCTGCCGTTCAGCGAGTTACCGCTCCGCAAATGATGATCCCTAACTGGCACGGTCTGAAGCAGAATGAGGCACCTACAACCACCACAACATGGTAAGAGCCAGAACACCAGCACATGCACTGTGGTCAGTGCTACGGTACCTTCTCACGTGTCTCATTCTAGGCAACAACTCGTTGCAAAAGCAGCGTTCTTGAGTTAGAAGGATCTCTCCCATATCCCCAGATACTTCAGCTGGCATGGCTCACATCTGTGTCAACACGGTCAGACAAAATGGGACTTCTAACAAGAACCCACTCAAACAGGATGGGACTACAGTCTCTGCCGTGGGAAAATAAATTGGGTGGTGATGATCCTATGATAGGCACTGCAGTCAAGTGATAAACGAAACCTGCCATAATGCAGTGCTTAATTGCCTCTGGAGTATTTGAGCAGATTATACGAAGGCATAAAGGGCTTCTTAACTTTAAAATTAAAGGAGGATGTCTTTTTTTTTTTTTTTTTTTTTTTTTTTTTTAAAGCGGTCTCTTTAGAGCATCACACTGATAGGTGTTGGTTAGCTCAGATGTGGCAGACTGAGACCACTGGGAGTCATACATTCCACATACTGTACAGAAACTGACAACAGCCATAATGCAAGCTTTACAGGGACATTTTTCAGACACCGTGGATGGGTAGTTGTTATCTTTAAATCCCTCAGGATAAGAAACCAGAAACATGGCATTTCCTGAGTACCAGGTGGCAGGGATGTTTTCCTCCATCAGTGATCCTTTTTCTAGTAGCCCCTTTTTCTTTTCTAAACACGACTCTGAATATAAAGGTGGCAGGCACCGAAATAATAAGCCAGCAGTGCATTTCTTCCTGTCTATTGACCCCTTAACAATCTTACATCCCATCACAAATGAATTAAACAAAACACCTCCTGCGACATACTGCTGGACAGGGCCACTTGTCACGTGGTTTACAACGCTCAGAAGAGCCTGGCCTACGCTGGAGTTACATCAGACTGTCAACAGTCAGATGTATATGCTGCAGTATGTACAGCAGTGCCTAGCAACCGTCAGAGTAGGCACAAGTGGAGAGGGGAGCTGCAATTCTCACGGTATGCAGAAAATTAGATTGTCATCACATATACTCAGCAGCAGATTTCTGTACTAGAGTCTGATTTTTTTATGCCACTCTCAAACGTGTGTTAGAACTAAAAAGGTATGGGAGAAACTAAGCTTGGTTTAAACAAATGCTACCCACATCTCAAACAACCAGCAACATTTCTTTAAGGATCAAAGAAAACTTCATACAACATTTCTCTGGAGCATATTCTTCCCAAAATCTTGGTGGTGTGAAAAGAGAGGAAGTGAGATATCCTTCCCATAACACAGGCCAGCGAAGTGGGCATTTTGTACACAACACACATAGGCACAGGTGCTTCTGACCAGCAGTATCATATGGCAGGGAGGCCTGCATGAAAGGATTCTGTGGTCTGCAGGAGTAAAAAGGAAAGCGTGTGTTTCAGTTTCTTATGAGCAATGGAAGCGTGCCAGTTTGTGAATGGAGAGCAGACTACATGCTGTGCACGCTGCTGCTCTCCAACCCTCTCTCCTCCCCATCTACTCTCCTCAAAGAAATTCATTTCCAAGAGTTTTGAGGGAGGCAACTCATGAATCACAGTTTTTGCAGAATTAGCCTTTCCATCAATGACCTTTGTAGGAGGCATGGAGGCAAAAGCAAAACTGCATTTCCACAACACTCACCATCCAAGATGGTCACATCATCACACAAACCAAATAGGACTTGTCCTCTCACCAGAAAGCAAGTACAAAATCGATTGGATGCTCCACATTTACGTTTTGTACACTACTCTTGTGAGAAATAGATGTTTTTTACTAAATGTAAATGCAATGATGAAGATATTAACATAATTATTAATTTAATAAAATTAATAAATAATCAAGGAGTTCAGCTATTTAAAAGCTAAAAGCACTTGTGCTTGAAAGAAATTACAGCACAGATGGCACAAAACAAAGAGCTCATTCCTGCTCCAATTAAAAGCTGAACTCTGACTCACATAATTGCAGACAGAATCACTCCCAGGTACATTGACAGAAGATCATTTTCAGCTCATATGGATTTTTGAAGCACTTGGTATAGCATAGTCACGTATCTGATTTACATAGCTGAACTGGAAATGCTGACTCTCTTCTTGACTGAAAGTATTTCTCCTGCATCTTCACTGAAGTGCACACAAAATTCAAGTCAAGTAATTTCTAGAAATCCAACAACCTTTTAGTACTTTCACATCCCAGTGAGACAGGACTTAAGATAAGGAAACAGACTTTATAATGTATTTGGATCTGCTGAAGGATTTTTGGTTTTAGTGGGCACTTGCATGTATTTGCTGGGATTAATCATTCCATTTTTTTTTCTATTTAAATAAACGCTGCAATCTACTGTTTACATGCAGAAAAGGAAATGAAGTGGGGAAAAAGGTGATACTTTATCATTAGCACTAGAGAAAAAGATGCCAGGCAATTTGCAGCAATAGTGTTCTTTGGTCATTAAACACAAAGCATGCAGTATTATTTGTAACATCATGTCACATGCGCTAGGGTTAGAGATAGGCAAAGGCAGTTCCTAGAGCAGCAGATTGCTGAAGGGCAAGAAGGGACAGGAGGGAATGAAAAATGGCCGTGCTCTCACCATCTCCTTTGCCAGTAACAGAGTCCTGAAAATCAGGTTGGTTGCTGCTGCTGCAGGAATTACAGACTGTCTGGAACCGTGGTGGGAGCTGTTATTCCCAGCAACGGCAAACGCTCACCCTTCCCCTGCAGCAGAAGCTGCAAGCCTCTTCCCGTCATCCCTGCTCCTATCCCTTCCCCACCTGCAGCAAAATTTCAAATCTGCTTCCAGTGCTAAGAAGCTAGCACTGATGTTTGACGTAAAGAAATACAAATATAAGTTTGAAAGACATTTATTACAGCACAGCCCTAAACTAAGAGCTAAACTTTTAAGGCTATGCATTGCCTTTTTATTCTAGAATAAAGACTTTTGCAATGGCACAATGGAAAATGGTACCATGAATTCTTGGCATAAAACCATGCTGACCAACATAAAAATACATGTTTACATGAAGAGAAATTTTAATTTATCTGTTTTTCCATAGTTCACAATATGAGGCCTGACATGAAACACATTAGGCACACAAGCTGTATGTTGATTGAACACATGAAAATATTTGTGGTTTACAGCTATGAGAAATTAATTATGATAGAGTTTGTGGAAAGTGCTGGACTGACAGTCCTAGTAGTATGTAGTCCCAGTAAACAGTTTGCTTCTACTGTTCCTAGCTGTACCCTTCAACCCTGACCAAAGTAAAGACATTTTCATCATCTGTCTCATGATGAAAATAAACAGCTCTCCACGGTGCATTTTGTTGTATCACATGCTAGCAGTATTGCCACTGTGCTCTGTGGCAACAGGTCAGTGTTGGTAACATGCAGCCACGGGGAACTACGCTTACTAGAAGTGCTTAAATAAGAACATGTCTGCTTCTTAGCTGAGCAGGATTTAAACCAGCATCCCAGAGATGAAATCATTTTATTGCTACAGCAGTAACTTTTAGTGTGGTTTCTACTATGCCACACAAAGATAATTTCTGTCCTGATGAATGATTCAAAGTATAAGAAGAAAACGCAACAGATGGATAAAATAGTGTGACCAAATAAGCCAACATAAATAGGGCTGGATAAAATATATCAGTTGCCTGTCCCCTACATCATTCAGGTTCCTCTCTAACACAAAAGCATATTTTTTCAGTAATTTTCTCATGATACACGTAAGGCATTTCTTGTTTCGAAATTTGTTCTGAAGTATTTGGAGAGATCCTGTGTTACTTGTTCATGGTAAAGGAAGGGAAACGACATACTTCATATCTCGATGACAGATGAAGGTACTGCTTTTAAGAAATTAACCAAGTTGCACTCAGGCATCTGAGTGTCTGTTCATTCTACTGTTTGTGCTGAGCTGCAGCTCTTTAGCATGTTTGTAAGCTCCAGGACACTGGAACTCAAAAAAAACAAAGAAAAATATCAAATATTTTGACATACCTTGGTTTGCAGTCTTAAACACCGAGTGGAACACTAAAGCATTTAGCTTGCTTAACTAGCATTTATAACTTAAACCCAGTGCTCTTCTTAAATTTTATTCTGATCAAATTGTAAAATCCAATAAAAGTTAATGGCAACATTTGCTTAGCTGGATGTTATCAGAGCAATGGTGGAATGAAGTCTTATCAATGAACCGGAACAAGCAAAACACAGATTAATACTAACAACATGCTCCAAATAAAAATGCACACACGGATTGGTGTGACATGGAATTTTAAATATACTTTAGTTAAGACTGGCCTTACAGTAAAGATAAGATAAAGTGCTTTCCCCTTGATTATAGTCCAAGATAACCTAACAGAGGTACAAGACACCTCTGCAATACAGATAAGTCATTCAGAAATTAAATCCATATTCAAAGCAGGGAGGGGACCTCAGTCTGTCACCCTGCCATGTTACTGCTAAGGCATCACTGTTACAGGTGAACTACACCTCTGTTACAAAGATACCTCCTACTGAAAAGGATAACTTACCACAAGCTTACCAGTCCTGCATTCAGAAAGGCATGTGCAGTGTGAACACAGCACACAACCAGATGCTGAAGCCACTCAGACAGGGAGCACCTGAAAAGCAGAATGCTTTATGCCTTAGTGTCGCAACACAGTTCGGTCTAATGCTGCCTTACCTAAGGCAGCCCAAGGAGACGTAGCAAATTCCAACATTTCAGTCCTCCTATTTACATTCAGCAGCTCAGATGACGACACCATTGAGAGTGGTCAACTTCAGTTTAACAGACACAGCTATGAAGAGAAGTATTTCATAGGGGTAGTGTGGAATAATAGGTGTGGTAGGAATAATGAAGGAGAAACTCAAGATCTCAGGTGATCTTTACCAAGGAAGCTCCTTCCTTTGGCATCTCTACAGCAGGAACGTGCCATGTGCATGAGAGATCTGAGCTGACAGCACAGTTCAGCTGCTTCCAGGAAGATCAGCTCTAATTCCACCAAGGGCATTGTAGAAATTTAGTCCCCCTTACTCTTTTAGCACCTCAGCATCCCTCTCTTTTCTTTATCAGCTTATCTCTCGTTTGTGGCAGTGGAAGGAACAATATTTGCTGTCTGATAGCAATAATTTCTCAACACTGGCTTGACTCCATCTAGTGATAGTAAACTATCACTATTTGTGAAGTGTCCATATATACTTGCCAGCATAACTTCCCCAGCATTACTTCTCCATGTAGCACTTCATAAGTTAAACCACTGAAGCCTCAGCTTTCCTTCCAAATAGGATGGGAACAGCAGGAAAAACTGCTCCAAGGCCCTAGGTCCAGTCTGGGTAAAGGTGACAATCCACCCCAGTGCAACCTCCTTTCCCACCTGCAGCTCTGCAAACCAGGGTCCTGCTCTAAATTAAGGCAAAGAATATGGGAACAAAGGAGTGGGGAAAGCTTCACTGTCTCAGGCTATTTTTTTTTTTTACACAAGCTAGTTCTTAGCACAGAGTGATGCATTAGCCAGCTCACAATCTAACCCCATTATCTCTTGCTGTGGGTAAATCCAGCAACATCCTTGTCATTCCTTTTGGTCAGGCACATGATTGGAGGTGGGAGTTAAAAAAGTTGACTAGAAAACTAACTCTAGCCCACCTTCAAAATACAAGTGTGATCCCAGTGGGTGCTGAGATGTGCCTTTAAGCAGGAGTGAGGAGCAGCTGCACTCACCACCTGGAGCTGGGGGCCACCTCGACAGGGGTAGGCAAGTGGTGGTGGGTGTCTCCGGGGTGCTAGTCCTGGCTCCGTCCAGTGCCAGCTGAAGGCTCTGGAGCTGCGATGCAGTCAGACGCTTGCGCTGCGATTCCGTAACCATAGCGGCATTTTGAGAGCCCAGGTTTGCTATTTGTTCTGGTGACAGTGCCTGGGAGGGAAAAAAAAAAAAAAAAAAAAAAAAAAAAGGCCAGAAAAAATGGTTCAGACTGCTGATTAGGTACAGGTAAGGAATCACTGGTTGGCCTTTGGGATGAGGGAAAATGGCCTTCAACATTGTATTCCTACAGAAAAGCTCAGTAGAGCTTAGAAAAACCTTTGTTCATTTACTCCACTGGCCACTTGCTGCTTGGCTCTAACAGCTTGAGAAACTTTCTGTGCTACCACTATATTGGACACTGCTTCAGTATGTAACTGGAGTTTCATTTTCCAGCCACTTTTCTGATTTGTTCAAAGACCCAATGACACTGTGCATCCTCTTGTGTTTTCATTTATTTCCTCTTACATCTGCTCCAAAGCAACCTCTCTTGAATCTATGTTTGACCCTTGACTGGAGTTCTCAGTAGAGCAGTGAGATACTTTATTTTTCAATTTTCTCTTTTAGGCTGCAAATCTTCCAAGTTTGGTCATACTAAAACTTGTGTTTGAAAAGGAGTTGAGAAATCATAATTTCACAGTAATCACATCACACAGAAATTAACTAGTTGGTAAAGCTGCGTGTATTGGCCACGCTGGACGGCTTTGATTCCAGCTAACGATCTGCAGTCACAAGAATTGCAGCCTTTCTGTACAAAATGCCATCTTTGCAGCAAGAGTTCTGCATCCAGGTTCTACTTTATAAGAAACTATATTCCCCTTCCTCCAGACAATGGAGGAAACTCTTCCAGTTTTTCATTGTCTAGCAAATGATGTGCTCATTCAAGCCTCGTAAACTCATACAAATGCCTGTCAGTCCAGAAATGTTAAACTGAGACACTTTTAAACTAAATTAAGGTTCATAATACAATGTAATTCTGCATAAATCAAAATCTGAATGACATACGCAGCCCTAAAATAAAATTATACAAAACCTACATAAACAAATTCTACTAAATTCTTCTAAATTTCAAATACAGAAAACTGTTGTGGGAAGATTCCCTGTTATTTTTTTAAGCACACTTGGTACTATCATTACCATTCTTACTAACAAAAATGTATGCAATTAGCACGAAATTCTGTAAGATGCCATAGACCTTCACCTTTGGCTGTTTTCCGGACAAACAGTTTCACTAAGGACCTCTCAAGCTTATATAAACTGTCTGTGATACTGTGCAGAACAGTGATTGTTCAAGGAGTTTTTCTCATTTAGTTAAATGTGTCAGGTTCCATATCTGTTTAGCTCATTTGTCCATAAATACATAGCTTGCCTGAGCATTTGAAAGAGACCAGCCTAGGTCTCTTTCAAAATATTAATCTTGTCACTAAGTCAAATAAGATCTGGGGCAATGACCTCAAGATCCACGTTCTAATTTCTGGTCCACATTCAGAACGGGTGTAATTAGATGTAATACCATTCTAATCTGTATCTGCTTGTACAATCTGCTTTTTAGAGCTAACTCAGGAAAACGATGCCAGATTTTAGGATAATAAAAAGGCTCTTACCAAGTCAGGGGATAAATTTGTAGCTGTGACAACATCTCTGCAAATGTTAATAAGCAGAGAAGAAAACTCAGGTCTGAATACAGTACCAGAAGAAAGAGTCCCTTTCTGTGCTTTCTGACCCTAGATCTTTGTTTTTTTCCCTGGTACGCATTCTGAGTTAAAAATAGAGCTTGCTTAAAATATTTTATGCTCATCACATACAGAGATGATATAGTTGAAAGTTTATGTTTCCAATCCTTGACTGTCTCTCACACCATAGAAAAATTCTTATTGAAACCCCAAACCAGTGCTGCAGTTTATTTATACCAGAGTAAAAATGGTAAAAATTTGGTTACTTCTTCATTAATAAAGCTCTTACTTGGAAAATTTCAGCAGGTATGCATCTAATAGCTATTGGCTGGAAGTATGGCATCAGGCTTTTATCGAAAGCTTGTAATTCCTCCTCATTCAAACCACCTGCAAAGGTAATACGCTTTATATTAGATGGACTTTTAGGCTAATACTAGTGCAAAATACCTAATAAATGTATTTCTACAATGTGTTTCCTAGATAAATACTGGTTCTTTGTTTGTTGTTTCTTCCATTATATTCAAAGGTTGCAGATCATCTGACCTTAGCCATTGGTATGGAATGTACTCTACCTGAGGGACCATTAAATAACTCTTTGGCTTGTAAAAGAGACAGCTGAGTGGAGAAATGATAACAATCTACAAAATCATAAGCAGTGTTGTTAGAGAATGCTTCTTCACAGCTTCTTCTGATACAAGAAGACTCAGGAAGCATTAAATGATTGGAAGGCTTTAAAAAAAGGGCAATGGGAGGTACCTTGTGGAGACTACCACAATTTTTCCCTAGTGCTAAAGAAATTGCTGGATGTCTATCCCTGCAGGTGACTCCTCTCTGGAAGAAACGTATTTTGCCAGCCTTGAAAAATGCACTGCTACACAAAACTGTCTCCTAACTCTTAATAACACTGCTCCACAGTCACCACAATCTGCAGTCTGAAATTTGTTACCTGCAATAGTACCAATCTCCTGCAACACAGAGCCATTCCAGCTGGTTGCAGTTCCAAAAATAGACTCTGTTATCTTCTTAAACTGCCTGAGAACAGGGGTGCTACACAGCAAGAGGCCAATTCTTGCAACAGCAGCACTGCAAAAGGCAACAAGGTTAGAGTGACATCTGCAATCACATGCAGTACTAGAAGCGCCTGGAATACACCTAGTATGCAGCAGCTAGACTGTAAACCCATTTTCAATTTAAATATATATATGCAAATGTTTCATACATTGAGCAAAAGCCCAAGTTTCTTAGTGCAATCCTTGAATGGTGAGATATAAATGGCAGTGGAAACTTAAAATGGACTGTATTTTAAACAGCTACTGTATGCTTTCCATAACAGCTATTGCCTTTCTTAAAGCATTCAGAGTGCGAACAAAAAGAGCCCTTCAGGCTCTGTAAATCTTCAAGGAAAACAAATTTGCATTTTATCAGTAGGGACACTAATAATTGCATTATGTATCAAGTGCGGTACCTGAATTCAACAGTCCTTATGGACATGATTTCTGTGGAGTTCAGAGCACAGAGAATAGCTCCCAATCCAACCAAATCAAAGCTCCTTAGTGTACTCATTGTTTGCCCAGAGTCTTCTAGGAAACCTTGCAAAATAGATCTTGCCTGCAAAAACAGTAAGATATTAGGTGCGAGCAGACTAAATATAACTGAAGATTTTGCTACCAGAAGCTCCAAATCCTACTGGAAGCTATGGAGTGTTACAAATGAACCACATATAATCCTGAGCCTCTCCAATATAATTAGTTGGAGCTTTGTCATGGCCTTCAGGAGGAGCGCTGCCACCACCTGTTTGAGGCACTTAAACAGGGCAGGGTTACACAGCCACTTCCCAAATGCAAGCAAGTTAAAAAAAGCATTCAACATGTCTTCTCCTGGGCCACAAGTGAGCACCTCCCCAGAAGAAATTCAACATTGTTTTTGTTCAATTTCATGAACAATGTCATGGACATTGAAGTATCTAATAGAACTGCCAAATTCAGTTAAACTGCCAGAAAGAAATGCAAATTACTCAAGGGGATCAATATGAAATGTTTAGACTTCCTAATATCAGGTTATCCTGTCTTATTTAACTGTCACATTTAGGTGTCTGGGACTAAGATTCAGATGTGAACGGGATGTAGGTGCCAAAATGTCTTTGCAAGCCTATGTCACTTAGGACAGTGCTCATCCTAAACTGACCATTTACAAACTGGGTGTCTAGCTTAAGCAGGCCACCAAGGCATCCTCCAAAGTCAGTGAAAGACACAAGTATCTTCCAAGAGATCCTAATGTATCTGAAAGTCCACTGATGTAATCAGAAGTCATTCAAAGAAAGAAAGATGAGGAGCAGAGTATCTGAATGGCATAACTGCTATCAGCTTCGGTTTCTAGGGCAGTGAGTGCTGAGGTTGGGGTACACTCTACTTCTTCAGTGATCACTCTTAGTGAAGAAGGGCTTATATCTTCTAGCAGCAGCATCTCTTCAGGGACCAGCATGAGAGGAGCTGCTGAGCTCTTTTTATTATTTGGTGGGCAAGCGCTAAGGAATACTGGTCACCACCACAATGAATACTGATTGACTGACTGGCCACAATTAATAGACTCAATACTGACTGACACCCACTTGGCCATCTCATCAGGGAAGCCAACAACCAGGCAGACATCAGCGCTGAGCTACCAGCTCTCATCTGCAGTGGCCACGGCTGAAGACAACCAGCAGAGAGCAGTAGGGCTGGCTGTATCAGTTTCCTAGGTGATTCCAGGACTTGAGTCCCAGAGGGCATCAGTCCAGTAATAAATTCAATAACATGTTACCTGGGTAAGAGTCCATTCTGTTTGTTGACTCAGGACAGAAATGGTGTCGACTGAATGTAAATCCAGCTCTTCAATTTCATTTTCGGTGAGTGCCAGAGCAATGCGCCCCAGAGAAATAATATGGTAACTCTTCCAGCCCAGGAGCGACCCCCAAACCTTTAGAACAGATTCATTAACTTCTAACATCTGATGGATCATTCTGAATGTTCCTGTATGTACACCATTCCCCAAACATTTATTTTTAAAAGTCCCAATACCCGATGTACACTTCTTTACACACTCAAGGCACCGGTATTGTGAAGGTTTTCAACGTACTGCAATAATAATGGTTAGTTTATCTAAAATGTCAAGATCAATATATTCAAACTGATGCGTTTCTCTGCTTTGAGCTTTATTTATGGTATTGTTACAGTGATTCAAAAGCTGTCACAGACTAGCCCCAAGGAAGCTGTGATTTCAGAAGATCTGCCTGCATAAGGAATAATGAAAGGCCATCAGCAGCTGAACTTGCAGAGCTATCAATTATATTCAGCTGGAAATTACAGAACATGGCAGTCAGTGTTCAGCATCTCTCAAGATGTGGCCAATTGCCTTTGCAGATGCGATTGGGCTGCTAACTCAATATAGAGAAATAAATGTAGAAGCCCAGTCCTGGGCTACGCTGACCATTCCACAGATTTTTTTTTTTCCATTTTCAGAAAGCTACTGTTTGCTGTAAAGCCCACATAACATAAAGGGCCAGACCTCTGGAATAAAACACTTCGCACCCAGAGCTGCAGACTATGTGCTGACTGTGCCACTGTGCACACCCGAGACAGGGAAGCCCCAGGGCTACCAAGGTGTTTCATCACAGCTGTGACCCTCCGATTAAGGATTTGTTTAGGAGAGACTTTGCCAGACCTATACCTCCTGACTGAGCTTCCACTGGATCTTTTATATTGGTTTTACAATGTCATAAAAAACACAGAGAAAGTGCCCAAGTCTGGGAAATTTCAGTCTTTTCCAAAGAAAAAGCATAGAAAAATGCATTACCTCAATTTTAAAGCTCCTAATTCTCTAGCTTAAGAGATACATGAAACACGAAGTTAAAAGTGTTGTGTGCCTGTTTCCTGATCTAGGTCATAAAATACAGAATTTGAGCGGCTTCATAAATAGCATTATCCTACAGTGCGAGAAGAAATCTCAGATGTAACGGTATAAATAACACAACGCATGAAAACTGAACCACTCCTTTGTCCTCATTCACTTAGACTACAAAAATCCATGCATCTGTTACTACCATGGAGCCTGGAGACCTTCCACTTACGAGTGGGCTAAGCTGCTTACTTTCATTAAGACACAATCTGATAACTAGACTTTTTTGAATTAGTTTAGGGCCATAAGTAGTATGCAGTTTATTTTAGGGGAAATAAATCAATTTAGGAGAAATTAAAGCTGGCTTCATCAAACCTTTAATCAAAGATGCCCTTTAGTTAATAATATAACAGCATCTTCTGCATATAATCCCAAAGAGCTGTAGTTCCTCTGCCTGTACTGACTCCTCACGCTTGGCATTCAGCATAACACCATTAAAATATAGAAAGTCTGCCCTTGTCTAGCAGCCGTCTGTCTCACTCACACAGACTGAATATACAAAATGCAGTGCACCACAGGTCTGTGCACCTTTGAGTTGAAAATAGGAGCATTTCAACCTTGTTGACAATTCCATCAGCTCAGATGAGCACTAGTTTTCTTATTTTCTAGAATTATTTTTATTTTTCCTTTTCCCACCCACATTCTTCCATGCTGACAGAGGGAGGTTGTATTGGGATGAATGCATCTGACATAGTAGGCTGCTATCCTACTGCAGCAAGACAGCAGAGACAGACCTGCAGAGTCACCATCAGCTTTCAGAAAGCTGGCTAGTGCCCCTTCTCTTCAAGCACCTGTAGTTTAGGAGTTCTAAAAGCTGAGCTGCACTGCTAAAAACTGCACTTCTGGCCTTATCTACCCAAAGGCCACGGTCAGCAGCACTGCTCTGGCTGCAGCTGCTGGTTTACAGAGATTCTGTCCAGGCCTACCCTGTCCCAGCCTTCAGATCTCCAAGCATCTGCACTTGTCCTACTTGCAGGAAACGGCACTTGTAGAAGGTTCCTAACCTTGTTCTGTCATAACAATCTGATGGAACCTAAAAATGACTTTTAAAAGGTTGGATAATTTTGACAGAATGGGATTCATAAGTAGTTAGCCATGCAGAGATGGAGGCAGAGAAGAGACAACCTCCAGCAGATGCTGGTGACATAGCTGAAGACAACCTGAGCATGGTAACCTCTTCATATCTGGTTCTTCTGCAGCCAAAACAAATGGTATGACTGCACCCTAAGGCTTTTCCTGGCTGAACAGAAGTCTGTCTGGGACAACACTAGGAAGCAGTAAAAGCAGGTGACTCCCAGGGGGAATGCATCACCAGGGCCAGGGATGGGGTAAGGTCTGGCTTCCAGGAGCCCACAGCTAGCCAAGGCAGCGCTGCTCAGAGCCCAGACACCCTGCTGATGCTCTGCCCCAGACACAGGGCACAGTGCTAGCAGCACCCAATCGTGTCCTGTGCTCTGGCATGCACCATGGGCTCCAGGCCTGCCCCGTGCCCAGGGCAGAGACCTGTTACTTACCCAGGTGAGTACCCTCTCTTTTAGTCAATCTGGTTTTATGACACTGTAAACTGTACTTAACATGGATGTAGGCACTTGAACACTCTGAGCTGAATTTTTAGTGGGCCAACAAACAGTCTATAGCACAGCTTGGTGTTTTTTCATTTATAAAAGAAAAGTGAGAAGCAAGCAAATGAAAACCCATCAAAAAGCAAAATTGCAGCCAATAGCTCAGAACGACTTGCTTGTTGACTCTAAACCAAGGCAATAATCTTCTATCACCATCTCACATTATTTTTCCAATAAGCAATAGATACTCTTGCAGCAGCAGTAACATCGCCAAAGCACAGTTATTTTAGAACTGCATAGTTCAATAATGGCAAGTCAAATTATGGATTTAATTTTCCTTCACAGACAGTATAGTTACCTGTTTGGCTTTTTCCTTCAAGGCCATAAGCTGGGAGCTGTTAAAACCAGAGACAGTCCCAAGAAGTTCCACATTTTTGTCAAAAGTCTCCGTGTCCATGCATTTCAGTTCCTGAGCTGACCAGTAGACATTTGCTTCTGCTAACTTCATAATTTCATCTGAAGAAGGGGCTCTAGTTTCCAGGCAATCTGGGAAAAAAGTCAAACAGAGGTTTTTTCAAGGAGACTGAAATAAAGCAATTGAACCAACAGGAAGATTAAGGAGGACTATGAATTAACTGCAGCCAATGTAATATTAATTATCTTGCAATTACATAATTTCTTTAAATATTTGCATCACTGATATCTTGGATATAAAGCATCATTTGCCTAATTTGTGGGATTCTAGTATGTTCTTTGTTCTTTAAAGGCAGTACATGCTGGAAAAGAAAACAGGAGTAGCACGCATTTCGGAACGGTTACAATACAGGACACCATAATAAAACTAAAATCTGAATGCACACAATGCTAACAGCAACCAAGATCTTCCTTCAAGTTTCTTTGAAGTCCAGTTGCCTAAATCAAACTCCAGACAAGAGCTTTGTCTGCAGTAAAAACACTGCTCCCTAGGGACCGTGTTGCAGTAGGAATGAAATGCAGATTTCTGGGGTGGCCTCCGAACAAGTCTCCATCCATCTCCAATGCTGCTCACAAAAATATAAGTGAAATAAATAAACACTGCAGCTGAATGAACTTCTCCACGTCCAACCAGTGCATTCAGGAATCCAGCTCAACAGGAAAGCAGCAGACACAGGAGGCCCCTTCACACTGAAGCACCCTGACAGAGATGTATGGCTTGTAAAACTTGTCTGACACTTAAACAAGGTGAAGACAGAAAGTGGATGTGTCACAGAAGCACAGTGCTTGCTGTCCATGTCAAGTGGCTTGTTAAAATGTCAGGACCTAGAGGGAGTGTCTCACTTACAGCAGAACTGTTTGGACAGACAACCTGCACCTCAAAATCTGATTTATGGTCAGGTTCCAGCCCCATGCACATGGCAGATTTTCCATTGTGTGTTTTAACCAGTCCTGGCCTTTGTTGGTGTAATCTCCCTCTCATAGTGATGGAAAACAGAAATTAGAATCCTAATGTGCTTGCTTACTGCTCTCTCTTCTACCACTAATTTAGAAAAACCTTATTAAACAATTTCCTAAACCAAATCTGAAGATACATAGAGATTATACAGCCATTACCAATACAAGGCAAGAATTTCACAGATGCTGTGTCAGAGCTAAGCTCCTCCAAATAAATAAAGCGAGGATGTACAAAGTAGATTTGTACTTTGAAAGGAGGCAGACAAGGGATTTATTTGCATCAAAGGAAGCTGCAGTAGTGGGTAGAACACTGAAAAGACTGAATCTGTTGAGCAAACGAAAACGTTGTTCAGTTTGCACTGTACCAGCTGATGTTCTGCTCTCCCTGTATGCGCCCTCCTGTGAAGCTGCATTGTTTCACTCTCCTCTGCCGCTAAAGGTCAGCTTTTCTCATGTAAATACTGCCCAATGCAGTTCCCTTCCCCAAGTTGTGAAAGCTAATATGTCTTGTTCTTGGGAAAAAAGGCATTGATTTTATTATTTGCAACACACCAGATACATTGGCACGATTACAGAGGGAAATACTAATTAGACTCCTGGCTTTGCTTCCTGTATCTGATGCTACTTCATTCTTCCTTCTGCTATATAATCACATTTAGTTTGATGAAGGCTATATTACACAGATAATATAACATCTCAGTGCTGTGAGTTAAGCAACTTGAATTATTTTTCCCCTACTGCTGCTGCTTTCTGGTAGCACCTTGGACACACAGTTCCTCAGTTTTGCCTCATATGTTCCAACTTGCCTTAAGCATCGCCTTTGCTCTTTCCCTGGTACAGGCATAGATGTATGACCTGTCACTGGTAATTATTACTGTTATTACTCTTTGCTCACAACCAGACAGTAGGAAACGTTAAATAGCCGGCTGGTAGCACGGACAACATCCATGTTATTCTAGAGCCATTTTCCTAACAGTGCATTTTCTACTAATTTAGAAATCAGCCACAAAATTTCATTCCTTACTGAAACTATCCTGTGAGCTGTGTGGAGATTATGTATGGCATCAGAACTTCAGTACTATGTTTGGACTGCCAAAGTAGTTCTTTTTGGACCAGCACAAACAACTCCTCCATTTTCCATCTTCCACACCTGTCCCCAGCTGAGCCAGCACTCCCTGAGTGAAGAGCCAACAGCCTTGGAACCCTGATATCCTTTGACAAAGGTCATTAGCAATACATACGAATACTGCATTGTAAGGGACACCACAGCCACCATTCAGCACCACAGCCACCATCCAGCGTTGCTGTTATACAAGTGGGAGGATTTCCGTGCAGGCACAGGGCGCTTGGTGAGAGCCTGGACTTGTATTCTGTTAGAACTGATGGGGAGGTTTTCATAGGCATAGAGGCAGACAGTACCACTTCCCTGACACTGCCGGGCTCTAAATGCTAATCAGAGCTCTCAAAATCATCCCTCACAGCAAGGTCATTGTCCACAGTACAGGATGACATGGCCTAAAAATTCTGCCTGGGTGAATTTATGATAAGAAAAAATATTATTGTAATAGAATATAGTCAGAGTATGTACTTTTTACAAAGAAAATGATCCATTTGTCACCAGAGATTCTAGTAGATTGCTAATAAATTTTATATTATAACAAAACACAGTGCCATAACCAATGTCAGATTTCAAAACAGCTGAGTCAACATATGCTCATGTCTGGCAAAGGATTAACTGTGTAATCTTTCGGCACAACAGTAACTTGTCACCGCCGTGGATTTTTAATTGAAGGAATTTCATTTATATTACAAAAGAAGCAAAAAAAAAAAAAAGTAAAAAGAAACAACAAGTCCTAATTCAAATAATCTTTTCTTCTGTGTATGCACAACATTCCAGGAGATGCTTAACCATGCAACTCAGTACTGAATTCAAGTGCTTCAGCAATTGGCCAATGCATCAGTAGACTATGGGCAAAGACTCCCCATCCTGCTAGAAGACAGCCCCCTTGTTAAGTTACTCAACGCTTTCATTTTTATTGTCCTGCCCTTGGAATGCATTTGATGACCAAGGCAAAAAAATAAAAATAAAAAATCAGTTTGAACTGCACCACCACAGCCCCACATGTAAATCTGGCACTTGGACACCGCACCGACACCAGGTGAAATACAGACCTGGTGTGGTGAGCTGTGGTTCGGTGTTGGCAGTGGCACTGGAGACAGATTCAAATACAGTTGATAGAAGCTCTTCGGCAGAAGAAATTTGCCCAGTTGTCTTTGCTATTTGCAAAATGATGTCTGGAAACTTCAAAAGGAAAGAAAAAAAAAATGAGTAAGACATCTTTCCCTCTTTTACAGCAAATCATTTTGGAGAGAAATGTGAAGACCTCAGCAAAACGAAGATTAGTAACAGCTCAGCCTCCTTCCTATTTGTGCGGATGTCTAGCAAGCAAAGGAGAATAAATCGGCTGCTTCTGAAAGGTTAACAGTGGATGCTTGAGGAAAAACAATAGCAGAAACAAAGCAAATTCTGAGAGATTCTCCCTCTTGTATGTTCTGTCAGCTTCTGGCAACATCTGAGCACCACCTGATTGCAGACTGTGTCCAGACCATTTGTAGCAATGAACTCCTCTGTCTACGATGTGCAGGACAGAAAGTACTTTATTTTGTTTCAGATTTGCTAGATAAATATAAGAATTAGCTTACGTTAAATAACTTTTACCTGTTCATCTTTTTCAGGGTTTTGCAATGTTTTGACCTCTCTCCTCCACCCTGCTGGACACTTCCCTTTCAATTGAGGAGTCCTGTTCTATTTGGTGACTGATAAGCACTATTTCCTGAGGAAAAGTTGCTGACTCTGCTCCCATATTTCTACAGAATAATCAATCCCTCATTCCAGTATAGGTTACCCCTATACATAAAAAGTTAAGATTATATGAACTAAAGAGGGCAAACAAACTACAGAGTGCAGTTCTGAGGCTATTATTGCTGTGTGTGCTACACTGGCCCTTGGGCAGAGGGCCACACATAAATGCTAATTTGACCAGCTTGGCCCCATTATTAACAGGATAAGAAACATAAGTTTTATCGTTGGAAGAGGAATGGAGGAAACAACACCACTCAGTGTAATGTTCTAAAAATGTTTGCATCTGCATCAATTTAAACATAACCGGGTTTTTTTCTACTAGACAATGTGCAATTGTCATTTTATACATGCAAATAATTGCCTGGAATCAAGAAGAAATCTCAGAAATTTTGATGGAGCAAAGAATGTGTGAACAGATAAAAGCATTAACACATGGTTCCTTGCCAAAATCATTATTTACCTAGTTTAACATTCAGGTTACATAATTTAGAATGTTATAGCACTCACAGACCCAAATCATAACATTATCTTTAACAAATTTAAAAGTTAAAATAAAAACATACCTTTTCAGCAAGGACATTTAATTCTTCTTTTGACAACTGAGCTATGAATGGTCCAATATCTAATGTTGTTTCAGCTGTCCAGTTCTTTGGAGAGCTGAAGAAATATTTTGGAAAAGTTTATTCATGAAGAATGTTTGCAATCAAAATTATACTAAAACTTCAGGTTTTTTTTTTTATACTATATCATATAGGAAAGATAGCTCCTCCTAAGCCAGTGTGGTGATTCATGCGCATGAACACCAGACTGCATTTTCTCATCTCTCTCTGACACGAGGCATTAGCAGAATGCACAATATATACAGAGAAAACCTTCAAACACTGCTTTGCTCTCACTCTCCCTCAGTGCTCATAACATTCTTACCATTACAGTGCTCAAGAAAGGAGAAACATCTATTTAAAAAAAAAACAAAACCTATTTTCTATCAGATTCATACTGCAACAGCACTCTGCTAAATGGCACCCAAATTAGAAACATCATAACCTCAACTGAAACCATTCTTTTTCCAAATACCGTAATCCTAAGGATCTACGTGGCTAATACTCAGGCAGGCAACACTTGCCAGTACTTGCTTAAAAATTACTCCTAATCTCAGTCATTAACAATGTCTAACACTCTCTTCTGTTGCTCCAGTTGGTTGAACTTTATATCCCTCTGCTTCCTCCTCTGGTTCTCTCCCATTGCCTCAGGTGCCTGCAGTTGCCTTTATCTTCTCACACCAGTGCACCGAGTGTGAGAATTCTTTGGACCCCTGTGACACATTTTTCCAGAAACCCCCTTGGCTCTTACCACAGCAGAGATCCTCGTTGCCTGCCCCTCCTCAACCATTATGCTTTCTCTCTTTTTTTTTTTTTTGTTTTTTGCCTCTGGGACTTAACTCATCCAGGGTGTCCATGGGGCTGCAGTTTGTTCTGCAGTTATCACATTACACACCAGAACAGAATGTCATTCTAGTAAGCAGAGACCGTTGCCTTAGTACCTTGCATGCCTTAACCATCAGCAGAAGCAAAGTGCTATACCGAATACCTTACCCGTATAACTCGAGGAGTTTGTATTTAATTTCAGTCTTCTGCTCATGGCTGAGCTGTCGGCAGAGTTTGAATTGACGAAGGGCTGCTGCCATCGCTTTCAGGGACATTCTGCCACGTAGAAAGGCTGGAGGTAAGTAGCAGATTAGATTTCCAAGTAGGTCAACATCATATTCATCAGCAATGGAGCCATTCTGAAACAAGAAGCATTTACCTTGTTGCCTGAGCTAATCTTGACTCTTGCCCTGTATCACTCAACTGCATCACAACACATTTAAGCTCGGTGACCCTTTAGGGAACAAAGGCACTACAGTTTGCACTAGCAACTTAATCTACGGTTTCTGTTGAAACCGTTTCATACTTCTTGCTCTTACCAACACAACTAGAGATATTTAATAAGCACTTGTTGAGCTTCAGTGCATTCTTTCTTTAATTCATATTGAACAACACCTATAATTAAAAATAATTAAAACTCCTGCCACAGTCTCCAGATGACCACTCAACAAGTGCAGCAGTGTGCAGTTCTGTCTGCCACGAGAGTCCTCCCATGGCCCTGTGCAGCAAAGGGGCCACAAGCTGTTAGCACAAAGCTTCACTCTGCGGGGTTTCTCTAGCCACGGCCTGTAGGGCTGCCTTGTACGTACAGGGCATGAATATTTAGAACTACATCAAAAACTAGCTTTCCTTAAAAAACAATGATTGCTGCAGCTCCCTGGTGGCAGAAGTCACCAGATCTTCCTGGTACAACCACCAATGCCACATGCAGCTCTGTAGAAGTGGCAGCATTTAGACCAGGAGGGAATAGTTCCAGTTGCAAATGGGTCAGCAGGGTCAGGCTGTCCCAGCCACTTTGCTGTGGTCAAAGACATTTCCTGACAACACTTCGTAATGCTCATGGAGGCAAAGAAAATTGTTAAGGAAGCTGTGAAAATGTTTCCTTAGGCGAGGAACAACAAAATCAAAACAGTACATGAAGATAACACGAATACAGACAGGTAAGACAAGAACTTAAGGAAATGGTGACTGACATCATTGTACGAAATGCAGTGCAGCAATGTGTGCAAACAGAACCACAGGACAGCTGATTTTGGATGGGAGCTCTGGAGACTGCCTGGTCCAAACCCTGGGCTTAAAACATTCAGTTACAGCAGGTTGCCTGGGGCCTCAGCGGGTTGGGTTTTGAGCATCTCCAAGCATGGAGACTCCACCATCCCCTGAGCAACCTGCCCCCGTGTTCAAACACTCTTACAGTAACAAAAGATGTTTTGTAATGTTTACATGGGATTTCCTGCATTTCATTTTGTGCTCTTGTGATCTTACACCACTGAGATCCCATCTGAGCCTTCTCTTCTCCAGGAGAAGAGATTACAAACAAAGGTGTTATTTTGATCTACATGAAAAATACATAAACTCTAAGTTGATCTAGAAATCCGTACTGCAGAGTTGTTTCAAAAGCAGCCCTGGGTAGCTCTAGCATAACAGGGATATTTGAACTCTTACAGACACCAGACTTCTGTTAGGAATAAATTGTGAGTTTGGTAAACCTGCATATCACTGTGTGTGCAATCCAGAAAACCACAAATTGTTTGCTCTGCTTTAAACAAAGACAATAGCTGAGCCTTAGGATTCAGCTCTACGGGCACTTCAAAGAAGTTATTTCTGTAATTATCTTTAAAATATTTAACTTACATGTCTATTTTACCAGTACTCCTAGGCAGCAAACCTAATTCAGAACCCTCTGCATGAGAGATCCTGCACAGTGAGAAGTAAGAAAACCAACTCTGTTGAACCATGGAGACACTCATGGTTTCACCAAGCTAGGCTACAGTCTTCAACTGCTGTTGTTTGTAACGATGAAGAAATTGCCACGCTGTGTTATTGCCTTATGGACTACCAGCGGCCACCAGCTACAGTTCCACTGCACAAATTCAGAGCAGGAGAGCCAGTGTCTCCTATCTACAGGTGACCACAAGCATCTTCATGCAGACTGGAGAATACAAGCAGGTGGCATGACTTTGTGATGCATCATATGCCAACAGAGGGAGAAAAAGTTAATCAGCTACTCACTGAGTTTGGAATTGTCAGTATCTAATTACAGATGACTTCTGTGCCGCTCCCCCTACACCACTGACCCTCCTAATCGTGCCTACCAAGCACTCCTGCACTTTCTGCAGCACAGCTTCTTTTTTGTGAAGGCTTGGATTCAAGAGGTCCATCTCAGTCTTCCCAAGGCTTTCAATGAAAGGAACACACAGAGGGCCTGAAACGTACTCCAGGTACTCTGCCCTGCCAAAAGAATGAAAATGGTCTCAAAATGTAAGCCTGACCTTCAGATGCCAATAACCACACACATAAAAATCTGTGGAGACAGAAAACTTCAGAGACAGGTCTGAACTTGAAAAATTATAAACAGGTAGTTTAGAAAAGTGCTCACAAGGACTACTCAGAATGTGCTGCTACAGATCGGTAACTTAAGATAGGGTAAGATGCAACTTACGGAAGCACCAGTAAGAAGAAGGGAGGAATAGATGCATTGGAGACTTTCCAAAACTTCCAAGCCAAACAATTAACCTAAAGGCAACAAAAAATTAGGATCTTAAGCATTTTGTTATTTTTGAGGAAGAATGGAAATACAGCTTGTAAATTAGTATTCAATGTTTGGGTGCATATGAGTGCCTGTATTTTTTCAAAAGTTGGAAAAACATTTCCAAAAAGTTACTTACAGATTAGCAAGTTGGAATGACTGTAAAAACTTCTTGCAATTCCTAAGTGGTAAATGAAACTGCCAAAATGATGTATGCTAATGGACAAATTCATGCACACAAGATTTAAATGAAATACACAAACAGACAACTTCACACATACAAGATTTGGAAAAAATCTGAAGAAAGAATTAATCAAATTCCAATTTACTTGCAGTTTGGATATTGAGGATATTTATGTACACAAAGTCTTTTTTTGGTTTTACCTGATATGGTGAAAGTAGATGAAGATTCTTTCCAAAGAATTTGAAATTGTTTAAAAAAGAGTCTGTGCCCATACTTTCAATCAGCTGACAAGTCATTCCTTTCAGAAGCTGTCCTGTACTGATAGGGAAAGCAAAGTTCAACCTTTTCAATATTTTTAGCAGTATCTAGCCCTTACTCCCCACAACCTAAGATTTAGTTTCCCTGATCACCTCTCTTCTCTTTCTTGTCATCTAAAGGCTATCAAAAAATAAAAAAAAAAAAAAGGAATGAATAAACATAAAACAGTACAAAATAACCACAGTGTTTACCTTAATGTTGCTCTGGTAACAGAACTAGACTTAAAAAAAATATTCCGGGAGAGAATTTTATCCATACCTTAGGAGGTCAACAGGAGAGCTTTTCTTAGACAGTAACTCATGCAGATACAAAGCCTGAAATGAAAGCCACCACATTTAAAGTTAAACTTCAGTAATACACGTGAAAGATATAATAACTACTGCAAGGATTTTTATGCTTAATGCTCTTATGTGCCATAAAGGCTTTTTTGGGTTAATTTTGGTCAGCACTAAACCTGTTCTTCACATCAGTGACTGGCACTGCAGAACGATAAACAGGTTCCTGGCACACGGCCACAGAATCATCTAGGTTTGAAGAGACCTCTGGAGGCCAAGTGGTCCAACCTTCCATCTCTGGACAGAGACAAAGGACTGGCTGTACATGCAAGCATCTGGCATACAGTACTGGAGAGTTTATATGGCAGAATCTTGAAGATATTTAAACTCAGCACACTAATCCTTCCCTTTCCACAACATTGTCTCAGAAACCTGTCTAGGCTCTAAGTCACTGCTGGCTGCTTAAGTGGCAACATGTTTGGGGCAGTTCCTACCCTTTATTTATGTTCTTTCAATGTGTGTTACAACACTTTTCCTGTCCTCCCATCATACTAAATTGAAGTGGAATGGAAAATTCATTATACTTTTTTACCTGGCTGCTTCTTAGTTCTTTGTCTTTCATCATTGAAGAATTATATCCAGTCTCTTTCCATAAATCAGAAAGAGATATTTCTCTAAAGAAAGCTCCTTGTATTTCTGTGATCAGTGAAGAAAAATCTCTAGAAGAAGCTACCTAAAAAGTGCGAGACAAATACATTTCAGAACTGATGCTCAGATTTACAGGATTTGTCTTTTTTTCCTATTCTGTGTAATATTTCTCTAAAGAGGATAAAAGAAAATCATGTCTATTAAAAAAGCCTTGGAACTAAGCTAGAGAGAGCCTTCAAAATGTACTTGGTATGAAAAAAAACCCAAACACTAGAAATATTAACCATTGAAGTAACGCCAGATCTCGGTGCAGTTTTAAATCATGCTCTGCCTATCTGGTTATTGTGCTCTTGTGCAGAAAGAATCTGCTACACACTGGAGTTTGTATTTACCTTCCTGAGGATCGCTTGCTGTTGTGCAGGTGATAAGTCTGATGAATACTGGGATGTTGTGCCTCGAATGACCTGAGAAAGCTCTTTTGCGTTCATTCTGTAGAATGACTCAGTACTAATACCAGTTACCAATGCACCCATTTGGCTAACATTATAAACCGATAAAACCTGCAGAGATAACAGAGCAAAAAAAGCTTCTCCGGTTTGTGTATAGCAGACATAAGTAAAAGCAAAAGTTAACAGATCAAAAATATTGTTTCTTAAATACTTAATACACTTAATTTTCTTGCCTAGGCGTGCACTTTCCTCTGCTATCTTTCAATTCAGAGAACGCTGTTCAGGGAACAAATGGGACAATTTTTCCAGAGGTTTCTTGTGTGCTTTTTTTTAAACTTTAGAGAGGATCCCGATTCCTTCCATTACAGTATATATTCTGGGATCATGCAAGTTCTGCTGCATGGGGCAGCAATATGGACAAAATAACACATACGACTGCCAAATGCAAATAGGCATTCTCCCTATTACTAGAGCATTACTTCAGGGGCTACACTCTTGGATGTTTTTATTTGATTTAAACAAATTTTTCAGACCACTGAAAAATTTCAGTGGTCGTCTTCAGTTCTAGAAGTCTCATATTGGTACTAAACTCCAAATTTGCAGTTACTGTTCAGGAAAAAGCCATTTTCACTTTTCAAAGGAGAAGATAAGAAAGCTGAATGACAGGTACCTTTTTGTAAGAGAGGTATTTACTGGATAAAATCATAACTTGGCTTTTTGCCCATCCAGAGACTTGGCTTAGTGTTGCAATAGCGTTGTGCACTGCTTCGGGTGACAAAGATTCCAGCTGACCTAAAGTCAGTCCAACCACAGCATCTGACAGCGACCCTAGGGTATCATTCAATGTCTGGTTCTGTGTTGCAATATTCAGGAGCTGAGATTTAAGCTAAAGCAAACAAACAAAAAAATAAACAGATGGGAAACAAATCTGCCAAGAACCAATTTCCAATTACCACCCAAAACTTTAACTGGAGTTTTTGGAATAGACATTGGCAAGCATTTAGTGATCGCACACTTCATAAAAATCCAGAAGTAGAACCACAATTGTCAAAGAAATATGGAAGAAACAGAACAAGAAAAGAATGAGCACTGTGGAAAAAAAAAAATAGGGGCTTTTATACTTTGCACAATACACTCAAGAACTATTTCACTGTTTTCTTAGATTGGAGTAATTTTTCACTCTTTTCTTTCTGAACTCAAGAAGAAAGTCCCTCCTTCTCTATTGCCAGGATTAGGAAAGAAGTACGAGCACGGTACCCACCTTCTGAACCTTGGTCTGGAAACCTTTCAATTGATTGCATTTAATCATTTGGTGAAGTAAAGCCTGGGCCACAGCGGCATCCATCTGTTCCATGTCATCATAAAAGCAAACCAATAAACCTAGCCTATATGGAAGAAATACATTAGCCAGCTTCTGAAATAAAAGCTGTCACTCTCAGGAAAGTGAAATATGGTATAGCATACCCTACTTGTGCTCAGAACTTGAGTAATTTGTTCGTTACTAATGCTTTAAAGCAGCAACTTTAAAACTCCACATCGCCTGAAATTTGGATACAAGGGATG
>VXAV01006386.1:87335-102730 GCA_013399715.1 Alectura lathami | reverse complement strand
AATTTGGATACAAGGGATGTACACTACTCTCTGTATTCATGTAAACTCTACTCAGATTGCTTGTGCTGTAAGAAATTTTAAGATCTCCAGTTCCATTTTTCCCTGCTATCAGACTCCACTGCCAACAGCAGAATTGGCCTTGAAAAGGATGGAGGGCTATTAAGAAATCTAGAAGTGTCTTGCTGACTTCTTATTTGGATTGAGTCTGTGTTTTGTACTCCAACTCCTGCTTGGATTTCACATGTAACATACCTCATTCATGTGGTGGAGAGGCAGCAAGAGCACTGCGCAGCCTCTCTGCAGTTTCAGGTTTAAAAAATAACTTCTCATCAAACACAGTTCTTTATCCATACGATGGGGCCTTGGCTGGATTCAGTGCAGTTAGCAGAAAACATACTGTGGTTCACCATCTCAGTTGTGCCAGCACAGCAAGGCAACATCTGTGCTGTGAACCAGATGAGCAGCTCATCTTTCTGCAGATTACCTCTGATATTTGTCAGCATGTCCACTAACCACAGCCATAGGTAGTGGAGAAAGTCCCCACACCACCAAGGGCTGCAGGTGGCCTCCTGACGTCCGCCTTGTGATTACTTCCTGCCACTAACTTACACGGGCCAAGAACTTGGAAGGATGTAGGCACAGCTCTCCTGCTGCAGTCTGTGATTTCAGCAATTCCAAGATGCAGGCACAGGAGTGCAGACACTCAAATCCAGATGTGAACTAGATCAACGGTGCACAATGCTGCGGCACTATCACAAAGATGGTAAAAGTCGGCTGTGCACAATGTCCCAGCTTTTAGTTCCCCATGGCCCTCATCAACAACTAGCATAATGATGTAACAACCTTGTGCTGCAGCAGCCCATCTGAATTCATGGGATGTCATCAAAAGAACATACAAGTCATGGAAACATCTATAACTGCACTTTTATACTAAATAATTACCTCCTGATGCATAACCACCAAGAGCTCTTCATCTCCTTTGGGATTAGCAGCAATGAATAATGCTGCTACTTAAAAGTAAAAATGCATTTAAATCATCAGTATAGTTAAAATGAGTAATATAAAATAAGGGTGTTGTGAAAATGGAATATATTAAGGATTACGGAGCACGATATTTCTCTCATCAGTGAGAATCTGGCACCTCTCATGAGTGGGAAAATCATTTTTAAGATTTCTGACATTGAAATCTAGAGTGTGGGCATAATTCTGTCACACCCCCGACAATCAACAGTACTTCACGGAAGTCAGAGTTACATTGCAATAATGACAGGAGCTCTGAAGCCATATTCTCCATTAGTTTAAACCTGTAAAATATTCCCCAAGGAGACTGGAAATAACTCCAGACAGTGGTGTCTCAGGACTAAACACGTCCACTTATACGACTCTGTAATGTAATGTAAATGCAGAGCACAGCACTTTCCTGCAGGTAGCTTATGCTCACTGTGTATTTATGCATAAAAGCAGGCTATATATGTATTTTTTTTTTTAATTTTTAACATGAGTTCAGTGCTGATTTGACAGTCCTAGAAGTGCCATCTCCTGCGTGCACACATAAAAGTCACAAGCATCTAACTGTGGCTCGTCTCTGCCGCACAGGACTACTTGTAAAGAAGACAGCAACACAGGCTTTAGGCCTCTCCACTTTGTGACCTCTCTGGTGGTACCATCAATTTGACACCACCTGCAGCCCTGGCTGATATGGGCTAAGATTTCCTCCTTAAATCCTAACTGTAAAGTGATTTCCACAAAACACTTCCACCTTCTGTGATCGAAACAGACGATGTGCCTTGTGTCCTGCTATCCCCATTCACTTAGCTGCTGCACCATACAATGCGATGGCACTTTGATGGGTCCCCTGACACTGCCAGAGACCTCTTGCTCGTACTACAGACAACTCATCAGAGCTGGAGAAAAAGCGTCAGCTAATTAGGCACACCTCCGAAATTTGTAAAGTAGCAATTCTTCACCGTTGGTAACCAGGATTGGATTTCAGCCTAGATTTCTCTGCTGGAAGGAAAAAGCTACGCCACGCCAACATTCTCATCAGCTACTTATTGCTTATACTCCTCTCTTTTCTCCTTACTTATTCATTCTCTTCATACACAGACAGAAAAAATCATCAGTCTTGCCTGTAGACAGTTGAAGCGTTTCTTACATCAAATCCCGAAGAGTTTATTCTTTCCAGGAAAGCTTGTGCAAGCTCTGGTGTGATATCATAGACTGTGTCCAACTGCTTCGTTGCATTGTCGTAGCTAATGAATAGTCTTATCTGATCAGTGCAAACAAGTCATTCAACAGGATTAGGAAACGAATGCATCTGATAAAACATGTTTGACACTATAAATTAATTCACTCCTTTTATGCTTAACTGAAGGGAAGATTTGGATAATACAATATTTTCTGAAGGTATTGCTAAATGAGCGATTCTCTGTTAACTGTCAAACAATTTGAGGGCCTTCTGCCGCTGGTCCCCCATCTCCCTTTCAGTGCAAGTCACAGAAGCCTGACACAGATAAACAACTACATATCAACGATAGGTCCTTTTGGATTACAAAAGAGTGAAATAATTGGTTGACAATGGATTTGAATTCATGCCATATTAAGAAATAAAATTATAAAATCTTCTCTCTCATGTTTAAGTTTGCATTTGTGCTTATTCTGTTTGTACTGGCATCACTTGACAATGATACATCCAATCACATTATTTCACTTACTTCGTTGAGACTAATTCTCAGAATTTCTTCTAAAGACAGATGGACCATGTATCTTCCCAAAATCCACAAGTTTTCTGCACTGACCCATGACGCTGATTCATTGAACGCTGTTTTGTACAAGAGACACTTAAGACAATATTTGGAAAGTTGTCATTTTTCAAATATATCATAACCACTATCTTTATTATTCATAAACAATCAAAAAAATGCAAATAAGAAAAATCCTTTGCAGAGAGAGCCAGGTTCTCCCCACTAGGTAGTTTTTAGCACCACATTGTTACGAACTCATACATTTTTAAATGAAAATGAAATAGTATTGCAAATGTCTCAGATTTTCTCATATGAAAATGACTGATATTTTATGCTGTAGAAACAGAAAATGGATAAAGTACAGGACTGGAGAAATTACATGAATAGTATTAAGTATACAGTAGCATTTTTTTAAACTTTGTTTTCCTAATCAGAGATATTGTTTAAGAACATCAGGAAGGCATGATACTTTGTAACACTTGATGTACCTTATACATTATTACCGATGATATCACTTATTTCATCAAGACGCAATAGCAGTAACATAGAAAATTAAAAATTAGTCATATACTTGTATGGAAAAAGGTTATCAAAATACAAGACACTGCCTAACAGCTAATAAATGTCATTCATTTAGTAACATTCTCAAAAAGTATTTTAACTGAAATCAGGATTGAATTTGATTGAATCAAATTTGGTTTTATCCTGTCCCTTTTTCAAGCAAGTTGGTGCCATGTGCAGTAGATCTTTTCCAGCTTCCTGCTTTTTATTTTTTATAGTATGCTTCCAGACAGACCGAGTCTGAGTAGGAGCTCAGAAGTAAACAGCACACCTGTGCAGAGTGCCTGACGATCATAATCTATTTTCGCCTTTGAAAAGGAACTTGAGAAAGAGACTTGAAGAACAAGGGTCTTTGGAGAGCTATTTGCTGTGAATATCAAATATATGATGTTTATTGCATTCTGCAGCAATGCATACAAGAGAGCTACTCTTAAGCAGTCCTGTATTAATGTGAGAAACAACTCAATACGATGGACAGGCCTTTTGTCAACCGTTTTTCTTTTACGATAAGCAAGGAGAAAAAGACTTTGTGCATAGCATACCACTTCTGTTATAGGATCTTTGTAGAATCTCCTTCATCCAGCCATACAGAGCCTTCTGTGTGTTTGCTGAGGTTTTGTCATAGAGGTCCTTGAATACTGTTGATCTAAGTGATACAACAGCATATTAATTCACTAACGAGTAAACAAATCAACCATAAAAACAAAAAGACATATGGGCAAATGTTTCTGTAGAAACAACACGATAAAAGCAGAAAGTTAAAGCTGACAAAATAGAGAGGGAGAGACCATTCAGTAATCTTTTTAAAACTGCATATAGCCAGCAAATGCTACACAGTGATCTACATCTACATTGTGCTGACTGGAAAATAAATGGCTTACAAATTTCTGAAAGCATCCTCCTGCAGAACATTTGGGAGACTCCCAATGACGTCAGGTTGGAGATAGTTCACTGCTGACATACGCAAAACCTGGCTTAGGATATCCACACAGTCCATAGCCCTCAGAGCCAGAAAGCATTTCTCCAGTGTTACCAGAAACAGGGTTCTGTTTACTCCTGGGCTTTGGAAAATTCTCTCCCTAGTCTTGTCCCAGTCAAGAATAACATTTCCCATTTCCTGTAAGCAACATAGGATTAAAATAATGTCTTGCTGATTATTTCAATATATTGTTCATTTCAAAGCCTGACAGAAAGCACTCTAAGAACAACATGGTGCTGTTCTCATGAAAGCCAGCTGTAGAACACTGCCCTATTGCCTTTCTTCAGAAAATTCCTGTCTGGCATTGGCCAGACCAGCTTGAATCTTTTTACAAAACCAAAGTGAAAAACAGAAAAAGAAGCCAAATGGCTGAAGTTACAGCATGTACCCTCATGAAAGAGTTAGTTACTTGGGAAAATGAAAGGACATTGCAATAGAATGGGTATTATTTCATACATAATTTAGCATGTAGGTAACTCTAGAACAGGCCATTTCCCATGCAGTATTTCTTGCAGCTGTTACTACAAGCACACCCTCCCAGGCAACACCAAAGCAACAATCTCAGGTAACAAAGCTACCCTGGCTGGGCAAGGAGCATTGGGTTGTTCCCTCTCACGGGTCAGTGTGTCTAGGACAGCATGGTCAGAGCTGACAGTCCCAGGCCTGGTCATTTGTTACTGCAATTTTACTGGTCTTGGAAAATCTGCCTGCAACGCTAGAGAAGACAAAATTCACAGCTTATAGACAGGGCTTATGCTCTACTGCTCCAGCTCCCAGTGCATGCTACACATCCACCCGCTATGCTTCACTAGCGGAAGCTGCACCACCGTTCTTCGAGCAGTGCACTACCCAGGGTTCACCCTGGGCCGTCACCTCGCACCTTTGGGGAAACGCTCTGCCTTTGCCCCAGGTTCACCTGCATCCCTGCAATGATACCCATGCTAAATGCCTGCATGTGGGATACAAAGTGCTGTCATCCACCAGGCTGCCATCCCACCCCAGTGGGTGGGGCTCACTGGCTCTGAGTGAGATGTTTACGATGGGTCACCCATAGAACGCAGCACAAGGGCAAGCAAAACATGTTACGCTGCTTCCCCTCCAAACTGCCTAATGATTTGCTTGCATGGTGCTACAACAGGATAATTAATTTCACCTTCTTTAGTCATCTTTCCTCTTTCTAGCCAGTGTAAAGAAACAGACACTCCCAGAGAACAAGTGGTCCTACCCAGCCCATAGCATCTGTGCAGGAAGGTAAATCCTTCTCAGGAGATGCATCTTTCTCCAGTGAGTACACTGAAAATCCAGACTTCAGTTTGGCACCAAACTATTAGACACTGATCTACAGAGGGGGGCTCCTGCCATCTGCTCCACACCAGCCCATTAGCAGCACAACATGCACCGTGAGACCCCTGGTCTGGCCCTTTTCCCTTTATCTAAGCCTTTGACAGCAGCTTCTGTTTCTCATGCAAAGCGGCTTACAAGATGGTCCTTTCTGCTGCTGAAGAGATACTTCATCGCGGTCTGGAACTGCTGCTGATCGAGCTGTTGAAATGCAGACAGCAGATGCCTAGGCTGGTATAACAGGTTCTTCAAATAACTCTGTATGGACATCTGAAGTATAAAGAAATATGCATCATATACATAAACCTTATGGTATCCTACTAGCTGCACCTTTTACTTTGTCAAAATCTCCACTTATAGAGGGATAAGTGCTTAACTTTCTGTATTATGTTGTCTGCTTCACAGCAGAGCTGTGCAAATGAACTTTAAGAGCTCAAAACATCGGGTACTGTGTGCGTATTATTATTACTTAAAAAAGGAAGGAAATGTGCAATTAGATGGGAGGAAAGTCTGTACCAAGCCATAAGGCAAAACTATCCTTTCTGACATCAAACTGCATTAGCAGCTGACAACCTCATGCCTGTTTTAAAACTGAGGGGAATTGCAGTGCTATATATTGAGCACTATAAAGCTCATTAGCACTAGACTAGAGAAAATCTTAATTCCCAGCAGAATTATTTCAGAATTGGTTAGGAATTTGAGTTGACACTGGTCTTTGTTGTCTTTGCATTGCCACCACCACCCGTTAACATAGTTAGGCCTTCGTTGTCTAGGAAGTTCAGGGCCGATCACAGTCTTAAAACGTTAGTAAAACTTATCTGTGCAAGTGAATTTTAAAGACATGAAGAGCAAATGGGAAGAGGTGGTGTCAGTCTCACGTAGGTTCAGAAGAGAAGAGGCAGCAAAATGGAGCTTGAGGAACTGCACAGCTGTGGGCTTTGGGGTACATGTTTGACATTTTCAGAATGTGTGTGTGCATGCAAGGACTCTAGGTTTGGGTTAGCAGGCTACAGCTCCACTTAAACTGGTGAGGTTGTGGGATTTGGCTCCTAACCAATCATCATGGCACAGGATAACCAACTTTTTCCTATGTCATTTCCTCACTGACAATCTAAAAAAGACAAAGCTCAGAGCACCCTTAAAAGCTAAAAGCATTTTGTAGGATGCTCTGGAGCCAATCATTCCATCAGAAGCAATGCAAACCACAGCCACAGTCAAAATTTGGGATAAATCGGCCATTTTATGGAGAAAAAACACATGCATACACTCAATTCAGAAACAAACACTGAGCCTGAAAACTCCAAATTTCTACTTTCCATCAGAGGAGATGCAAAAGGATCTTATTTAGTCCTTGCATACTGCTGCAATCTTAGAAGAAAAAAAAAAAAAAGCTATTCCTGTTTCCTACTGCTCTGCCACACTGTAGATGTATTAGTTCTCTCTATTATTGACAACCTAGTTTTGGCTACAGATGAAAATATTTTAATTCTCTTTAAAACAAGAATTTTGATGCATTTTAAATGACACAAACCTGTAGGCTGCTAAGAGTAAACTTAACCTCTTGGGCATGAAAATATGACATGACTTTTGTAACCATATCTGCTGTCCAGGCATTAGAACTGCAATAGAAAACAGGACCAAAACCACCAGTAAAATAATATAACATGTAAAATAGCTGATATATATTCAAAACAAGAACAAGAGAAGCAAACACCTAACAACCTAATCACACAAGTATTCAGCTTTTTGGCCTAACCAGATTAATAGCAATCTGGAGTAGCTGGATGGTAAAACAATTTGTTACGTTCTTCTTCACCTATATCCACCTCCCCTCCCTAATAATCTCAATTTTCTGACATGGTGCCATTAGTACCACCTCCAGTCATGAGACAAGCTGTGCAGTGACTATCCGCGAGCCTGTTCTGATCTGCTTAAAGGAAGAAAGTATGGGCACTAATTTTTACTGTCTTTCCCCCAGCAGAGTCGTTCATGTCAGTGTTTCTTCTTTATCCAGCCAGATTTTCTCAAAACATGTAGGGGTGGAATTGCCTTTGAGGCTTTTACTGTTCTTTCAAATGTAGACAAAATTAGCAATAATTCAGAAGTTGCCAAGAGCTGGAGGAAGAGGGATGGATGGGATGTGAAGCAGCACAAAGATGGACTGAATGCTGGCGCTGCAATTAAATTCCTTAAGAAGCTGCTCTGTAACATATGGACCAAGTTAATGATCAAAGCTTTTGAGAACTGTAGCCTGTATTCAGATTCTCAGCCTCATTCTATGCATGCTTTCTGCTTTATCATGAACAATGGCTTTTTCCTTGCTAGGAAAAAATACTCCTCACCGCAGATCTAAATCAAAGTAATCACGTGCCAATTTCATGTTTCAGCTTTTGTAGAAATGAAACAGGTCACACATGAAGTGTAAGATGATATCAAAAAAATCAAGGCAGTGAGAGTAATACATTACCTCTGAAAATGAAGAATATCGAGGAGAGCTACACATGAAAAATTGAACAGAAAGAGTTACAGCAAGACACTGAGGTTTTTTCATTTTAGAAATATAAGTGGGAACAACCGTGCACATTACCATTCAGATATTTCCCAGTTATTACTTCCTCCTAAGGAGGAAAAAAAGAGACAAGCATGTGATTTGGTTTTTAGATGATGTTATAAAATGTTATTAGAGAGATCAAGTAAAAAAAATACTAACCACAGCTTTGTGTAATAACGGAGGCAAATCTGTAAAAGATTATCACATTACTGAAAAGTTGATTTAACATTTTACCATTCAATTGCTATACAAAAGTGTTTCTCATGCAGCTATGAAAACTATATATACCCCTATAATTTATTTTCACACATTTACTGCAGCTTTGATTAAATGTATATGAAAGTAAAAGGCTATTATTTAATAAGCACTCATCTAAATTCTTTGCTGGCATAGCTCCACAAAGCCAAGAGAGCAGACTATGGTCCTACTTATTAAATAGCATGGCATGTATTTACCAAGCGTGCCTTATTCCATCCACACAGAACATGTTCCTTACATAGAATTTCTAGTCTTACCTTCAGAGTTCTGACTGTGTGTCATCTCAGCAGGATTCATTAACATCAATAAGAAACATATCTTCAAAAGCCTGGGCATTTCTTCTAGTATTTATTAGAGTCAGAAGATATTTGGATTGAAAAGGAAAATAAAAAGAACAGTCAAAAGACAGTATTCACTCAAAACGTCCATTGCTGTAAATCAGAGCCAGTCTAAGCTGAGTGCAGACTGAGATCAGACTGATGTAAAAGTGCTTGCTTCCAAGCTTTCCATTTAGATCTTTTTCCAGGATAGAGACACACTGTATGCAAACACAAGTCCACTAGGTGTGTGTGTGTGCAGCCAGGTATTTTTTCCATTTTATCAGACAGCTCTTAGACTTTTTTCTTCCTAGTAGCACTTTACTTACTAAGCCACACTCCAACTACATATGACAAATGCAATTTAGTTAGAAAAGAACATGAACTTTTAAACTCAGATAAAATAGAAAACAAATAGAGAGTGAAAAAAGAAATAGTAAAGAACTCCAAACAGTCCTTAAGCCTTGCCTAGCTCATGGAGTCACCTGCACAACCACTGCAGCTCTGAGCTGCACCCAGCCTGGGCCTGGCCTTCGGCAGCAGTGCAAGGTGCTCTGGGGTGGGGGAAGGAGGGCTCTCTCTCCTTCATTTCAAGTGCTTCACTGCCAGCATGTTTAACTTCCCCACTTCTTTTTGTTGCTGAATTTGGATCTGTGCTCTTTTTTCTTTTTGTTGTACCCTGCCATGGATTGAATTACAGATTTGAACATCTGATAATTAGAAACAGCTTCTTCATACTGCTTAATCTCAGACATCTGCAAGAAACTCTTTTTAGCGAGCATCTGTCAACAGCCTCTAGGAATATCTCAGTCTACTGCAAATACATAACTCCAGACTTGTAACTGGAGTGACTCAAACTACTGGATAACAGAAAATTTAAACATTAGGCTTTAGGAAGCTAGTCCCCCAGTCCTTTTCTTACATGCACTGAAACCCTTTTCAGCTACTCTTCTGGGAGTGCCGGACTACACGTCTCTCATTCAGATATATCTGGTTTCCTGGACAATGAACTTTCTTGTGTTTGTTTCTGCCATTGCCCTATTAATTTTGCAGCAAGGTTTCATTACTCTGTGTGCTTTAAATCATGCTAACAATGTCCACCTCGACTTGTTTATTCCCATTTACTCAATTTGATCAGGGAGTATACTTTAATTAAAGCATACCAAATTAATATACAAGGAGATGAAATGCTAAGAGGTGCTCTTTTATCCTGAATATCTGCAATGGACAATTAGCAGGTGCAGGAGGGATCTGCTGTGAAATAGCCCTGCTCAATAAGAATCTGTGGGATGAAACATGTCCTTTGTCAGTGAAGCTAGTCCATTTGCAGAAGTTCCCTGGAGCTTTTAGGCAACCCCAAACCAGCCTGCAGCTCTGCAGATCCCATCCAGCATCTCCCTGCAGAGCTTTTCCTGCCCCATGGCAGCATACGCTGTGACCACATCTCTGAGGCATCCCTCACAGGGCTCTCAGGTTATGGGGAGCTTGCACGCTCCCCAGACACATGCTCTTCCATGTAAAGAAATCCTAGACATTTTATCACCTGCTTCTTCGATGTAGCCAGTGCCTTATCTGAAGCCTGATAACCAGAAAGCTAACCTCACACTCAGGAGTCCTGCCGATAGCCTCATGCACTGCGAGTGCCTGTTCTCCCCCTCGCAACCAGGCTCTCGGCACCTCTGCAAAAAGCCCTATGTGCAGCAGCATGGGAATGCTCAAGGGGTTCAGGCTGCAGAGGGAGTGAGGGAAGGAAGGAAGGAAGGGGAGGGTAGAGAAGAGAAAGATGCTAGGTTCTTATGGTGTCTATGGGGAGTGCCAGGCACTTTACCTGCTCTGCTGCGTGCGTCTCACTCCCTGTGCTCTGCAGTGCAACGAGCTGGCAGCTGCAGCCAGGACCCCTGAGTGCAGGGCAGGGACCAGGGCCAGGACCGCCCTACAGCTGCATGTGCCTGCCCAACAGCACCCAGCCTTCAGCCAGAGGGGAGGGGAAAGGTCCCTGCTGGGGGGGGGGGCTCAGAGAACAAGGGACTCCCACAGCAGGAAGCAGAGGTCTCTTCTCATCCTGAGATGAAGAGAGCTCAACAAGCTGTAGGGGGGCAACAAACCGGGCCAGGCTGGTGTTGCCCAGTGCCCCCCACCTCCCACCCTGAGCAGGGGCAGGCAACCCTGGGCTCCTGCCCAGCAGGATGGAAACTGACCATACCTGGGGCCACCCAGACAAAGGGGGCTGTGGCTTCTCTGAGACGAATCTCTTCCAAATTTCTGCTGAAAGCTCCTGACTAAACCATGCCCCTGGCACAGCATCTCTTTTTCCCATGGTGCAATGCATCCAGTGCCACCTCGACAGAACAGATAGTTCAGTTAATCTCCAAGGCAATGCACCGCACGTTAGACCACCAAGAAGTGGCTTATGGACCACCACCCACTGTGGGACACACAGACAGCAGAGGGACAAGGAAGCTTCCATAAACCCAGGAATAAAAACAAAAACCACCAGTCAAACCTCTCACTCCTTACTACAGAGCACAATCTTTCACAAGGATGACTGAGAATAAAAGGCTGTGAACTTGGCAAGAGAAATCACTAAACATCAGGCAAAGAAAGTCCAAGACAAACCTAAAAAGACAAGCTGAAACATCATATCTGGCATGAGATCACCAACTGTTAAATAAACAACCTGTTTATACTTCAAAAGCAAAAGGTAAGTCAATTCTTGATTTACTTACCAGCTGATATACAGGCTGAGGTTTCTCTGCTCTCACAACACGTAACATCCCAAGCAACAAGACATCTGCCTGCCAGTTCTGTAGTGCTTACTGGTGATTCTGCTTGTTGTTTTAAAGGAACATTTTATCCCAACTGCCAGAAATTAGCCATTTTAAACAGGGGTTTTAAAATAAGGCATGTTGAAACAAATACTTTGTGTTCCTGGAGGGGGAAAAAAAAGTGTTCCAAGCTATTTAAACTCTTAAAATCAGGACCCTGTAATCCTAAGCCTCAGAGACAGCTTGATTTAAAAAACATTTGCAAGAAACTACCTGTAAGTTCTTTAAGCTGTAAGCTCATGGGAACAGTTTGCTTAGAAAGTTTATTATCAAAAACCCATCAGTTTAAAGTACAGTTTTGGCAAGTTCTACCATAACCATAACCTCTTTAGCTGGAAAATGGCATATGCAAAAGCAATGAGAATTTATGAGGCATTGAGAGGAACATGAAAGAAACCCAACCAAAAGTTATACATTTTTTGTAGACTGTTATCCCTTTAAACAACACTTAAATACTGATTAAATAAACTCAAGGTTGTGCTGCTACTGAAAGCTGGATTCTCAACACAATAAGCAGTTGCTGTGGACAAGCGTGGCTATGGTTACAAAATGAACACAAAAGTTAATGCAAAAAGTCATCTCAAAAAAAGTTTATTAGCATGAATAAAAACATGGAGAATGACAGTAAGAGAGAAAGTAACTTAGCATGGAAGAAAATCCATTTCAACAGTTTATAATCAACAAGGTTTGAATTGAACACATAACTTAATTGCCAGATTTAAATCGATTTCTTTAACAATTCACATTGCATCAGCTTCCTCATTAGTACTACAGCTTTTGTTTCGATCTGATCCCTGTTGCAGGTATGAATTTAAAAAAATATCCCCCATTACTGCTGGACTGCAGAATGTATTGTTGGTTTCAGAGCCAGTATAAAAAGAAATTCTCATCTGAAGAGTCTGTTGAAAAGTTAAAAAACAAAACCAATTTTTTTTTCCTAATCACACTACAAAGAAATACATTAGTATTTTGGCCATTAAAATTCTTACATGGTACTTATTTAACATGGCAGTCCCCCAAATTCCCTCCCTTTACGTAACCGTAAATCAAACCCCTCTTTCAGAGGCTGCTTCTTGGGCTTGATTCTGGAGATTCACTTCATATACGCTTACACCGGCTTGAGGACAAAGACAGCATCATCTAGTACGTAGTAGTCATTATACATATCACCTTCACATAGGTATGGCAGTCTGGTGAAAGCCTCTATGGCAAAACCAGCTTTACTGAAAACTTCTGGCAGGCTATTAACCTGTTCTTCCCAAGTATGCCCTTTGATTTCCAAAACTTCTGAGGGCTTTTCCCACTTGCCACCTACTGAGAAAAGAAAACAGTTTTGTTTCACTTATAAAGCGTGCTGTATTTTCCTACAGAAAATTATACTATATAGATTATAATCCATTCCACTCCAAGTATGAGGTTGACAAGTCATTTGCAGAGTTGTTGACAGATGAGTTCAAGGTTTTTTCAAGAGTTCAGAAGAGGCTCCTTCTTAAAGTTACCTTTTACTAAATTGTTAACAAGCAGCTCCAAAACTGGCTAAAAAGTACCTACCATTATCGAGGCTGGTGTTCAGCAGACATGGACAGACAGACAATTTAATGAAGATCTTCTCCAGCATTATGATTTTTTTTCTTTGTGCCTACAGTCTGGCACAAGAATTACCTTCAGATAATTACAGCAAATAGACAGCAAGTTGAAAATGACGATTTGCTGTGACGTTTTCACCAGTAGACCACCACAATAGTTAGATAAGGGATGGCTACAGAATCTGTTGCGGCAACAGCTGCTTACTAGCTGATATAATGAAGGTAGTTGGGGCCACATAAAATTAAGGAGCTGAACATGTGCATTAAATTGGGAAAGTATGTTATCATGTTATATCCAATGAAATCACCTGAAGTATTACAGGCACAGCTCTCAGAAAGTGTTCACTCACTTTCAAAGTAACGCCATCCGCTAACAGAAATATTTTCTGGTTTGCTCTGTACCTTTAACAAGTTTGCTAAACGTAACAGTAAAAACCCTTCTAAACAGGAAGTTCTAAATCTCGTGATTCAGAGCATTCTGCAACTCCAAAAATTTCCTAAGTTCCTCTTCCTTCAAGCAGAATCGTCTCCAGAAAGATACAAGAAATGGCATCTTTGAATAAAATCCAAAGAGTGCTAATGCTGGCGTTTGACTGGATTCTGTACAGTGTCGGTAAGATTTTTTTTTCAGCTTCTTGTATTTTCTCAATTAATAGAACTTGCAGGATTAAAAATGTTGTGGTTATGACCTGCAACATGGCTGGAAGCGTAGTTAAGTTTTGCTAAGAATTGAGCTAATTTCTCCTGTCTTCATGCAACTTCCAAAACAAATGTCTCTTCGTAAATGCTTTTCCTTCCGAGTCTGAAATGCTTCTGTAATGATTTCTGGCTCAAATCCCACTGCACTCTCCTGCAAAAAATGCCCCAGCAGCAGCATAGTTTCAGTGCAGTTGTGCTTGTTTGGGAGGAGGGCTTAGGAAGTCCAGCAGACAGTAGCAATATGAACCGAAGCTATGGAGCTCTGCTCTGCAAGGCCAGAGCACTGGAGTAAGCTGGAAGAGGAGAAGGTGATCAACTGCAGGTGCACAGCCCACTGCCTGTCACCACACAGGGCGTAAGCACACTGACAACTCACACTACTACAGTCCTCAGGTTGCTGTAGCTGCCATGGAATGGCTCTGATGTTGATCTGACAAAGAAACAGAATTTCATTTTACTCCTGTGGAGGTCACAGACCGAATCTGCTTGAATCTGGTCCTCTCTGTTTCTCAGTGAGAGAAACAATAAAGGGACAATGTTGGCTGTCCAAAACAGAGAGGCTTACAGACTGTGTATGAGATGTAGATTAAGATAGACTTCAGTTTATTTTTATTCTAACTTGTTATGTTATAGAAAGTATGAAAAGATGCTGCTACGTGACTAACTTCATTTTCACTGCTTAAGCTCAATTCCATTGTTTAAATAATTCAGCAATGGGAATAAGATCAGATACACCAAAAGTATTTAAATTATGTTTAAAGTTCTTACTGAACTTACACAATGAATCTCCCAGACCTGCCACATTAAGCCTGAATTTTCAGTTCCTTAATTAGAATTATCTTCTACTGATTAATCTTCCTGTTTTCTCTACACATTTCTAAATGTGAGCACTAGCAAGCAGTATTGTTATCCTTAGAAACCGAGAGTCGACATGCGCAACGAAGTGGAAGAATGTCTAGGAACTACTATGAACTCTAACCAATGTTATGAAATTGCTGAGTTTTAAATGTCTCCATTTATGACATTTCCACTGCCTACCATTCTGCAGTCTCACCTGACTCCCAGATCAGGAAGAGAAGAGAGAGAAACTCTTAGAGAAATACACCATTGAGTACCCAGCTTGTCACCCACCTGATCTATCCGTCTTAAAAATTCAAAGTTTAAAACACTTATTTATTTATTTTTCCCCTTTCCAGCCCCTCTTCTAGCATGAACCACAAGTAGCTGGGCTTTTTTGTTTTGTTTTTCAAATTATGCCTTACTTTTTAACTGTCCCTCACATCACCATTCATTCTCAACAGGTGCTACAGATACCTGCCAAGTCACTGTGACACAACCCAGATTTCAGGAAGCTGAACCCTCCACGCACACGGTGTTCCTAACATGTGCTTTCTCTGCCTCTGGATGCTCCCCGTCCATGCCTCAAGTTCTATGGTTTCGCTTTTTTACTAACAAACATGAGGATTTGTGTACTCCTGCATGCACAAATCAGCACAAGTTCAAAGTACATGTATCATCAGAAAATAATATTTCA
>VXAV01006386.1:6820-42176 GCA_013399715.1 Alectura lathami | reverse complement strand
GGAGCCCACTGCAGCTTTCAGAAGGACTCAATGGACAGTTGGGAGCTGTGCTGGAATTCAGATTCATGGCTGCAGTACACACAAAACCAATCCAAATGGCTTGGTACTGGCAGTAGCTCAGCTGCAGGAGGGATGGCTACACAGATGAACACAGCTGGCACAAACCAACCCACCTCACCTGGAGAAAAGGCTGCTTGCTCAGCCTGCGTTGAGCTCAGTGACAAAGGCAAGATAGGCTGCTGAGTTGCTGAGTGCACCTCTTCAGCTGGATATTCACCAAAGCAACCACTGAACCACTGGAACCTGCATATTTCTGAAACTTAGTAGTGGTTTTTTTTTTTTTTTTTTTTAATTAATGTCAATAACAATGCCAAATAGTAGCCCTGTCATTGTTTCTAGTACAAACTAGTAACAGCAGTACTGTCTTGCAGTATCTCACAAAGCAAGTGGAACTCTTGCGTCAAATGAACGATCAACATGCAAAAGTTTATGAACAGCTGGATGTGACAGCAAGAGAACTAGAAGATGCTAATCAAAAGCTGGTTGCAGAGAGCAGAGCGTCCCAACAAAAGATACTAAGGTAACAAACTTAAGCTGGATCCTCTTTTCTCCCCTCCACTCCCAACTGATAATACAAAAGATCAGTCCAAGTGTATTACCAGATGCAGTTTTTGGAGGGCTGTTTCTGTCTAGTGTTGTTCTAGTTTTATTTAAAGATCTTTTGTGGACAAAGACCAATCTTCAGAGGAGGAGCTGCAATATGAGGGGTTGGGAACTTATGTCCTTGACCAAACAGTCAAATATGTTAACAGCACTCCTTCACTTTTAGCTTAACAGAGACTATTGAAAATCTGCAAACACACATAGATGACCTGCAAAGACAAGTAGAAGAACTGAAAAAGTCTGGACGAGGCCGGATGAGCCATGAGAGATCTGACCAGCCAAGATCAATGCATAGTTTCTCGTGTTTGAAGGAGCTGTATGACCTTCGCCAGTAAGACTCTTACCTTGCTTAGCAAACAGAATACTGAAATTATTTTAAGCGAAGTTTCAAAAACTAGACACAAGCACAGGTGCTAAACTCGCTGAAAAGCTTCTTAAGTTCACAACTAGCAAAGTATCTGCGCAGTCCTGCACCGTGTGGTGTTGCCACTGCTGCTGGCATGCTTCTGGCCGTACTGGTCTTTGTGGGAGAGGAACTGCACCTTCCACTTCCTATCTTAGAGGTTCTCCCCTGAAGTCTCCAAGCATATCAAATTGTAGCCCAGAAAGCCTACAAGGATTTGAACCTCCCTTATGTCAGTCTGATAAAGCACAAACACAGATAATTACTAAAGAAATATCCTAAACAATGTTTTCTGTAATTTGCTCTTTCCTGAGACATCTGTGGGCACCTTCTTTTCCAAGTAAGATGGGCCTACTGCAGTAGCTTTGCATTTAAGCTGGTTAAATTAGTGCCTGGAGCTCTGGCCTGCTTTCTAATTCAGAGCAGTTCTCCCCAGCTGAACTGCTTTAGCATGCCCATCAGAGTCACCTGGGGTAGGAGCTCAATCTAGCTTGACTCCTAGAAGGTGATGTAAGAAGTGAAGCACTTCTACAGGCAGGGAGAACAGGCTTTTGTGTCTGGGCTTCCAGCACTAGGTGGAAGTATGACTGAAGAAGAAACAATCTATGCAACCAAAAAGGAATTATTCCTTGACTATCCAAAATGTATGTGGATTCTTTCAAACTGCCAGAGGCTTGTGCAATTATCACCCTGCAGAACTGCCTGGTCAATTTTGAAGCTTGTTTCCACAGTCAGTGGTGACGCAAATTCTAAGAGTGGAGAGCTGTGGGAAAAATCTGAGGGTCAGAAAGTGTTGCGTGATATGTGACGGCAGTATTTTTTAAAGCTTAAACTACAGAACCAGTTATTCACTAAGCTTCTCTGTAACTTTAAACTGTTAAAAAGCTGCCACTCTGCTTGAGGTGAGAGGCTTGCTTTGATGGCACATGAAGCATTAAATGAACTGGTAGGTTAGCAAAATGACCACTGTGTATACTTTGAGATATGTCAGCAGACAGTTTAAACTTGTCATTAGTTACGTAGGACAGGAAAACTCTGGCTGCATTCCCTACATTGGATGATACTTCCTTTTGTTTCCTCAGGTATTTTGTTTATGATCACGTGTTTGCAGAAAAGATTACTTCAATGGATAGTCAACTAAATCCTCTAGAAGAAGAAAATGAGAACTTAAAAAAGGCAATTACGGTTCTCCAAGCCCAGCTGAACCTAGAAAAAGAGAAGAGGGTAACAATGGAAGAGGAATATAGTCTTGTGGTAAAAGAAAACTGTGACCTTGAACAGAGGCTTGTTGACATAGACTTGTACCGGGCTCGTGCAGAGGAGCTGGAAGTGGAAGTAGCGGAAATGCGACAAATGCTTCGGTCTGAAAACACATTCCACAATGCAGAGAAATTGGTGCCAGAATCCTTTTTCATTTCATTCAAGGAATCTTTAGAAAGGGAGCTTGGTCAGAGCCCGGCAGATGATGGACTTCTGACAGTACCTGAGCTTGACAAGAAGGCACTGAAGCGGAGCAGTAGTGAAACTTTCCTGAGTAGTGCTGCAGGGGGAGACATTCTGAGGGGCCATGAAGAAACGTGTATTAGGAGAGCCGAAGCTGTGAAGCAGCGAGGAATCTCTGTACTTAATGAAGTTGATGCCCAGTATAATGCTCTGAAAGTGAAATACGAGGAACTTCTGAAGAAGTGTCAAATGGATGAAGATTCTCTGAAACACAAAGCTGTACAAACACTGAGGCAGTATTCTAAAGACAATGTGGGAAATACCCAGTGTGATCTTTCAGCCAGCAATCAAGACTTCACAAATGTGGGAGAGCCGCTCAGCTCCACAAATGCCCTTCCTGAATATAAAGCACTCTTCAAGGAAATCTTTAGCTGTATCAAAAAAACAAAGGAAGAAATAGATGAACACAGATCTAAGTACAAGTCCCTCTCTTCTCAGCCATAACACTGGACTTTCTGATGACTGCTTTTCTGTTGATGACTAATTTGTTACTCAAAAAGGGGGGAAAAGCTTTATATGGATGTCAGAAGGCCCCTTACACTGATGTCTTTTAGCACTCAAAATGAATGTTTTCAGTTGGCCTGTAGAGGCGTAGTTAACAAGCTAGTTAGGCTAGCAGTGTCCCTGTGCCTGCATAGCAATAGATCTAATGCTGTATAGCACTGTCTCACAAACCAGTGGCTCTAAAACAGCTTAACACTACAACTCCACTTCATACTGCACTTAATTTTGGCCAGAGCAGTAACTGACACTGGTTTCTCATGCCCACTTCAAAGTAACAGAGCTAAGAAATCTGTACAGCACTTCTCAGAGGGAACCAGGTGAAAGCTTTTCTTTGGCTTGCATGTGGTGATCTGGCCCTATGTAACTATGTGGAAGTATGTAGAAAATGAACAAAAAGCCCCTGCCCAGTATCACAGGCAGCCTCTCCCGGAATCCCCAGGGTGAAGTTAGTAAATGTAGCTGAACTTGCTTTGGCAGGGAGGTGGAGAGCTGGCACAGCAGCTGGCACTGTGCTTGGTCCAATACCATGTTTCCACATGCACTAAGCTCTCCCACAGATTAGTGTAAATATCTCGTTAAGAAAGGATTTGACATAAAGTTTGTGTAGGTTTTTAGGTATGGTTTCTTACTTAAGGGACATTGTCTTGAGGTAAGATACTGTGAATGGATTATGTATGTTATTTGGGACCTGCTGTTCTTTATGGTGGAACACCTGTAATGTACATCCTGGTGTGTAGTTGGTAAGACAAAGTTGTAATGTAGTTATTTAACTTTAGCAGTAGCATTGATACAGTGACACAGCTTTCAAGCTTACATACCACAAACTCCACCTACTTGCAGGAGACAGGTAAAATCTTAACTTATGGGTTTGTCTGTTGCTTCCAGAGTCAGCTTCTGTGAACCTGTTCCATGCTGCCTGTGGGGTGGGAGGGTGGATGCAACACTGCAAGAACATATCCTACTGAAAACATGCTCTTGTTCTTCCTTTCCTTCTCCACTCCCTAGTAATTGCTCATAGGTATTCAAATTCTGAAAAAACAAAACATGCAGAAGTATGTTCTTTACAACTACTTTGAAGTGTCAAGAATGGAAAGCAAAGGCTAAGCAATTAGAGACGGCAGCAGGAAGGGTGACATCCTCCTTATAAAGGGTCTCACATCTTAGGCTGGGCAGCTGTTCTTGGGAACCTGCTTACTGCCTGTCTGAGTTGCTGCAATACACCCAACAGCTGAGCTGCCTGTCTGAGTTGCTGCAATACACCCAACAGCTGAGCGTTGATGATTTCTCAGCTTTAGTTCAACTGCTGCTATTACAGTTGTCTGCCTTATTTACCTTGTTGAACTTGTGTATAGCTGTCCTTCATTTGCAGTATTAAGATTTCATATTGTGGGAATTTCTCAAAAACATGTATTACATTCTTAAAAATTACTTAAAAATGGGAATCTGAATGTTGTGAATATTTTTTTCTAAGCAAATAAATTTAAGCCAGTCAAGCTACATGTGTAACTAGTAATTATGCCTGTCTGGAAACAGTAAACCCAGAGCAGATGGCATCTGCATTATCTCGTCTTGCAATCTTTCCTACAAAGCTCAGATGAAGTTCCCATTACGTTTTTATTCTAAAAAAGTTACAGTACATGGGAAACGATAGGCCTGCCTGTGACAGAAGGCCAGAGGCAACTCGGTTGACTTTCCTTGTTTTCCTTCTTGTGGTGTTTGTCAGTGTTGTTCAAAAGCAGGTGAGGGAGAGGTGGAAGGCAGGAAAGCTGCCCTTCTGCCATCGAGTTCACTGTATCGTCACAGTGTCCCTAACACTTGGGTTGTCATCATCTAGTCCAGAGGCCTTAAATGAGAATAACAGCGTTCACGCTGACACAAGCCTTCTGCTAACACTACTCACTTCAGGGGGTGGAGGATCCACACCTGTGTGACCGGGAGTTGTGTAAAAACAATTTAGAATTTCTGGTTAAATATGTGATTTTTTCAGTGGTTAAATGCTGTTGGTTAACAGAGCACTTTCCATGTAATTGTTACCCTTTAAAATACCCCAAATGTTCTCAGATTTTCCCAGAACAATTTGATTCTTCTGTAGTGTAACTTGCCTTTGACCACCTGTGCCACTGCTAAGCTCTGGCTGTACTGCAGTGTACTTTAACACGTAACTGTACATGTTCTGTAATAAACTCCAAGGCCGTGTTGTTTTATAATGTCTCTGATCATGGTCTTCTCAGGGAGCACCTTTAGACACAGCTGCAGGCTACTGCTGCAGCAACGAGGTCATGCCAGGTAGGGTCAGCCACAGGTGCACACAGGACAAAGGCTGCAAAAGCTGCCTGAGCTTAAACACTGCCTGATTACGTCTCAGTAGGTAATAAACTACAGTAGCATATGAGTTAAGGTAGAACTTCAGCAGTTTAGAAATAAGTATTTTCCACAGGAGTGTGAAATGCTGTTAAATACAGTAATGTTACTCTTAGGCCAATCTTGTCTGGCTTAACTACCTTAATCTGCTTATTTTAGTCAAAAACTGAGCCTCTTCTAAACATAAGTAGATGAAATGAATAGAATCTACTTGAGTCTCTCATGTGATGGCAATTACCGAAAACAAAGGACATGATCTGTAAAGTAACTCTGCTCTAAAGTTCTTTCAGTGTGGTATTCCTTACCTTACTGCCCTTCAAGTTAGAAAACCTAGAACAGAAAAAGCTCAGTTACTGTATTCTGTGCAGCAGGCGCTCATCTGGACAGGCACCCTAAAGAACACGATGCAAGCAGAAACATGTAAAAGCAGTTTACTGTCCACCTCTAGCATCCACTAAAACGTTCTTTACCTTTCCTTCCTCTGAAAACCTTTGGGCTCTAAAAGGAGCAAGGATAGTTCCCATTTCTTCCTGGACAAATTCGAGGCAGGGTACAGCAAGATGCCACAGTTGACCTTCAAGATAAAATTTTATTTAAAAAAAAAAATACAGAAAATAGAGGTTTTACATTGTTGCCAAGTGTGATAACTGCAGCTGGATGCCTTCCAGGTGGTGCACTTACCTTGCTGTATTTGCACATTGTAAGGCAAAAACTCTCTCAAACAAAACCCACGTTAATAAAAGGCATCCAGTAGATGTTCCACTTCTGTTTCAAGTATAAGTACTTCTCCAGACAGTTAATTTTAAAGACAACAGGTGAGAACAGTTGCTATGTCATACAAAGTTTAAGGACAGTGATTTTGTATCCCCCTCCCTGCCTTGACATTTCCATGTCCTCTTTGTAAGGAAAGCAGCAAGGGCTGATATTTTAACAAAAACTGGGATGTTTGTAAACAAATTTAATTTATTGGCATTACTTACAAAATAAAATATTAGACCATGATTTTCCACCATGTCTGTGTCAGTATATGGTTTTATTTCATTATAACGAAACAGGAGAAGCAAAATACATTAGAAATCCCAGACTAATCAAACTGCAGACGGGGTCCCACGTTGTCTTCTGCGTAGCTCTCTGCGCCTAGGTGACCATGCAAACGGCTGTGAGGGTGGAGTGGTGTCAGTGACTGTCCTTCTGCAATGCCCACGTGTCCCAAAGCAGGTCACATCCTGCCCCACGCTCCCGAGGCCGCGGCATTACTGCCTGTGCCGCCCACTGCAGGGTTCCTCTTTCGTCCTGGTGAGCATGTGAAGCACAGAAACTGCTGCCACCGCTGTCAGGACTGCACCGTCCCTTTAAGATACCACATGCCACCATAGCTCACGCAGCAGTCCTGGGGAGGAAAGGGAAAGCCTGTCAGTGCCCGCAGCACCGCCCCGAGTCTCTAAACCTCGGTGACTGGGTGACTACGTGCTGCAAGGTGTGCCCTAACTGTCCTGGGAACCGTGATTCGGCTTTGTGACAGTGAACGTGACAAGTTCCTCCAGGGTACAAATGACAGCACAAATGCAGAGCTGCGGGTTCTCTCTGCTCTGAAGCTTAAATTAAGATGACAGACAGAGGGGGAAGGCTGAGAGGCCACAGGGTGGATAAACAATGGGATGGCAGCAAGAAACCAAGCTTTTTGGGGTGAGGAGGTGGGAGGGATCATGCACACAGCAGTTTGGGAAAGGCTGGGGTGAGGACAAGAGGAACTGGGGCGTAAACACAGGCTGAAGCTCAGGTGGAAGGGCTGGAGCGCACAGGCAGCAGGAAGCTCAAGCCTTCTGAACAACGTTCCATGATAACCAAGTGCCAAACCTCAGAACCATACTTTGGTGTTCTGACCATGCTTACAGCTGCAAGCAGCACAGCAAAGGAGGTCAGTAAGCGGGCCTTCTTGTGGCTCATGTTCTTATTTCTACTAAATGAGCACCACGTCTCTTGAGTCTCTCTCTCTTAATAGCTTCTCTTTCTTCAGCTCCTACCTTCCCACTTAGGTAATTCAGCGCTTAACTACTGCGACAGAACTGATGCTGTAGAACTTAAAGTGAAAAAAGTATCCATTTCTCTTAATTCTTGTGACTTAAACGCTCTACAAGTAAGAAATTAAGTACAGAGGCTAGAAAGAGGGACTGCAGCCTCGATCTGCAGATGCAGATCAGTCTCTTCCTGTGTGTGTAACAAAGGAGCACATGCAGATGGGGAAACAGGAGTCTACAAATCCAGTTTCATTGAAACTGGAATCCACTCTCTCATGGTTTAAAGAAGCCAGCAAATCTTATTTCATTAAATTACACTTTCAACATTTACTTCAGAAACAAAGAAAATTTCACATGCTTCTGTAACAAAAGTATTCTAGACGAAGTCTGACACAACACAGGGCTGCAGGGTTGCATGATGACTTACATTCATAAAAACAGTAGCCAGTTCATTAGGGGAAAGTATTTTTTACCAGAAATAGATTATTATTTAGATATTCCTGTAGCGCTGAGATGGGAGCTCATCGAGTTGCCTGACAAACCTCCCAGCACCGGCACGCCAAGCGCAATACTGTGTAGCAGGCAGAAATGGCTGAGCTCATTTCACTGGTAAGACCAGGCTCTTTCAAGCCAGACCAGTTTGCTTACTATCACAGCAACGGATCTGTAATTTTTCAAGTATGTTATTATTCTGCTTACAGATCCCCGTGTAATAAAGTACTTAAGCACTTGTCCCATTGAAGTGGGTGACGGTGAGCAAAGGCCCAGCAGCAGTGATCCAAGTGTTTCATTAGCTGGCAGCTTTCTCCTTTGTCAATCATGGCCTGTGTGGCTTAAGGTACTTTACAACCTTCAACCTGTTTAGAAAGTAAATGGTTCATCTTCAAAGACGGAGATGAAAGGATTCAAACCACCATTCACTACGAGATGTGTTAACCAGCACTCTGTGCTAGTTTTGGCTAGGGTTTGCTCTCTACACTAAGTCCTACTAGAGAACACAACGCAATTCCTTCTGAACATGTGGCACCTGTGCTCTTCAGCATGAACTAACAGCAGGCAGCTGGTAAACTTTACATGCTGCTAACACTCCCAGTGCCTGAATGTTTAACTCCACGCTATTTAAAAATAACTCTGAAGTACGACATTTACTGTGCTCTATTCCCTGCCGGTCCAAGATGAAAAATAAAGATTTGCTGTAATAATGCCAAATAATATGGGAGTCAAAATCACTGCTCTTTGGAGGGACAGAAGGTAGAACGAGACGAGTGTGATTTTTGAGAAAACAGGCTGAAAAACAGGCTCTGTCCACATTCCTACAGCAACCGTTGCAGCATCATGATCACTTGTCAACTCAAAGTAATACATGATCTTTTGGTCAAACCAAAGCATTAACAATTCATGTGTTAACTGGATCAAAACCACAACTGACTCACCTTTAACACTCTGTCCACCTCCTGCTTGTTTAGATCTTGACTCAGCTGGTTCTGAATGACATTTCTGCGCACTCGATAATTTTTCGAAAAAATTTCAAGCAAAACTTGGCGATGCTTCAGAAGAAAAAGTATCATTAATACAAAAAGAATAAGAACTATTTTTAGCTTTCTATAAAATAAAAAATTGCATGGGCACAGTCTGCAGAAAACATTCACTGAAGTGCATTAGAAGATTCTTGCTTCATAACCCTGAAACTGGCCCATTAAATCTGCTCTCTGTTAGACCTCCTCCTATTTTTTTAGGGCTCTGAGGGATCTCTCCGTACCTCATGGCTAGTTCTGCACCTGTCCTGTGATGTGGGGCTCCTCCACAGATACAAAGCTTACTGAAGGAGGGGCTACGACACTTTCCTCTCAAACACTTCCCTGGCAGCTCACGTGGTCCACTCCATCCAGGAGGTCGGATCCTGCTTATTCTGTAGAACAATGCTCGAGACTTTCCCATAAACATTTACTTAGGTCACGGACACAGCGGTCACATTGTCCATCTACACTTTGTTAGGCTGCCTTTCCTTCCACTTCATTTACGGTGATACAATTAAAACTCAGGAGATGCTCACATATGCTGAAATCATTTCCTGTTCTAAATATAAACAGATACATGAGGTTCCACCATAATCATATAATCACTGGTTAACGTTGCATTACTATCAGTAAAATGATACGTAAATAAATAAATAAAGGACTGGATCCTGGGTTCTGCAATGGTAGAATCCTTTCTCTTCACAGGTTCAATATTATTTACATTCCACTGAGTTAGTTACCAACACGTGTTACCAGCATCTAATGTGTCTGTCCACACCACCACAGTGACACGGTGATAATCACCCTACGACCTACGAGCTTCCTCTCAGCTGGAAACAGGGTGGTATTTATTGAAAACTGGAGTCTTCCTTAGGGAAAGGTGACACAACTGCCTGCTGTATCACTTTCAGAAACACAAGTCCAAACAATGCCAAGCGCTCAATAACCGTATATTTGGGAGCACCACTTATTTTTGTCTTTACCTGATCGTAAGTGTCACCAGCTTCCCAAAGCGCATAAACCTTTAGTTCATCTGGTGAAGCAGCAGTCTGGGGAGGAAACTGAGAACAAGAGGCTGTTAAAAATAACCACCTATTTAATGAGTTCTGTGATACAGTATCCCTTGACACCTATTGCTGAATTAAAAACCTGGTGGCCACATAATGACAAGTGCTGCACCCAGGTAAGCTCCTCTCCCACCCACACTCAGGGAGGTAACTTCGCTGTGGCAGCCCCTGTGCCTGCAACAGAAACATGGTTCCCACCCAGCCTGCCTTGCCGGGTGATCCTGCAGCACCCAGACCCCCAGTGAGGGGTAACTGTCGCCTGGGGAACGGGACGAGCACTCCGCTAGCCTGACGCATGCCTTGGTATGGCCAAGCCATGTCTGAGCAAGGCTTCTGGTCACACTGGGGTGACTGCAGCAGTGCCATGGGTACACCACCAACCCATCAGAGCTGTAAACGGGGGCTGCTGGGCACACTGAGACCCTGTGACTTTGTATGGGAACAGTTTCCCCTTGCAGGGAGGACAGCCACCGAGTGCCAGAGCGGTATCAGGGCTTGGACCTTAGCCAGTATCTCATGGCAAGATGTGTGGGCTTTTCCTGTCAGCAGCTTGCATCTCCAGATCCCCCAAAGAAGAACTCAGCTGAGCAACAAGCACACTGCAGGATCTTTCTGGAGGTTTTTAAGTTTACAGTGACAAGTTTTAGACATACAGATTCTAACCTGTATTTATCTGCTTCATTAATTGCAAGCCAGTGTGACCGACGAGCACTGTGCTTCTGCTGTATTGTGATCTCTGTTCTGAGGCAGGCTACAGGGCTCCAGGAGACTCAGAGCTGATGGGGAGTGAACCAGACACCTGCTCACTTCAGGCTCCTGAACGTTTTTTTTTTCTCCCCCTATCATGTGCCAAGCTAGAGAAACACCATTTGCTTTTTCTGAGGCAGAGGCCTTGTGCCTCTGCACACAGGAAGGAATACAACAGTTCCAAACTCCTACAAAAATACTGTCTGTTTGTCTTAATGCTTCCCCTTGGAGCAGTGACTAATGAGCAGTGCCGGGACATGCCCTCACTCCTGACGTGTGCCTTCCTGTCTGTCACCAACAATTTATTCCTTGCTAACCACCCAGACGACCTGAATCAATCCTCTGCAAAAACCCAACAAGCCAGCCCCGACTGCTGCAGCATTCCTCACTGCTGGTACAAACCCACCCTTTCTTCCCAGCCTCCCGCACCATGCCCAGGACCTGTGCACCGCAGAGCGAAAGCTCGGCCCTTCCTTTCAGGCGCTGCCTCTGATCTCACTGCAGAGGGGAAGTGTTTTGTTCTGCAGGAGCTGCCTGCTGGGATTAGCAGCTTTGGATCCCACCGTGGTGCAAACAGCTGGAATACAACAAGGTTCTACACTTGCTTTAGAGCCAGGAGTCAGGTGTACTAGGCTGGTGACACCTGACACATTTCCCTTCTCATACAGACACTCCACACACTGCGGAACACAATCTCTCGTGCTTCCAGCAGAGATAACGCCAAACCTCCCTCCCAATAAGCTGTAGCAGGAAGGGCAAAGGCAGGGCAGCAGGAGCAGCGAGTCCCAGGCTGCCTCACTCCGAGCAAGTTGCTCAGCACAGACCCCAGCGCTGACTGCTGCCTCGCCACACGCTGGAACACAGCTGCGGCGCTGGCTGCCCCGCGAGGGGCTTGGTCCCAAACCAGCCCAGAACCTGCCTGGGAGAACACACAGAACCTCCTCCTGTCCAGCCTCACTCCATGAGCTGCCGCAAGCACTGGTGCCAGAGCACCCCACTCGCTCACTGCTGTCACTGCCTAAACACAGGGCAGGGAAATGCCACCAGGGGCTCCTCAGAGAGACGTGCTGCTCTGTCCAGCTCCATTGTCTTCTCATGTGCTGTCCCTTTGCCATTTCTTGTTTGTTACCTTAATCTCTCCAACTTACCTTTGAAACAGCTCCCCACTGCCTTACAGCCCCGTGCCCCATGGCCCTTCCTGCTGCAAGCCACCGGGGTCAGCACAGGGCTTTCAGAGGAGCTGCTGTCTGGGTCCCCAGGGCCACCACGGTGCAGCAGGAGCCTCGGGGAGGAGCCTCACGCCAGGCAGCCTCATGTTACGGCTGGGGTGGAAGTGGGCTGAGCCTGCCAGAACAGGGCTGACGCTGCGGGCCGAGCCCCCCATGCCCCCCAGCCGAAGCACGCCCTGATGCAGCCGCAGCCCCGGCCTCTCCCTGCCCTGTGCTGATGGCAGTGGCGGTCCCATGCTCTGGGTGCTCCTGCCCAGGGTTCGTACCAGATGTGCAGCTCCCTCCCATCTGAGAATGCCACAAAGCACAGCATGCTGCAGGCAGCCTCGTTTACAGCTGGAGTGAGTCCCTGAGTCCCACAAGCACTATTCACCTTGGACCCCAGGTGCAGCAGTTCAGCTTTATAAATGAATCCTACATTCCACCAGTAAGGTTTCAGTCGCTGTTTTCAGCAACACATTTTCTAAAACAGGGCAATGTGCAAGCCAAGATTGTCTTCACCCCCCACAGAACGTCACTTTAATTACCTCAGATCATTGATTTTTATCACCAAAGCAGTTTCAATTACAGAAAACTAATGAGCAACTATGAAATCTCAGGCAAAACAACCCTCCAGGCTTCCACTGAGCTCAGGCAGCCTCACTGGGCTCAAACAAAATTATCCAGGGGAAACAATCAAGAGGTAGTGAAGTGTATGAGAGCCCATGCAAAAGGTAAAACCAGCCGAGGCACCTCTGCTGTCTCCCAGAGCATGAGGTGGAGGCTGACTATTTACATTTCTGATAACAGTACAGGCTTATGCAGGCTGCTGTAGAAGATCTCAAATTCTGCAGTAAATTCTGGGTCAGCAGAACTGAAACTTACTGCAGCCCTCTAGCAAGACACCTTCCAGTAGCCACTCTGACACTGCTGCAGGTCTCCTGTGACAGGGTTTTCCAGACAGAAAGAAGGCCCCAGCCACCAGTCTTCAGAAAGATTTTGGTTGTTTTTTGAAAAAAAAGGAACTACCCCACTTTCACTCCTCACAGCCTTTACATGAAGACTAGATGAAATAATTTTCAAAATCCCCACGTTTCCAAGGCAAACAAGTCCCAGTCCTAATTAATACAGAACCATATCCTACACCCTGTACAAAGGAGAGTCTTTCCAGCACTAAGAGCCAGCTCCAGGCAAACATCACCCCAGGACCTGGAAGCTGTCAGGAGAGAAAGCAGAAAGCACCGAGATCGGTGGCCTCCCGCGTGGCACCTCATGTCTGTTCCGAGGTTCCCAGGTGCCACAGTACGCACTTTGCACACAACCAAACACGTTAGTTCTGCCTCCCTGCATCAACCCTTATTCCTCAGCTGGGTGTCACCTTCCATGCTCCAGGCTCTCGTCAGCCTGCCTGCTCCCTGCTCTTCCAAGTAGTTCACACGTCTCTTTTCCTCTCTCACTACAGGCACCCAACTCCCAAGTTCCTTCTGGCTGCAAACCAATCAGCACTGCCAGATGTCTTGTAAAATTATTTTCCTTTCAGGCTATTTCCCATGACACCAGATTCCCTTTTCTCTCCTAAGCAATCTGGTGTCACACAGACCTGGCTCTGACTCATGCAATCACACGTGTCATTTCCACAAAGACAAAGAGACATCTCTGAACAGTCCAGGACTGATGGACAAAGCTCGCTGCAGATATGGTTTGTCACTTCCCAGGGGGTCCTGCCGGTGTGCCCTGCTGGTCCCAGGCTGCAACCATCACCCTTCCCTCAGCATCATCCCTGTCAGGGGCTTGTGCAACTCAAAGAAAGCTGATGGGAAGATCTCTGGATTGTGTTACTGAAACAGAAGCAAGCTGGGACGGTGAGTCCCTGCAGCCTGGAGGTGGAACTGGAGCCCCGAAGGCAACTATGGGCATGCCATGGAGCACAGAACGCAGAGCGCAGGGCTGGCCGGAAGCAGGACGGCAAACAAGCCTCCAGCAGCTTCATCATGTCCAACACTGGACAGTTACTCAGAGCACAAGTGTTCCAAGACTCAAACATCCCACGGCCCAGGTGTTTAACTGTCCCACCACCTCCCCTCCCCAAAGCATGCCAAAGGGAAAAAATACTTACAGGCACCAAAATTTGTTTGCAGCCAACATCTAACACCATGTCCTGTAACATTTTGTCTGAAATGCCACTGAACAATGTATGTCCTGGAGGCAGACTGGCTAAGTGAAGGTTAAACAACCGTTTAAGCTCACTCAGGGTGAGCACAAATTGTTTCTTAAACGTGGAGGACACAAATGCCTTCAGTTCCTGGGCCACCCGGTCAGCGCAGCCTGCGGGCAGGTGGCCGTTCAAGGAGTCCGTGGAGTCCTCCTCCGCATGGAGGCCGTTGACGATGCCGTTGTTCATGCCCTCGTAAGCCGAGGTGTCCATGGGCTCCTCGTCGCTCACAGGCTCCTCTTTAATGCGGATATTGGGAACATCCATCTTGGATGAAGCATCATTTGATTTCAGCTCCGCCTTTTGCTTCTGCAACTCCTTCTCCAGCTGTCCGTAGTTCTGCTTGACTTTTGCTTTTGCCATGTTGACTCGTTGCTCCCCAGAAACCAGCAGTGGATGACCTAGTAAGAAATTAAAGGCACCATAAAATCTCACCATAACTGGGACTCTAGTCCTGCAGAATGCTTCTTGAAGGGCTCATGGTCAAATAAGGCCAGGAAACAGCATTGCTTGTGGAATCTAAGGCACAAGCCTGGTTTGTTGATTAGATTTTACGTTTGTTTTCCCTATTATTATCCTTTAAAAAAAAAAAAAAAGAAAAAGAAAACCATGTTGATAACTGTAAGCCAGATGCTTGTTGAAGTGTGTTTCAACCAAGGAACCGAAAGCAAAGTGCACTTGTTCAACAGCTAGGGTCTTTTGTACAAATCTGGAAGCCAGGATACAGACCACTTACACACCTCTAATATGCTTCTTTACCTGCCAATTTTTTTTTTTTTTTTTTTTTTTTAAGAATATCTAGAAGCTGGTGGGGCTTGCTGCAGCAACTGCTAGAGTCAGCACAAGGATGTCCTATAGGTACAGTGAGGAGCCTGAAGGGCCTAACAGTGAATCTGAACACCCTTTTAGCATAAGGTGCACAGTATGACAGTCTGAGACTCTCTCCTAAGTATTGTAACCCAGTGATGTGGAGAATGGGGCAGGAGGCAATCCTTTCCCATGCAGTTCTGCACCCCTTCCCGAGTCCTCTCCACACCCAGCAATCCAAAGGTGAAGGGAAAGGGCGTGCTGGCAAAAGAGAAATCCAGGCCCAACCCCATAGGAAGGAGGGCTGTATATAAGGCCAAAGCCCACACAGCACACCTGCTGTTATCTTCTCAGCTGTTAGGCCCACTAATCCTCTCCAAATAACCCAACACCTAATCCTTCCAAGCAGATCAGACACAGGGTATTGAAATGGATTCATATGCACGTTCATCAGTGCTGCTTATACTCTTCACTGGCTCCAGTGTCTGACAGTGAGCCAAATGCCTAGTTAAAACTCTCTGGAATCTCAAATTTTCACAACCATTTAGGATTATAGAACAACTACTTAGATATTCTCACTGGCATCCATGGTGGAGAGAGGGATGTCACAAAGAGACAGCTTCACTCCTCCCTACAGCCCCCAGGCAGACACCTTCTTCATTAACTGTTCAGCCCTCAACCACACCACAGAGCCCAGTGCAAATCAGGGAAACAAAATCCCACTCTGCTTCATTCAGAGCTGAAAAGGGAATGATTCAACCTCATGCACATTAGCCTGAGAACCGAGAGGTAAGAATTATTGTGCACTGCCCTGTCCTCAGTTCAGGAGCTGCTTACATCCCTACACCACAGAAGCTGCCTTAAATGAGGAAGTAGTTAACATACCAGCTAATTTTACATTATCAAATAGAATCCTCAGTGCCAAGGAATCCTCCATGCTCTGCCACAGTGATCTTGTGTCAACACTAGCATCACTGATGTTAGTGAAGACCAAAATGTCTCCAATAATGGAGGAGAAATCACAAGAAAGGAAAAAAATCAGCCAGAACAAGACCAGTTCCCAACACACTGAAACTCTGTTTCTGAAAAACAACAAAACATCACCCAGAAACGCAGAGATGCACGTGCTTCAAAGTGATCCAAACCCAGTTCCATTTACCTGATTGTGCCTCTTGTTTCTTTGGTGTCAAGTGTTCCTTTAAGAGATTATAGACCTTTTCTAATCTGAAATACAAAGAAAAATATACCAGTAAAGTTTCTGTTGTTATGCCTGCATGCAGCCACATCAGCTTTAACTATCAGCCAGAACATTTAATTTCTGAAAAGCTGTTCTTCAGGAAGCCAAGGGAAAGGAGTGACTTGAATGATGCAGTGACATAGTCCCCATCCAACCCCACCCCCTGTTACTGCCTAGAGACTGTAGGGTAAGCCTTAGAGGCAACATAGATGAAATCATCCATCAGTGTCCACAGAAACCTCGTACTAGATACTCCCCTGTCTCTATCTTATTCCCCAAAATGAAGCAAGTCATTTACTTGGCCTGAATGCCCATCCACAGCATACGCTGCCTCTGAACTATATCCGGATGCTTCTTAACAAAGTCTTCATCGTAAGGGAGCATGAACTCCCAGCCTTTGTTTATTCTTGCCACAGACATGTGCTCTAGGAAGTCTTTCACATCTTCAGGGCAAAGCTAAAAGAAAAAGAAAAAATGATATGGAAGTCAATTTACATAGGGCACCTGCAGCCATGGAGCCATGAGCACTGCTCCACGGGACAGGAAGAGCAGGACTGCTTTGGTGTACGTGGGGCACCTCCACAAGTACATGCCGAAGTCAGAGATGTTTATCCTCTGCAGCACCAGCCCTTCACACAGTGCTGAAGCCGCAGCACTTCAGAGAGCAGCGGTGATTAATCATCTGAGAGTCAAACAGCTCGTGGCATGTTTTGTAAAGAAAAGGGAGTTTCCCAACTGAGATGAAAAGACCATTGTGAAGAGAAGCACATTCTACAATTTTAATCTTATTTCAGAGCGCCGGGTCAGACCTCCTGCACCTACACATGCACAGCTTTTAAGCAGCACGCGATCTTACCTTACAAAAGCAGACAGTCTGTGCGTAAACCAACTCTTTTTTTTTTTTTTTATCATTTTATTGCATTTTCAACAAGTGTTTTCCTGCCCTCTTTTTTGCCCTCTTTACATTATGTTTCTCATTCAAGTACCAGTTTTGACAGAATATTCATGTACCTGAGTTGTTTTTTATTCAATATTGGCAACTCTGGCAAATGCCACCAGAAGTGCTGCTCTTCTGTAACACGCTCTGCTAAAGCGGAGTAGCTATGACTCTGGACTGCATGAGGTCTCATCTGCTTCGGTGCTTTGGCAGCCAGCTTAATCCAAAGCATTTACAGTCTTCCACCAAAACAGAAGGGGGGACAAAGATGCATTCCAGTGGCTCAGCTGCAAGGACAGCCATGTCCTGTGGAATTGTGGTAATTGTGAGAGCTACTTGAAACATTCCATAAAGAGTATCTATACCTGTTCCAAACGGAAGACGTGCCTTGGTTAGCAACACTGCAAGTCAGCAGTAATGCAGGCACTGTGAACCTGAAAGAAAAGGCTGGCAGCAGCACCTGTTTCCAACCTGCAGTGCATGCCCAACAGTTACCACCAACCTCTGATTTAGAAAGAAGTCACTCACTTTTGTGACTGCTGCCACTTCCTTTCGCACAACCCAGCGGTCTTGTGTGAACTTCCACATCTAGAAAGGAAACAGGAGAAAACCCATAACTGTACTTAGGAGTTGCCTTTCTGAAGTCATAGTAATGACACTGCTCAATGGATGTTACCAGAAAACTGGAAACCTGACCCCTTTCAAGGACATGGAAGCAGGTGATGCTCACATGGGTAGTGGTAAAGCACTTCCTGGCCTATTCCTGGCTCAAACGACCATGAACACAATATCAAAAGCTTTCAGAGTCCACAGTTTCCCTTCATGAACCTTTGACTATAAAAGCTATGAAGAATCTCTTGAACTCCAACTTCATTTAGCTTCCAAAAACAAAAAGATCTACTGCGGTGATGCCGGAACTGCAGAAATCACACCTCAGGCTCAGCTGTATCACACCCATTCACCAACCTAAAGGAACTCTTCATCCACTTCTTGGGATGTAGTGCCTGCAGAAGCTGACGACCTCTGCATTTCTGCAGCATACAGCCTCCTAGGACGCATCTGCTGCCTTCCTCAATGCACTTCACAGTCACTTACAGACATGCTGGGATGGCGTTTCACTTGCATACCTGGCTCCAGTTAATGGAAAAGCCAGATGCTCTGCTGAGCAGCTCCCAAGGTCTGACTTGACATACTGAGAGGAAGCTGCTGAGCACTGCCAAACAGGACACATGAGGATTTTGGCAGAACTACCACTGTCTGAAAATTATCTGTGATTTCTTCCCATCTCCTTTTCAATAGACTAAACCTGCTTCGTATGTGTGTATTAACACTCCTGTGAACAATTCAAAATCTCATTACTGCCAATTTCTCCCCGCCCTTCGATGTCATCCATGCACCCTTCTCTCTGACTCAGCTTCTTTCTTCCTACAAACACACAAAATGGATGGTCGCAGCCAGAGGGTTGTAGTCAATGGCTCCACGTCCAGGTGGAGGCCGGTCACGAGCGGTGTCCCCCAGGGGTCCGTCTTGGGACCGGTGCTCTTCAACATCTTTATTGACAACTTAGACTGTGGGATCGAGTGCACCCTCAGCAAGTTTGCTGATGACACCAAGCTGAGTGGTGCAGTTGATACCCCTGAAGGAAGGGATGCCATCCAGAGGGACCTGGACAGGCTGGAAAAGTGGGCCCACAAGAACCTGGTGAGGTTCAACAAGGCCAAGTGCAAGGTTTTGCACTTGGGTCGGGGCAATCCCAGGTGCGTGTACAGACTGGGAGAAGAACTCCTTGAGAGCAGCCCTGCCGAGAAGGACTGATCGACGAAAAGCTGGCCATGAGCTGGCAGTGCGCTCTTGCAGCCAGGAAGGCCAATGGCATCCTGGGCTGCATCAAGAGAGGGGTGGCCAGCAGGGAGAGGGAGGTGATCGTCCCCCTCTACTCTGCCCTTGTGAGACCTCACCTGGAGTGCTGTGTCCAGGCCTGGGGCCCCCAGTACAGAGGGGATGTGGAGCTGTTGGAGCGGGTCCAGAGGAGGGCCACCAACATGATCAGAGGGCTGGAGCACCTCTCCTGTGAGGAAAGGTTGAGGGAGTTGGGATTGTTTAGCTTGGAAAAGAGAAGGCTCCGGGGAGACCTCATTGCGGCCTTCCAGTACTTGAAAGGAGCTTACAGGCAGGAGGGGGACCGACTTTTTACACGGGTAGATAATGGTAGGACAAGGGGGGAAGGGGTCAAACTGAAAGAGGGGAGGTTTAGGTTGGACATCAGGAAGAAATTCTTCCCTGAGAGAGCGGTGAGGCGCTCGCACAGGCTGCCCAGAGAAGCTGTGGCTGCCCCATCCCTGGCTGTGTTCAAGGCCAGGCTGGATGGGTTCCTGGGCAGTTGGATCTAGTGAGCTGGTGGCTGGCAGCCCTGTCCACGGCAGGGGGTTGGAACTAGATGATCTCTGAGGTCCCTCCAGCCCAAGCCATTCTAGGATTCTATGAAAATCACCATGTCCATTTCAGGGCACAGGACATTTCTGTTTTAAAGCACAAGAAGCTGCAGTCCAAAGGAAATAGATCTATCAGCTCTCCTTGCAGACAACTCTCAGGCAGCCATTTCTCATTTGGCAACTTATCCTCAGCTATAACAAATTGTATTAATGTCCTCTGAAATTGTTACGCCAGAAGCTGGGAAAAAATAGCAACTTTCATAAAAGATAGAAATTATTTTCTCTCCCTTGAAGTATAGCATGGAACAATTGAACACTGAAGTCACTATTGCTCTTTTGAAGTATCTAAAATAAGGTTAAAATACTTTTTGCCCTCATTAGAGAATTTATCTTTACATTTTAATCACTAAACACTACCACTCACTTAACCAAGCACAATAATTTCTGGTCCCTAGAACTTTACGCATGACGTGTCACCTAATCGGCTGTGTCCTAAAGACTAATGTCACTGGGTCACACCTGACTCTGGATCTCCATATGGCAGCACCCTGAACAGACATCAAGACACAATAAAAAGTCAGCTTCAATCACCATCAGCTTTATCTGACACTAGCACTGTAATACCCTTTAGGCCTCTTGCTCAGTATGCTCCTATTCAGAGCTAAATCTCATAAACAAACTTTGCAAACAAGGGAAACACTCAGGTCTAACTGAAAAAAAAAAAAAAAAAAAAGAGAGCGAGCAATGGAGAGAGCAATGCACTCATTAGTTTCTTTTCAGTGAGGTGGAACTCAAATATCCACAAACTGGATATGAACTTAGGAATCACTCAGTAACTTAATTCTTTCCATGGTTTGTGAAAATAAACACAATGCAGAGGCTGTTCCTCCTTGCTGTGGTTATGTGTGTGTTTACAAGACCTGTATTCATTTCAGCTTCCATATGCAGCTGCTGCTCACAGAAGGTGCCTAGGAACAAAGTCCTTTCACTGATTAGCAGCTCTGGGGAATAAAATCCTTTTTAAAGATCAACAGTCCATGCTCAGGGAGCACAAGTCTTACCCACATTGCCCTCCTGAGACCTCATAGTCCTGAGCCCACAAAAATGTATCTGGAGAAACAAGCTCTTTATTACCCAGCCCTGGCTTCTCTGCAAGCCCTGCATTGTGGAGGCTATGTGACAGCAGCTCTACAACTCTTATTAGAAGGGATGAATACCACAGACTGTTAATGACTAGCAATCTCAACTTTCCAGACAGCTACAGTGTCAATCCACACCACTACCACACCAGACTTTTAACACCACCATGAGGACTGAAGCACAAATAATTTCTTTGGAGGAAACATGTTATTGCAGCAGAGATGGATGCAAAGCCAAGTTTTGCAATGCCACATGGCTCTCAGGCAAACTTCACCTGTACTTTACTTTAGAAACAACAAGCTCTTCTGTACTTACAACAAAGTCTCTCCCTCTGCAAAGCACTTCTGCAGGGACTCCACTATGTGGACTAGAAGTATCTTTTGGATAGAGGACATCGCTGTTAAGTAAAAAGGAAGATGGATTATTATTCCGTACTCTAAAATACAGCATTGGTGAAGATTAACACAACAAACGTGCTTCCTGTTCTGCAGTTAAATGACACCTTCACCCAAAGCACCATTTTCATTAAAGGAATTAATATTGGTGTAATTACCCCACTGCAATTACACTAGTACAAAAAGTGCTTACACCAGCAAAGCCTAGCCTTGTGACTAGTAGATGTGTGCAACACAGGCACAAGCTCTGCTTTGTTCTTGCAAAGCCTATCCTCCCTTGGATCAGCGTAAACAAGACCAACATGATCCTAAGACTGCTTAGGCTAACCTGGTACGCAGCCTTGAAGGTAGCATTTAGCCAAAATGCTGATCTATGGGAATGAGGCTTTTTTAAATTCCTTCCCAGTAATCAAGGATTAAAGAGAACGATGCTATGAGATCTGATGCTTGAACCAATCACATCCAGGACTAACACCACCCGTGTCCTGGTCTGCTTTCAGGACCAACTGGATGACTCGTTTCCATGGTTTCCAAAGCCTCGAGGCAGCCCAGGCTCACCACCCTGATCCTACTCAGGCTAGAGAAATGGGTCGCTTCTCCACTTCGAGCTCTGACGTATGCAGGCACTGCTCTGCCCCATCGTCCCAAAAAGGTTACATACATATACACAGACTCCTCAGACAAACAGCAAGGAATTAGCTACAACATAAAAACAATGCGATTGCTAAAACACTTTTAATTTGCACCCAGCTTCCTTCTAGAATGGCTGGAGGGATAGCAAGGATTGAAGCTATCCACACGGTCAATACGGGCCTGTATCACAGCAGCTGAAACATCCTGCTGATGGCTGTAAGTGGTGCCATGCATCTTTGTGAGGAGGACTGTTCCACAGACTGTAATTCTCTGTGTGCAGTGCTCCACCTAGGTGAAAAAACCATCCTGCTTTTCACACTTCAGCTCCCAGTGGGATGCCTTATCCTAAGGGGAGGATGATACAGAATCCATTTCACACGGTACTTCTATGGCAGGTAATGCCATTTTATGACAGGTAAAGCTACTGTCTAGTAGGCAGGTAATGCTTTCAGCTGACAAGAGCAGCATCCACTGATGAACAGCAAAGTGACTGCACAAAGATCTTTCTCTGAATTTAGCTAAGAAATACTGTGGCTGAGATTGGCTTCATTGTCTGTATTTGCATTTGACACTAATCTTTGGAAGGATTCACGAGTGTTCTCTCACAAAAGAATATGAGTGACGACAAAATATCTGACAGCTCAAATGCAAATACAGATTACATCGTGGCTCAGACATAATTTTAGCTAGACTAGGTACAGCAGTACTATCATCTAGCATCACCCATTTGCAGAACAAAACACTGGATGTCAAATCAAGATTTTACAGCACTGTGAGCTGAGAACATAGCTATACAGTGAAGATGACTATATAAAATCCATTGTTCTGATCCTCTCCTTACGGCAGGAAATCATGTCCCAGCAACAAAGACAAGCCATACCTCTTCACCACCCAGTTTCCCTGGACCAGCATCGCCACCTGCTGTATACAGCGGAGAACTGCCGTAGAGTCTGTCCCAGAGCCTAGCAAACTCATCAGATTTGCAAATGGCATGACTTTCACTGAAAGACAAAACACACACCAGATTAAGGGCTTATTCAGTATGCACAATGCAAACAGATTCTAATTCTACAATATTATGACTTATGTTTATGTTGAAGTTCTGGGTCACAGCTATATCTTAGGGGGAAGAATAAATCAAAAACTACATTCTAGTACTCACAGTCAGGTACCTGCTCAAAAAATATCTGTTCATGTTGCAACAAAGTTAATTAGTTTAACTGGTCCCAAGTTAATGAACGAATTGGAAAAAAAATAAAAATAAAAATCTACTCCTTTGGCAATATTTGGAAACAGAGACACCTGACAATACAGGAAGCTTCCAAGAGCGAGTTGACTGCAAACATACAGAGCCGCTGTCAGTTCTGCTGCTACTGCTCAGAGCACACTCAGCCTTCTCTAGCAAATGCTCAACCTCTGCACGCTCCACAGAGTCAGAAAGCCAGACACTCTGCCTGGCAGGGTGACAGAACTGGTACCATTAGGAAACGTACTTTATCTAAGGCAATGAGAAGACCTAAAGTGCAAATGGATTATAAAAGTACAAACCATTCTTCATCAGGATCTTAATCTGATCAGCAAGGGGTAAAGTTCTCAGCTGGGCCATAGAAAGCACGCTGCTTGGAGCCACTGGTTTGTCACTGCAAATAAACAATAGAGTTGCAGCTCATGAAAAAGCACCCAAACAATATCAGTGTTGAACATTCTGCACACTTACTTCTCTTCCTCTACGCTTGGAGGCATCAGCATCATTAAATATTCACTAGAAGAAAAGAAAACACATCCTTAAAATGTTTGTCTTGAGATTTCCCAAGTTTAAGTAGTTATTTGTGCTTAAGGCAATCCTACTTGTGTGACTCTACAAAAAAAGAAAAAAACAGCCTGAAAAGAGAGCTCTCCCTTTTCCTCTCCCATCTTCCTCCATAAATTCAGTGCTAGTAAAAAGCTATTGACATTCACCTGTCCAAAGAGAACGCCTGAAATAAATGGGAGTCAGAATCCAAGCTCTTCTGTATTCTTTTGTGTCCAAAGGAACTGCAGGAGTAAATACACTAAACACAGGTGCTCTGACACAGCAATCAATGGGGTCATGTGGAGTCCTGCGGTCAGGCCAGCAATTAGCAAAATGTTCTACCCATTGCCAGTGTCTGTGAGGGAAGAATCAAATCCAAAAGGCTTCTCAGAACACCTGGCACTGCTCCATGGAGATGTCAAACGTTACAAAAACACCCACACCATTAAAGAGAGAGGCAGTTTGCCACTTTCCTATCACTTGGGCCATGGTTGTATCGGTTTACAGTACAGCATTACTACGGCCTGCATCATGGGGAGATTCATACATAGCTGCAGTCAGCAAGAAACAAAAATGAACAAGTTTCAAGTAGTTTCAGGTGTCTCTTAAAAATGACAGGAGAAAGCTTTACAAGAGTTGCTAACAATGGAAGTCGTTGGCTTCAGAGTCTTTATTTTAATCGGAAGGAGCTTTTGTTTTACTTTTCCTTTACAATACCTGCAGTCTCAATAATGGCAGGTTGTGGTAACACACACAAGGCTACAATCTCAAGTGAAAGCAGCTGGCTTTAATCTCAGAGTGCAGGGAAACACAGAAAGCAACTCAGGTTGAAGACCAATTTGCTTCTGTATTTGTTAAACAATACAACTTCTATCATGGATAGCACTATCAGTATCAAAGACTATTACTTATTACTTCAAAAACAACGCAACAAATTATTGCAACTTCTGTAGAAGACCATCAAACCTTTACCTGGGAGATTTAATTAATTCTGTATTCTCAGCGAGGCCATGACCTTGACTGAATAAATACTGGCGCTCGTGTTCAGAACGGCTATCCTGGAGATATGGAGAAAAACAGGAGTCACTGCCACATTCTGAAAACACAAAATGTCAGACAGACTCCTCATTCTGATCTGTGACCGCTCTGCCATTACAACACCATTCAAGCACTCCATCTCACTAACTGATGCTCTGTTTTCAACCTTCTTGAATGATGCTCATGTCACGTGGAAATATTTCAGGTGATGCGACTCCAAAGTTTCCTGACAGCCACGCATGCTGGGTCAGAGAAACAGGATTTACGACACCTAACTGACTGGGTTCCTTGGCTGTCTTATGAAATCAAGACCTGAGTGACTCTTGGACTTAGACCCTCCCCTTCCCCCTAAGGCTGTCTAATTCTCAATTTTAAACCTTTAACGGGGGGAGACGTCAAAGCACTATCCAGTGGAGGAGGTACAGAGCAAGGTCAGTTCAATCCTACCGACCAACTTTACTTCACTATCTGCTGATGATTCCCTGATTCCCATGTACCCAGATACAACCTGGCTGAGCCTTCAGCCCCACCACATCCCCCCAGCAGCCAGCACACACCCACCTTCAAGCCATAATAATGTAGATGAACCCAGTGCTCTTCTGCTTGTCTCTTCTGCAGGAACTCATAGGACTGAACCCGTCTCTGACGAGCTTGTTCAGTTTCAGGGCGGGAGAACCGTACCTATAAGGTTTGGGCATCATTAAATACAGCTCCAAAACCCTTGAAACAAAGCAGCTGTATTATCTATTTGGCACATAATAACAGCAGCTAGGGGCCCTAACTCACACAAATCACCCCTTGTTGACATCGATATCTTTCAGCTTGTGCAACAACTGCAAGTCCTTCTTTGCTTCCCCTCCCAAGCCCAGTATCATCAGAACCAGCCGAGGTTTCCTGTCTATTTATCTGGGTGTTAATTGTCATGCTTTCTTCTGAACAGTTACCCGAAGTATCATGAAAAGGAAATTTGGACATACGGTAATTTGCTTAACATCATCTTCAGCTTCATCCTGGGATGAATCACCACCTGCCAAAAAACACAAAGGGATCAAACCACCACTGCAATAAAACAACCAGAGCCAATCTGCAACTGTTTGGAGGTCTGCTCTGGAAGAAGGGAGAACAAGGAACTACAGCTTGCTAAACCATGCAGCATATGACAGCACCACACCACTCATATGACAGAGAAACTGCTCCCACGAACTCCACACTGCTGCGTTTCAGTGGCAGTGGTGACACTGCCTACTGCTGCCCTTTGAAACCACCCACTGCTTCCTGTCCCTCTGCCAGCACCCCACAGTGCCCAGCCAAGCACTGATGCAACTAACTGAAAATATGACCAGTAAAAAATCTGGCTGAGAAATGCGTTTATAATCAGCTCATTGTTATATTAAACACCCTTGGAATACAGTGACTGCTATGAATTAAAAAATACAGAGAGAACTTGTATTCTACCTGGCAAAAAGAAACACAATGCCTGTAGCATTTACCTTCATTAGCAGCTTCTCTTTCACGATGTTTCGCATCAGCTTTGTCCAAGTAGGTGAAACTTGGCCTCAGCTGAAGAATTCCATGTAGTGGAGTCAGGTGAAGTTCACCTGAAAAAGAGAATCGACATTGGTTAGAAGTATTATTTTCCAGTGCACAGGGACGGCACTTTCACCATCTAGCTACCTCTGTAACAGCACAGCTTCCATCAAACATAATTATTTAATATAGTAAAAAGGGATTAAAGTGAAAGATTCATCCAATGCTCAGAATTTCAAAGGAGTATGAAAAATCAGGACCAATTTGTGTTACTTTCCTTTTTGGGTTGGAGCCAGATCTTACAGAGAGCCCCACTTTGGCTCAGACCTGACCTATCCTTCAGGAAACTACTAGTAAAATAGACATCACTGAGGACAATCCACATATTTTAACCTCAAATGATCCTCAAATCAAAATTCTGCAATGGCATTAGGAAAGAAGAGAGGGGCAGAAAGTGTTGAGCAGGCAAATAAACTGCCACAATTAGAGGGAAATACTAATATAATGTAAGTAAGAAAACCAAATATTTACTGCAGAGGCATATTTCAGGCCATCATGAAGTATTAAGATCTTGCAAGCATCTACAAACCTACTGTGTTCTGCTTGCATTATTTAAAACTTCACCGGACCTCCTCATGGACTCCGGGGACAGTGATAAGGAAAACTTTTCCTTTATTTAAAGAAGCATCATTTAAATATGAGCCTACGCTACTGAAAACAAACAGAACAAACAGTTCTTATTTTAACCCGAAAATTGGTATGCTTCAGTGACGTGAGGGGTAACAAAACAAAGTCACCTTTTCTATAAACAGCAGCCGCATAGCGGGAAACATTACTGGCAGCTTGCGTAGAGCAGAAAGTTTGTTTGTCCATCAGCTTCCTGCAAACAGATGAATGCTGTGAGGTTATATTCTACAGGCAACGTGGCATTCAGATAAAAGGCCTGAAATCACTGATTCCCAACACAGTCCATCAACAAATGCAGCGAATATCAAGACTAGTTTTGTTTAACATTTTAATCAGTGACCTGGATGAGGGGATCGACTGCACCCTCACAATGTTTGCAGACAACAGCAAGTAAGGCAAGACTGTTGATCTGCTTGAGGTTAGGAAGGCTCTGCAGAGGGGCCTGGACAGACTGGATTGATGGGCCAAGTCCAGTCACATGACATGCACTCAGGGGAGGTGCCGGGTTGTAACAACCCCCATGCAGTGGTATAGGCCTGAGGAAGAGCGGCTGGAAAGCTGCCCAGCAGGGAAGGACCTGAGGGTGCTGGTCAGCATCTGGCTAATATCAGCCAGCAGTGTGCCCAGGTGGCATCCTGGCCTGCACTAGAGATAGAGTGGCCAGCAGGACTAGGGAAGTGACTTTACGAGGCACTGGTGAGACTGCACCTCGAGTGCTGTGTTGTTTTGGGCCCCTCACTACGGGAAGGGCATTGATTTGCTTGAGCATGTGCAGAGAAGAGCAACGAAGCTGGGGAGTGACTAGAAAACAAAACTGAGGAGGAATGAGTGAGGGAATTGGGGCTGTTAAATCTGGGGATAAGAAGGCTGAGGGGAGACATCATCCCTCCCTACAACAACCTGAAAGGAGGCTGCAGGGAGGAGGTGTCATCTCTTCTCCCTGGTGACAAGTGATAGGACACAGGGAAACAGGCCCTAGTTGTGCCAGGGGAGGTTTGGACCGGGTATCAGGAAGAATTTCTTAATGGTCAGGGTGGCAAAGCGTTGGAATGGGCTGCCCAGGGAAGCGGCAGAGTCCCCATCCCTGGAGGTGTTTAATAGATGTGTGGACATGCACAGATCTATGCCCACCACAAAACCAAATGAAAGCAAACTGGACACCTACGAGGAATAGGTACTTGTTTCATCTGTACACGTGCCGTCTACATTGAGAGCAATCTGTTCTCCTTTGCTGCGACAGTAGTTAGGGTTCAAAGTGTCAATGGCCATTTCAAGTTCAACCTAAACAATGTGAAAGCAAAGGCAGATATTCACGATGGCAGATCCCCAAATCAATCAGTTAAACTTCAGTCCCACACTAACATTTCCAGAGGTTTACAGCAAATTTAAACACATAAGCAGAATAATTCAAACCCACATGGCAAGTCTCATGCATAAAGTTGAGCACATGTAAGTGGGGTTTTGTAGAATGGGGACATTTTAACAACACACGAGAGATGCATCTTCTCCCACGTACATGAAAGGAAGCAGAGATAAGAGAGTTCTGAGGCAGCCCTTATGAACACCCTCACTTGGCTAGTTCATCTTCCACTGCACTATCAGTCTTGTTTACTCATAAGAAGAAATCAAATGCACAAACAATATCCTTCAAGCCTGCAGCACTGACTTCATAGTTCTGCCTGATTTACATTGGTCCAAGTACAGAAGCAACCTCCATAATTTTAGCTACGTGAAGTATTCCCACTCTAAAACACTTCAGTTCAATCAAATGTTCAAACATAAGTTCCCATACAGTGTTTCTCTTCTCACACTTGTCATGGTTTTCCATAAGTATTCCATATCATGACATCATGTAACAACTTGACGGGTTGGAAGGGCTGCTGAGGCAGAACTACAGCTCCCGAAATGCTCCTGTCCCTTCCCATGTGGTTTCTGGGTTCCGGGAGCTCTGCCCTTTTCATCTGTGATCACCTTTGTAGACGACATGGTCAGGAGACTCTTCCTTTTCTTTACACATATACTCTAGATATTGTGATGGTCTTTTAAATCAAGCTTGTACAGACTGAATTAGCAATAGCAACCACATTTTCCTGAATGATTCAGCTTCATATCAAAAGAGTGTTTTTTCCATTGTGACTTCAATTCCACTCTTTATAAACAAACCATTCGTCTTCTAGGCTCTACTGTACACTTACTGTGAAAGACTCCCGCATCCCTCCAAGCACAGAGATCTGGTCCTACCAGAAGCTGCACAGTTGTAACAGCATAGCAGCACAATGAAATGCCCTGAGCCATAAAACAACTTTTACAGACCGTACTCAAACAATGACCAACCTTTTGCTGCTTTGGCTTTATCTTCGCCGACAAATGTGTGACATCATCGTATGTCATGGAAGCCGGACGAATTGGATACTGGAAAACATCAATTTCATAAAAATTCTTATAGATTAAAGAACTTCATAGAAATTAATTCAATTTTGCCTGCCTCCTCACATGTAAACTCACTTTCCACATGGTTACAAGACATCAAGAAACTACTTTTCTGATCCTGTGAGTCATCAGCAGGTTTGGGAGTACGGCCTAGAAAGCCTCTTGCTTTCCCCTCAGTCCTCTGCTCTCGTCACTGCACAGCCTCCTTCCCACTTCCTGCCCCCAGCACATCACTATGGGCTATAAAACAGCAAAATCACCACACATTAGTCTAGCTGAAAAAGGAAGTGATAGCAACCATTGAAAACCCACTCATCAATACTACCTCTCTGGAGATTTATTTGTGGGTGTTTGCCACCAGTGTCACTGCAGGACATGGTACACATGTAGCCACTCAGGACAACAAAGCCAGGCTTAGCCACACGGTCCTCTGTTCTGGACTGTTTGGGAATGCTGAGAGGACAGCGTGGTGCCCAGGAGAAATTTTCCAGCCACAGCAGCAGCCTGGTCAGAGCTGCCATTCCTCCAGAACACCCAGAGCAACCCCTCATGAGCCCCACACCTGAAATGGAGCAAACGCTCTGCTGGCAGCGCTGTGCAGAAGACCTGCACAGGAGGCAGAGGCTTTGCCAGTGAGCATCACTGGCTTATAATGAATATTTCATCCACCAGCTTCAAAAGCCATCCCATTCTGCAGATGGGAAAACTGAACCATAAAGATAAAATGATGAGAGAAATTCAGTGAGCAGAATGGAAAACAGAGATTCCTAATGTATTTCCACCTTTAACCACTCATTAGTTTTATCTCCACAACAGAAGGGATCTCTTCTGATGACTTGCTCTATTTTAGGAATACTGATGGCATTGTCCTAAACAGGGCTGGTCCTAAAGAAAAGTTTGTTCAGTAAAGGTGGCAGAAATCAGTGATGGCAGAGAATGGCCACGAGACTGCAGATTTATCCCAACTACAATAAAGACATCATCTACTAAAAGAACTCCCTTAAGGTGGTTACAGGGAGTGATTTAATGACAAGTCTGTGCCATAAATGATCCCTCCTCTCTTCTAATAGTAGATGTTTCAACTGACTGAGACCCACACAGGTTTGCCTGTAGCCAAAATGTTGGCCAGCTGAAGAGGTAAGTAAAGTTAGTGGTCTTTCAATTTATTTTAAACAAATTTTCACTACATAAAAGTTAACTGGAATACCTGAAACAGATACAACTTCTCCAGCAGACTTCTGGCCAGGAACACATCAATCTAAAGAGCAACACAAACAACTTCCATCAGACAACAGCTCTGACAGATGGAGCCTCAGATGTGAGTGCAATCCCTAGAGCTCAAATACTGCCAATTTTAGCTTTTCATTATGCACGGCAATATAAAGTGCATTCATGACTCTCCTGACAAAGGTCTCCTCTCTGCTGATTTTGACAGGAAGAATTTTCTTTTTCTTAAAAGAAAAAATAAACTATGATGAGGCAGGAGACAGTGGCTGTAGCTGCATATTTTTCTCTCTGAAATTAAATAGGAAAATGTTTATCTGAGGGACTGAAGTGTATCTGTTATCACAATTTGAGAAAGAAGAGCATGTTCTCTCTTTGGCAGCATGACCAAAAGTTAACTTCCTTGCTAGTGTTTTGTCACAAAAACTTTCTAAGCTAGACAAAACACACCCACGTGCCAAATCCGATCTAATAACAGCATTTTGCCACTGACACCTAAAATCCACAAACGTGTCATGAATATCACACATGGAAGCTTCCATTTTAGGTACCTTTTGAAACCCTTCTGTCAATTCCCACTCCTCATAGCTTTTCTCCTTATGAGCTTGCCCTTGCTTGTACTTCTGGTATGTGAACTCATACATGAAGCGAGCAGGACGCTGTGGCTACTTTTTTTGACGTAACATCATTTAAGGAAGTCCAGAATCAGAGCACAACTGCTCGTTTTAGCAGAAGGCATGAAAACATTTTAGCTTTATATTTAACAGATACTAACTCATCAAAATTATAGCTTTTTTTTTTTTTTTCCCTCAGCTACCAGAGAGCAATGGGGCCAATGAAAACACACAGTGCTAGCAGCAAGTTCCCCACCTGTGTTCCTGTCCTGAGGCAGAAAGATTACAAAGGGTGAAAAACCTGAGGACATCTATTCTCTGAGTCTGCCAGCACAGATACCACTATTCTGGCCAAACAGATAGCACGAGCCATTCACCTGGCCCACACAGCACATCTCCCTGTACTGAGCAAGCTGCTGGTTATCAGACAACCACTGACTGATGATAGATTGTTTCAGCAATGTAAGAACAATAATACTCATAGAATAGTAGAATTAGAACTATGGAATAGATCTTGAATGCTAAAAAATACGATCACTGCCACAAAGCACTGTTACCTCTTGTATAATTGGATCATCTTCTTCATTTGCCATGCTAGGACACAAAAAGCTTTTTCTTGGCTTATTGCTTGGCACAATCTGAAAGAAAACAGATATATCATATGAGTCACTGCATCTGCGCCACGTACCACATGTAGCCTGGGGTATTTGTTCATGTTAACCCATTTCTTTTCAGTGGTAATCTGTCCAGTCCTTTTTTTGAAGGAGCATACAGTTTGCACAAGGTCCCTAGCACTTCACAATCTCAGCCAACAGCCACCAAACCTGAAAGACGAACAAGCGTCTCAAAGATAACCAAGTTCTTTTAACTTTAATGAAAGCCAGCATTACATAAGAAAGCCAGCACTAAATCAGAGCTCTGCAGAGGGAAGGGCAGGCCTTCAGAACTTGCATGAAGCATGCCTCTGATACACTGTACAGCTACCACACCCTGGCAGCAGCTGGTCTTCCAGCCAGCACACCCGCAGCATGCTGGCGGGTCACTCAGCACGTGTGAGCTCTGAAATAGCCCCTGCACTTGTCACCGTCACTAAGGCTGGTACTGCACTGCTCACTGCCTCCCTTCTCAGAAAATCTCCTTGAAAGCAGACAATGGAGGAAACTCCCAGCTTAAGAGCTGAGAGAAGCAAAAACCCCGTGCAAATCCTGTGCTCAGGACCAGTGAATATCTCCACTTGCAAACATGCTGAGACTTCATCTACACAACACGCTGCAGCCTTGTCTCCTGGCTGGGAACAGACCCACCACTCTTCAGACTGCCTTTCTCAACGACAGCTCCCAGGCACACTCCTCAGCCTCTCCTGAACCTTTTTAAATCACTAGAACAGATCTTACTTCCTAACTCAGCCAGCTCCGGAGAAAACAAGACTAACACTGACCGAGAAGCGGGTGCTCTGTCACAGCGAGTCATGCTCAGTCCTAATGCTGGAGTCAGAGTCATGCCTGGTTCCGAGCTTCAAGTAAAAAACAATCCCTCAGCTAAAGCAACAATAGTTTTTCCTGCAGAAAACAAATAAATGGATCTCTAAATTATTTGGGATGCCACCACAACGTCAATCAGTCCACATCATTTGGAACCATTAAACAGTCAGTACTGGTCGAGGCAGGCACAAAAAGACCTCTCACAAACTGACCAAGGGACGTTTGTTTGGTGTTAACCAAAGACGATTGGGCTAAGAAATAAGATTTGTGTTGGGGAACTCTCCCTCACTATCCTCCACCTGCCCATGCACACCTGCTTTTTTTGTGGGCCTCCTACAAAGGAAGAGAAAGGGGCCGCATCCAGGGGCAGCCGGCGGTACAGGTCTGTGAGAGACAGAAGCAGTGTTACATCCACGCGGTGGTGATTTTTTTCTAATACACAAGCCACCACGTCATTTAACCATCTCTATGTATTTCAACACACATACAGGCTTCTCAAAACATCACGCTGACATACGTGTAGTTATCCAAGAGATCTTTCAGAGAGGCTAGGTAACATTCTGGATCTGAGTGGTTTTGACACCATCACACAGGCAGATTTCCATCCAGGCAACACCTCTGGTTTACATATACTCTTTCTGCCACTCCAGCTAGAAACATGATTCCATATTTTTTACTTTCAGGATCCCTACTATCAGAAAAACACTCTTCTTGGTACTTAATAGGAACTTTTTATTCCTTTATGCACCAGTGGATCCCTGGACCTTCCCACCCTAATGCCGGGTCACTTTATTTTTTGCTGGTTTCAAATTAATATTTGAAGTTATTCTGTACAAAGGTGAAACCTCCACAGCTAGAAGCCAGTATCTCCAGGTAAATACAGGCTGGGGCACCTACTGCACACCCGTAAGTACGCAAGATCCGAGCGCCACTGGGCACTGTTCTTCCCAGAAGCACATCCATGACCGCTCTGTTTGAAAGAAATGGATGTGTCAGTTCAGTTCTGCCTTCCCTGCTCGTGTCTCCCAGGTGGCTCAGTACAGCAGGCTGACAGCTATGGGACGGGGCCCTGCACAAAATGGAGCAGCTGCAGCCTACACTCCGAGCAGAGCTGGCGGCAGGAGGGTGCCCGATACACGTGAGCACGTGGTGACAGCCAGGGGCTGGAAGATGTGGGTCCAAGCCCTCCGTCCTCACCCCACACGGGGACTGGGCACCACGCTCCTGCCTTTGACAGCCTGAGTGCCAGGTATGTGCCAGCCTGCACTTTCTCTCCTGAGGAAGTTATTTTGCTTTCCCAAACGGAAATTAAGATTTCCTGGGCTAGGCTGAGAAATAGAAACCTAACCTGAAGGAGCTGGTTTTTGGTCCCACACCCAACACTGCTTTTGTCATTTTACATGAAACCTCCTTGAGAATTCAGCTGCCAGAACTCACAGAAACGGCCAGATCACAAAGACTGTGATTTTTGTTCATGACTTAAGGATAAAGAATGACTACAGCTGCTTTTACTGGAGTACCACAATGACAGGTCCATAAATAGGACGCAGTGTGTCCCAGAACAATTTACAATGTTCATGCAACTTGAAAAAATCCTCTGATCAGAAGCAAGCCTTCACTGAAGGCATGCAGACACGATTCTGCACCTACAGTCTACATGCATATGTAGAAACAAACACCTCAGGAACAATAGAATGGAATTAAACACTAGGAGGTATCAAGCATGGCCACCAGAGTATTTGTTTCAAGTTTTCTTTTGGCAGAACTGTTTTCTTTATAAAGGGACTTTACCGTGCAAATCAGCATTAACCCAAGTTATGAGTCACAAAACCTCAGAACACACTGCAGGAGGGTGAGAGATACAAATCTAATTTCTCCTGCAATGTGACCAGCAGTAGTGGCAACATAACCACCCATCAGTTGCCCACAGCTTAACCAATTTAAAACCAATGAAGAAAAATATTGTGGCCAAAAAAGCATAAAACAGTGATGAATCCCACCTCAGTTTGAGCTCAGAAGGGTATGTGGGCACTAGAGCTATCCTTTTTATTACCAAACACCTGGAAAACTGCACACCTGCATGATGTCTGACCTTTAGCAAGGCCTGCAAGAAATGGCCCAGCACTTCACTGATACCTGAACCTGCCAGTAATAATGGACCCCCAAAATACCAACACTGAAGTTTAAAACATCCCTCATACATAATTACGCAGCACAGGAAAGGCCTGCACTCCTGCCGTGTCAGCCTCATTAAGCACAGACAACAGTGAGGTGGGAAGCTTGGTCCGGAAGGTGGCACGACCCTGATTCCCCCCAGCACCCGGACCTTCCCCTGCAGGGCTTCTCCCCAGCAGCGATCCTCTAGCTCAGGCTGGCCCATGGCATACTGTAAAACGGGAGCTGCAAAAAAAAAAAAGAGCTGAAGCACCTTCCAAGCAGTTGTGATAACGGCAATTTTGACCCAATTATTTGCTCTATTTTCTCCTCGCTTTGCATGTCCGAAAGCAGCTTTGCACAGTCATCTCCTGGCAGCCCAAAGGCCCTTCAGCGCACCGGGCCCCCTGCGTGGCGGCGATGTCGCTGAGGCACACCTTGGGGACTCCGCAGATTGCCGGCTAAGCCCGAACGTTTCTTTAACGCCTCCACATTCACACCGCGAAGCACCAGGCCTGTTCCGCGGGGCCCAGGGCCCTCGCTGCTCCTCGCCGCCCCCTAACTCCGGCCGCACCGGGTGCCAGCGGGCGGCGGGGCCGAGCCCCCCGCAGCGGGCAGGCAGCTC
>VXAV01006385.1:0-33246 GCA_013399715.1 Alectura lathami | reverse complement strand
TGTTAAACACTTGCAACACCTCCGAGCTTGCAGTACCGCAACGGCACACGCCTCACCTAGCACTGCCACCCAGAAAGATTCTCCAAGCTAAAACTGCTGTGCTCTTGTTGCACCTTCGTGCAGCCTTTTCACATGGGCTGCACATGTGCATCTGCTTCTTCGCACAGCCTGTGAGACAGCAGTGGCACAGCAGTGGGAGGCACAGAAGCCGAGTTCCTCTGCGTGGTGCATCTCCACGCCCTGGAAGCGAGTCCTGAGCGAGCCTGAGCTAGCTCGGCTTCTAAGTCTGCACTAAACAAGGACTTGCAGCCGAAGGGCAGAGCGCTGCACAACAGAAACCACCCCCCCCCCACAGAAAGACTGAGGTACGCCAATCCCCCTGCTTGCAAAGCAGACTTTCATCTGTTGCCTTAGTGGAGTTACTTGCCTTAGTGTAGTTAGTGGAGTTACTTGCCTTAGTGTAGTTTGTTGCCTTAGTGGAGTTAGTTGCCTTACTGGAGTAAGCTTCCTTAGTGGAGTGAGTGGAGTTAGTTCCCATAGAGGAGTTAGTTCCCTTAATGGAGTTAATTGCCTTAGTGGAGTTAGTTCGCTTAGTGGAGCTAGTTCAATGCCTTAATGGAGTTAGTTGCATTAGATGCCTAGGTGGAGTTAGTTGCCTTAGTGGAGTTAGTGAAGTTAGTTGCCTTAGTGGGAAGAAGATGACTTAGTGGAGTTAGAGGAGTTAGTTGCCTTAATGGAGTTAGTTTCCCTAGTGGAGTTTGTTGCCTTAGTCGAGTTAGTTGCATTACTGAGTTATAGGTCGCCTTAGTGGAGATAGTTGCCTTAGTGGATTTTGTTCCCCTGTGGAGGTAGTGGAGTGAGTTTCCTTTGTGGAGTTTGTTGCCTTAGTGTAGTTAGTTGCCTTATTGGATTTAGTGGAGTTAGTTGCCTTAGTGGAGTTAGACGAGTTAGTTCCCTTAGTGGAGTTAGTTCCCTTATTGGAGAGAGTTTCCTAACAGTAGTAAGTACCATTTGTGGAGTTAGTGGAGGTAGATGCCTTAGTGGAGTTTGTTGCCTTGGTGGAGTTTGTTGCCTTAGTGAATTATATGTTTCCTTAGTGGAGTTAGTTGCCTTAGTGTAGTTAGTTCCCTTGTGGAGGTAGTGGAGTGAGTTTCTTTAGTTATTTGCCTTAGTGGATTTAGTGGAGTTAGTTTCCTTTGTGGTGTTAGCTGCCTTGGTGGAGTTAGTTCCCTTAGTTGCCTTAGTGGAGTAAATTGCGTCAGTGGATTTAGTTACTTACGGAGTTACTTATCTCAGTTGCCTTTGTTACCTTAGAGGAGTTAGTACCTTACTTCCCTTAGTTCCTGTAGTGGAGTTAGTTGCCTCAGTGGAATTAGATGCCTTGGTGGAGTTAGCTGCATTAGTGGAGTTAGTGGAGTTCTTTGCTTTAGTGAAGTTTGTTGCCTTAGTGGAGTTAGTTCCCTTAGTGGAGTTAGTTCTCTTAGTGTAGTTAGTTCCGTTAGTGGACTTAGTAGCCTTAGCGGAAATAGTTGCCTTAGAGTAGTTAGTTCCCTTAGTTGCCTTAGTGGAGGCGGTCTCCTTAGTGGAGTTAGTTGCCTTAGTGATGTTAGTGCTGGTAGTTGCCTCAGAGGAGTTAGTTGCATTTGTGGAGTTTGTTGCCTTAGTTCCCTTAGTGGAGTTAGTGGAGTTAGTGAAGTTAGTTGCCTTAGTGCATTTAGTGGAGGTAGTTGCCCTAGTTCCCTTAGTGGAGTTAGATGCCTTGGTGGAGTTTTTAGTTGTTTTAGTTGCCTTAGATCACTTAGTGGATTTCGTTGCCTTAGTGGAATTAGTTGCCTTAGTGGAGTTAGTTGCCTTTGTGGAGTTAATTGTCTCAGTGGAGTTAATGTAGTTACTTGCCTTAGTGGAGGTACTTCTCCTAGTGGATTTAGTTCCATTAGTGCAGTTACTTGCCTTAGTGGAGTTAGATGAGTTAGTTCCCTTAGTGGAGTTATTCTCTTAGTGGGGAGAGTTCCCTTATTGGTGTTAGCTCCCTTTGTCCACTTAGTGGAGTTCGTTCCCTAAGTGGAGTTAGTGGAGTTATTTGCCTTAGTGGAGTTAGTAGCCTGAGCAGAGTTAGCTACCTTACTGGAGTTAGATGTCTTAATCGAGTTAGCGGAGTTAGTTGCCATAGTGGAGTTTGCTCCATTAGTGGAGTTAGTGCAGTTAGTTGCCTTAGTGGAGTTAGTTGCCATAGTGGAGTTAGTCCCCTTAGTTCCCTTAGTTGCCTCTGTGGTGTTAGCTCCCTTAGTGGAGTTAGGTAGTTGTCTTAGTGGAGTTATTTGCATTAGATCCCTTAGTGGAGTTAGTTGCCTCAGTGGAGTTAGATGCCTTAGTGGAGACTGTTGCCTTAGTGGATTTACTTGCCTTAGTTCCCCTAGAGGAGTTAGTGCAATTAGTTGTGTTAGTTGCCTTAGTGATGTTAGTTAAGTTAGTTGTCTTAGTTCTCTTAATTTAGTTAGATGCCTTAGTGGAGTTTATAGAGTTGATAGTTGCCTTAGTTCCCTTAGTGGATTTGTGGCCTAAGTGGAGTTAGTTCCCTTATTGGAGTTACTTGCCTTAGTGAAGTTTGTTGCCTTAGTGGAGTTAGTGGTGTATGTTGCCTTAGTGGAGTTATTGGAGTTAGTTGCCTTAGTGGAGTTATTTGCCTTAGTGGATTTTGTGGTGTTAGTTGCATTCGTGGAGTTAGTTACCTTAGTGGAGTTAGTTCTCCTGTCATGTTAGTTCCCTTGTTGCAGTTGGTTGCCTTAGTGGAGTTAGTTGCCTTAGTGGAGTTAGTTCCCCTAGCGAAGTTCATCACCTTTGTTCTCTTTTTGTTCTCTTTGTTTCCTTAGTGCAGTTAGTTGCCTTATTGGAGTTAGTTTCCATAGTGGAGTAAGTTCCCCTAGTGGAGTTCGTTACCTTAGTTCCCTTTGATCCATTAGTGGAGTTAGTTGTGTTAGTGGATTTAGCTGCCCAGTGGAATTAGTTATCTTAATTCCCTTAGTTACCTTAGTGGAGTTAGTTGCCTTAGTGCAGTTGGTTGCCTTAGTGGAGTTAGCGGAGTTAGGTGCCGTAGTGAAGATAGTTGCCTTAATGGAGTTAGTTCCCTTAATGGAGTTAGTTCCCTTAATGGAGTTAGTAGCCTTAGCGGTATTAGTTGCCTTAGTGGAGTTAGTTGCCTTATTGGAGTTAGTGGAGTTGATTGCTGTAGTGGAGTTAGTGAATTTACTTGCGTTAGTGCAGTAAGTTCCATTAGTAGAGAGAGTCCCCTTATTATAGTTAGTTCTCTTTGTGGACTTAGTGGTGTTAGTTGCCTTAGTGGAGTTAGTTGCCTTAGCCGAGTTATTTGCCTTAGTGTAGCTTGTAGCCTTAATGGAGTTAGTTGCCTTAGTGGAGTTAGTTCCCTTAGTGTAGTTAGTACGGTTAGTGGACTTAGTAGCCTTAGCGGAAATAGTTGCCTTAGTGGAGTTATTTCCCTCAGTTCCCTTAGTGGAGTTAGTCGCATTTGTGGAGTTAGTCTCCTTAGTGCAGTTAGTTCCCTTAGTGGACTTAGTTGCCTTAGTGGAGTAAGTTGCCTTAGTGGACTGAGTAGAGTTATTTCCCTTAGAGGAGTTAGTTCCCTTAATGGATTAATTGCCTTAGTGGAGTTAGTTATATGCCTTAGTGGAGTTAGGTGCATTAGATGCCTTGGCGGAGTTAGTTGCCTTAGTGGAGTTAGTGGAGTTAGTTGCCTTAGTGGAGTTAGTTTCACTAGTGGAGTTAGTTCTCTAAGTGGAGTTTGTTGCCTCAGTGGAGATAGCTGCCTTATTGGAATAAGTTCCCTTTGTGGAGCTAATGGAGTTAGTTGAATTAGTGGAGTTTGTTGCCTTAGTGGAGTTAGTTGCCATAGTGAGTTCTATGTTGCCTTAGTGGAGATAGTTGCCTTAGTGGATTTTGTTCCCCTGTGGAGGTAGTGGAGTGAGTTTCCTTTGTGAAGTTAGTTGCCTTAGTGTAGTTAGTTGCCTTATTGGATTTTATGTAGTTAGTTGCCTTAGTGGAAGTAGTGGAGTTAGATGCCTCAGTGAAGTTAGTGCCTTAGTCGAGTTAGTTGCCTTTGTGGAGTTAGTTCTCCAAGCTGAATTAGTTGCATTATTGGAGTTAGTCGCCTTAGTGGATTTAATTGCCTTAGTGGAGTGCGTTGCCATAGTGGAGTTAGTTCCCTTTGTTGCCCAAGTGAAGGTAGGTGCCTTAGTGGATTTTAAGTGATGTTAGTTGCCTTAGTTCCTTTACAGGAGTTAGTTGCCTTACTGGAATTACATGCCTTAGTGGAGTTTTTTGCCTTAGTGGAGATAGTGTTGTTCGTTGCCTTAGTGGAATTAGTGGAGTTAGTTACCTTACTGGAAATAGTTGCCTTAGCGGAGTTAGTTGCCTTAGCGGAGTTAGTGGAGTTAGTTCCCTTAGTGAAGTTAGTTCCCTCGGTGGAGCTAGTTCCCTTGGTGGAGTTAGTTGCCTTAGTGGAGTTAGTCGCTTTTGTGGAGTTAGGTGCCCTAGTGGAGTTAGTTAACTTAGTTTCCCTAGTTACCTTAGTGGAGTTAATTCCCTTATTGGAGTAAATTGAATTTGTGGAGTTAGTTGCCTTTGTGGAGTTAGTAGTCTTAGTGGAGTTAATATTCTTAGTAGAGTTAGTGGAGTTAGTTGCCTTAGTGGTGTCAGTTGCCTTAGTGTTGTTAGTTCCCTAAGTTGAGTTAGTTCCCCTAGTGGTGTTAGTAGCCTTAGCGGAGTAGGTTGCCCTAGAGGAGTTAGTTGCCTTAGTGAAGATAGGGGAGTTAGTTCCCTTAGTGGAGTTTGTTCCCTTAGTTGCCTAAGGGAGTTAGTTGCCTTAGTGGAGTTTTTAGTGGTGTTATTTTCCATATTTCCCTTAGTGGATTTAGTTGCCTTAGTGGATTTAGTTGCCTTAGTGGAGTTACTTGCCTTAGTGGAGTTACTTGCCTTAGTGGAGTTACTGGTGTTCGCTGCCTTCGTGGAGTTATTGGAGTTAGTTGTCTTAGTGGAGTTAGTTGCCTTACCGGAGTCAGTTGCCTTAGCGGAGTTAGTGGAGTTAGTTACCTTTGTGGAGTTAGTTCCCCTGGTGGAGCTTGTTCCCTTGGTGTAGTTAGTTGCCTTAGCGGAGTTAGTTGCCCTTGTGGAGTTAGTCACCTTAGTTCTCTTATTTAACTCAGTGGAGTTAGTTCCCTTAGTGGAGTTACCTGCCTTAGTGGAGTAAGTTGCCCTAGTTCCCATAGTGATATTATTTGACTTAGTGGAGTTAGTTGCGTTACTGGTGTTAGTTGCCTTAAAGGAGTTTGTACCCTTATTGGAGTTAGTTACCTTACTGGAGTTTGTAGACTTAAAGCATTTAGTTGCTATAGTGGACAGAGTTGCCTTAGTTCCCTTGGTGGTGTATGTTGCATTAGTAATATTACTGGAGTTAGTTGCCTCAGTGGAGTTAGTTGCACATGTGGAATTAGTTGCCTTAGAGAAGTTAGTTCCCCTAGCGGAAATAGTGGCCTTTTTGGAGTTAGTTGCCTTAGAGAGTCAGTGGTGTCAGTTGGCTTAGTGGAGTTAGAGGAGTTAGTTGACTTAGTGGAGTTTCTTGCTTTAGTGGAGTTAGTTGCCTTAGGTCCCTTAGTGGAGTTAGTACCCTTAGTGGAGTTACAAGCCTTAGCGGACTTAGTTGCCGTAACAGAGTTAGTTGCTTTAGTAGAGTTAGTGGGGTTAGTTGCCTTAGTGGAGGTATTTGCCTTAGTAGAGTTAGTTACCTTGGGGGTGTTAGTTCCCTTAGTGGACTTAATTTCCTTAGTGTAGTTAGTTGCTTTAGTTCCCTTAGTGGAGGTAGTTCCCATAGTGGAGTTATTTCCCTTATTTGAGTTAGTTCCCTTAGTGGAGTTAGTGGTGTTAGTTGCCTTAGTGGACTTAGTTGCCTTAGTGTAGTTAGTTCTATTAGTGGAGTTAGTTCCGTTAGTGGAGTTAGTTCCCTTATGTGCCTTAGTGGTGTTACTTCCCTTATTGGAGATAGTTCCCTTAGTGGGGTTACTTGGCAGAGTATAGTTCGTTGCCTTACTTATCTTAGGGGAGATTGTTGCATTAGTGGAGTTATTAGCCTTGGTGGACATAGTGGAGTTAGTTGCCTTTAGTGGGGTTAGCTGCCTTAGTGTGATTAGTAACCTCAGGGAAGTTACTTGCCTTATTGGAGTTACGGGATTAGTAAGTAAGTAGTAAGTTCCCCTCATGCAGTTAGCTGCCTTAGATGAGTTAGCTAACTTAGTGGATTTATTTACTTAGTGTAGTTACTGGGGTTATTTGCCTTAGTGTGTTTTGTTGCCGCAGTGGAGTTAATTGTGGTATGGCTGTTAGTTGCCGCAGTGGAGTTAGTTGCATTGGTGGAGGTAGTTGCCTTACTTGCCTCAGTGGAATTAGTTGCCTCAGTGGAATTAGTTGCCTCAGTGGGGTTAGTTGCCTCAGTGGAATTAGTTGCCTTAGTGGAGTTAGTTGTCTTAGTGGAGTTAGATGCCTTAGTTGTCTTAGTGGAGTTAGTGGAGTTTGTTGCTATAGTGGATTTGGTTGCCTTTGTGGAGTTAATGGAATAAGTTGCCTTAGTGGTGTTAGTTGCCTTAGTTGCCTTAGTGGAGTTAGTTCACTTAGTGGACTTAGCTGCCTCAGTGGAGTTAGTTGCCTTAATGGATTTAGTGGAGTTAGTTGCCCTAGGGCATTTAGTTCCCTTAGTGGAGTTAGTTCCCTTTGTAGAGATAGTTGCCTTAGTGTGGTTAGTCGCTTTAGTGGAGTTATTTGCCTAGTGGAGTTAGTTGACTAGATGGAGTTAGTGGAGTTAGTTCCCTTGGTGGAGTTAGTTCCCTTAGTGGAGTTAGCTCCCTTATGTCCCGTAATGGAGTTAGTTGCCTTAGTGGAGTTAGTTGCATTAGAGGAGTTAGTAGCTTTAGTTCCCTTAGATGACTTAGTGAAGTTAGTTGCCTTAGAGGAGTTAGTTGCCTTAGTGGAGTTTGTGATTTTAGTTACCTTATTGGATTTAGTTGCCTTAGTTGTGTTAGTTGCCTTAGTGGTGTATGTGGAGTTGTCTTAGAGCGGTTAATTGACTTAGTGGAGTTAGATGGCTTACTGGGTTTAGTAGCCTTAGTGGACTTAATAGCCTTAGTGGAGTTAGTTCCCTTTGTAGTGATATTTGCCTTAGTGGTGTTAGTTTCCTAGGTGGAGATAGTGGAGTTAGTTCCCTTAGTGTAGTTAGTTCCCTTAATGGGGTTAGTTGGCATAGTGGAGTTAGTTGCCTTAGATACCTTAGGGGAGTTTGTTGCATTAGTGGAGTTATTAGCCTTAGTGGAGATAGTGGAGTTAGTTGCCTTTAGTGGGGTTAGTTGCGTTAGTGTGATTAGTTGCCTTAGTGAAGAGAGTTGCCTTATTTCACTTAGTGGAGTTAGTTTCCTTAGAAGGGTTAGTTGCCTCAGTGGAGTTAGTTTCCTTATTGGAGTTAGGGGAGTTAGTTGCCTTAGTGTAGTTAGTTGCCTTAGTAGAGTAGAGTGGAGTTAGTTGCCTTTGTTAACATGGTAGATTTAGTTGCCTTTGTTGCCCTTGTGGTGTCTGTTGCCCAAGTGGAGTCAGTTGCGTAGTGAAGTTAGTTGCCTTAGTTCCCTTTGCAGCCTTTGTGGAGTTAGTTGTCTTAGTGGAGTTTTTTGCCTTAGTGGAGTTAGTTGCTATAGTGAAGTTTGGGGGGTTAGTTGCCATAGTGGAGTTATTTACCTTAGTTGAGTTAGTTGGCTTAGTGGAGCAGGTGGAGATATTTGCCTTAGTGGAGTTATTTGCCTTAGTGTGGTTAGTTGCCTTAGTGGAGTTAGTTGCCTTCGTGGTTTTAGTTCCCTTATAGATGTTAGTTGCCTTTGTGGAGTTAGTAGCCTTAGTGGATTTAGTTGCATTATTTGCCTTAGTCGAGTTAGTTAACATAGTGGAGTTTGTTGCCTTAGTGGAGTTAGTGGAGTAAGTTCCCTTAGTGCAGTTAGCTCCCAAAGTGGAGTTAGATCCCTTAGTGGAGTTGGTTAACTTATCGGAATTAGTTGCTTTAGTGGAGTTAGTTGCATTATTTGCCTTAGTCGAGTTAGTTAACATAGTGGAGTTTGTTGCCTTAGTGGAGTTAGTGGAGTAAGTTCCCTTAGTGCAGTTAGCTCCCAAAGTGGAGTTAGATCCCTTAGTGGAGTTGGTTAACTTATCGGAATTAGTTGCTTTAGTGGAGTTAGTTGCCCTAGTGGAGGTAGAGGAATTAGTTGCCTTAGTGGACCTAGTTGCCCTAGTGGAGATAGAAGTGTTAGTTTCCTTAGTCATGTAGTTGCCTTAGTGCTCTTAGTTGCTCTAGTGGAGTTAGTTGACTTAGAGGAGTATGTTGCCTTAGTGGAGTTAGTGGAGTTAGTTGCCTAAGTGTGTTTGGTTGCCTTAGTGGAGTTTGTTGCCTTAGTTGCCTTAGTGGAGCTAGTTGCCTCAGTGGAGTAAGCTGCCTTAGTGCAGTTGGTTGCCTTAGTTCCCATAGCTGCTTAGTGGAGTTAGTTGCCTTAGTGGAGTTAGTTGCCTTAGTAGTGTTAGTAGAGTTAGTTGCCGTAGTGGCATTAGATCCCTTAGTGGAGTTAGTTGCCTTAGTGGAGTTACTTGCCATAGTGGATTTAGTGAAGTTAGTTGCCTTAGTGGATTTAGTCTCCTTAGCGGAGTTAGTTGCCTTAGTGGAGTAAGTGGAGTTAGTTGCCCTAGTGAAGTAAGTTGCCTTAGTGGAGTTAGTGGAGTTTGTGCTCTAAGTGGCCTTGGTTGCCTTAGTTGTCTTAGTGGAGTTTGTTGCTATAATGGCATTAGTATCCTTAGTGGCGTTAGTGAAGTAAGTTGCCTTAGAGGAGTTAGTTGCCTTCATGCTGTTGGTTCACTTACTGGTGTTAGTTGTCTTGGTGGAGTTAGTTGCCTTAGTAGAGTTAGTTGCCTTAGTTTCCTTAGTGGTGTTAGTTGCCTTAGTGTGGTTAGTGGAGTTCGTTCCCTTAGTGGATAAAGTTTCCTTAGTGGAGTTAGTTCACTTAGTGGACTTTGCTGCCTTAGTGGAGTTAGTTGCCTTAGTCGAGTTAGTTGCCTTAGTGGAGGTAGCTGACTAGGTGGAGTTAGTGGAGTTAGTTCCCATAGTAGAGTCAGTTTCCTTTGTGGAGTTAGTACCCTTATGTCCCTTAGTGGAGTTAGTTCCCTTAGTGGAGTTAGTTCCATTAGTTGGGTTAGTTTGCATAGTGGAGTTAGTTGCCTTTGTTATCTTAGGGGAGTTTGTTGCATTAGTGGAGTTATTAGCCTTAGTGGAGATAGTGGTGTTAGTTGCATTTAGTGTAGTTAGTTGCCTTACTGGTGTTAGTGGAGTTAGTTGCGTTAGGGTATTTAGTTCCCTTAGTGGAGTTAGTTCCCTTTGTAGAGATAGTTGCCTTAGTGTGGTTAGTTGCCTTAGTGGAGATGGTGGAGCTGGTCGCCTTAGTGGAGTTATTTGCCTTAGTGAAGTTAGTTGCCTAGGTGCAGTTAGTGGAGTTAGTTCCCTTGGTGGTGATGCGCAGAAACAAACTCTATAACTCAGAAAGTTATAAAGCAGGTATGTTTATTACAGCGCCGAGTGCAAGGGGGATCGCTCCTCCAAGCTTGCACACCAGATCACACGACAGGCGCTTATTTATTACACAAAATCATACATATTCATAACTGTAGGCTGGGTTATTACAATCAGTTCTAGGAATAGGTGGGATTATTGTAATTATTTCCAAGAAATCATTATCATATGTCTCCTCCCTTTGACGCAGGCGCACTGCTATCTGGTGGTCGTGGGCGGGGTCTCTTGGATGAAGTCAGGAGTCCTCGCCGTGCCTCTTGACCCCTGGCACAGAAAAAGCTGAGTTGGCTGTTCTCCAAACAGCAGAGCCGGTCTTAAACAAACAGAAGTGCTAGAAGGCCTTGCAGAGCTTCAAAATATGCCAAACATGCAGCTTGTGTAGATAACAAGGAGTTACTAGGGCCTCTTTAACCTTGGCAGGCCAAGCAGACAACATCTTATTTTTGATACAGCTCCGAGTATTCTACTCCCTGTATCATTGGGCTCTGTAGGGCTTTGAAGGGCTCTGTAGGGCTTTGCAGGGCTCTGAAGGGCTCTTTAGGTCTCTGTAGGGCTCTATAGGGCTCTGCAGGGCTCTGTAGGGCTTTGCAAGGATCTGCAGGGCTCTGTAGGGCGCTGCAGGGCTCTGCAGGGCTTTGTAGGGTTCTGTAGGACTCTGCAGGGCTCTTTAGAGTTCTGTAGGTCTCTGTAGGGATCTACAGGTCTCTGTAGGTTTGTGTAGGTCTCTGTAGGGCTCTGCAGGGCTCTGTAGGGCACTGTAGGGTTTTGTAGAGTGCGGCAGGGCTCTGTAGAGCTCTGTAGGGATCTGTAGGGGTCTGTAGTGATCTGTAGGGCTCTGTAGGGCTCTGCAGGGCTCCATATGGCTCTGTAGTTCTTTGCAGGGATCTGAAGGTCTCTGTAGGGCTCTACAGGTCTCTGCAGGGCTCTGTAGGTCTCTGTAGCGCTCTGCAGAGCTCTGCAGGGGTCTGTAGGTCTTTGGTGGCCTCTGCAGGGCTCTGTACGGCTCTGTAGGGCACCGCAGGGCTCTGTAGATCTCTGTAGACCTCTGTAGTGCTCTGCAAGACTATGTAGGCTTGTGTAGGGCTTTGCAGGGATCTGCAGTGCCCTGCAGGCTCTGTAGGGCTCTGCAAGGCTCTGTAGGTTTGTGTAGGGCTTTGCAGTGCTCTGCAGGTCTCTGTAGGGCTCTGCAGGGCTCTGTAGGTCTCTGTAGGGCTCTGCAGTGCTGTGTAGAGCTCTGTAGGTCTTTGCAGAGCAGTATAGGGCTCTGTATGGCTCTTTAGGTCTCTGTAGGGCTCTGCAGGGATCTGCAGGTCTCTGTAGGACTCTGTAGGCCTTTGCAGGGCTCTGCAGGGCTCTGTAGCGCTCTGTAGGTCTCTGCAGGGATCTGCAGTGCTCTGTAGTGCTCTGCTGAACTCTGTAGTACTCTGCAGACTATGTAGGGCTCTATAGGTCTTGTAGGGCTTTGCAGGGCTCTGCAGGTCTCTGTAGAGCTCTGCAGGGCTCTGTAGGGCTCTGCAGGGCTTTGCAGGTCTCTGCAAGTCTCTGTAGTTCTCTACAGGGCTCTGTAGGGCTCTGCAGAGCTCCGAAGTGCTCTGCAGGGCTCTGTAGGGCTCTGCAGGTCTCTGTAGGTCTTTGCAGGGCTCTGTAGGTCTGTGTAGGGCTCTGCACGTCTCTACAGGGCTCTGTAGGGCTTTGAAGGGCTCTGTAGCGCTCTGTAGGTTTGTGTAGGGCTTTGCAGTGCTCTGCAGTGCTCTGTAGGGCTCTGCAGGGCTCTGTAGGTCTCTGTAGGGCTCTGCAGTGCTCTGTAGAGCTCTTTAGGTCTTTGCAGAGCAGTGTAGGGCTCTGTATGGCTCTGCAGGTATCTGCAGGTCTCTATAGGAGTCCGTAGGCATTTGTGGGGCTCTGCAGGGCTCTGTAGCGCTCTGCAGGGCCTTGCAGGTCTCTGCAGGTCTCTGTAGCGCTCTGCACGACTCTGTAGGGCTCTGCCGGCTCTCTAGGCCTCTGCAGGGCTTACAAGGGCTCTGCAGTGCTCTGTAGAGCTCTGTAGGGCTTTGCAGAGCAGTGCAGGTCTCTGTATGGCTCTGCAGGTATCTGCAGGTCTCTGTAGGACTCTGTAGGCCTTTGCAGGTTTCTGCAGGGCTCTGTAGCGCTCTGCATGACTCTGTAGGGCTCTGCCGGCTCTCTAGGCCTCTGGAGGGCTTACAAGGGCTCTGCAGGGCTCTGTAGGGCTCTGCAGGGTTCTGTAGGGCTCTCTAGGGCTTTGCAGGGCTCTGTAGGGCTCTGTAGGTGTCTGTAGGTCTCTGTAGGGCTCTGCAGGGCTTACAAGGGCTCTGCAGGGCTCTGTAGGGCTCTGCAGGACTCTGTAGCACTCTGTAGGGCTCTGTAGGTGTCTGTAGGTCTCTGTAGGGCTCTGTAGTGATCTGTAGGGCTCTGTACGGCTCTGCAGGACACTGTACGCTCTGTAGTGCTCTGCAGGGCTCTGTAGGGCTCTGCAGGTCTCTGTAGGGGTCTGGAGGCCTCTGCAGGACTGTAGGGCTCTCTAGGTCTCTGAAGGTCTTTGCAGGTCTCTGCAGAGATCTGTAGGGCTCTGTAGGGCTCTGCATGGCTCTATAGGGCTCTGTTGGGCTCTTCAGGGCTCTGTAGGGCTCTGTAGGGCTCTGCAGACATCTGTAGGAGTCTGCAGGGCTCTGGAGGGCTCTGGAGGGCTCTGCAGGGCTCTGTATGTCTCTGTAGGGCTTTGCAGGGTTCTGCAGGTATCTGCAGGACTCTGGAGATCTCTGTAGGCCTCTGCAGGGCACTGTAGTCCTTTGCAGTGCTCTGGAGGGCTCTGTAGGGCTCTGTAGGACTTTGCAGGGCTCTGGAGGTCTTTGTAGGGATCTGTAGGTCTCTGCAGGACTCCGTAGGGCTCTGTAAGTCTTTGCAGGGATCTGCAGGTATTTGGAGGTCACTGCAGGGCTCTGTAGTTCTGTGCAGGCCTGTGCAGGCCTGTGGAGGGGTCTGTAGCGCTCTGTAGGGCTCTGCAGTGCTGTGTAGGTCTCTGTAGAGTTTTGGAGGGCTCTGCAGTTCTCAGTAGGTCTCTGTAGGTCTCTGTGGGGCTCTGCAGAGCTCTGCAGGGCTCTCTAGGGCTTTGCAGTTCTCTGCAAGTCTCTGTAGGCCTCTACAGGGCTCTGCAGGGCTCTGTAGGTCTCTGTTGGGCTCTGTAGTTTTCAGCAGTGCCCTGTAGGTCTCTGTAGTGTTTTGCAGTGCTCTGAAGGGCTCTGTAGTGCTCTGTAGGTCTTTGTAGGCCTCTGCAGTTCTCTGTAGTGCTCTGTAGGGCTCTGCAAGTATTTGCAGGGCTCTGTAGGGCTCTGCAGATCTCTGCAGGTCACTGTAGGGCTCTGCAGTCCTCTGTAGGTCTATGTAGGGCTTTGCAGGTCTCTGCAGGGCTCTGTAGGTCTCTGTAGGGCTTTGTAGGTTTCTGCAGGGTTTTGCAGGGCTCTGCAGATGTCTGCAGTTCTCTGCTGGGCTCTGCAGGTTTGCTGGGCTTTGCAGGTTTGTGTAGGGATTTTCAGGTCTTTGCAGGTCTCTGCAGGGCTCTGTAGGACTCTGCAGTGCTCTGCAGGGCTCTGCAGGGCTCTGTAGTGCTCTGTAGGTCTCTGTGCGTCTTTGTAGGGCTCTGCAGGGCTCTCTAGGGCACTGCAGGGATCTGTAGGGCTGTGTGTGGCTTTGCAGGGCTCTGTAGGTCCCTGTAGGTCTGTGTAGGGCTGTGCAGGGCTCTGGAGGGATCTGCAGGGATCTGTAGGGCTCTGTAGAGCTTTTCAGGGCATTCCATGGCTTTGGAGGGCTCTGCAGGGCTCTGTAGGGCTTCAGGGCCCTTTATTGCTCTGTAGGTCTCTGCAGGGCTCTGCAGGGCTCTGTAGGACTCTTCAGCACTCTGCAGGGCTATGCAGGGTTCTGTAGAGCTCTGTAGGGTTTGTAGGGCTCTGTAGGACTCTTTAAGTATCTGCAGGGCTCTGAAGGTATTTGCAGTGGTCTGCATGGCTCTGAAGGGCTTTTCAGCGTTCTGTAGGTCTCTGTAGGGCTTTGCAAGGCTCTGTAGGGCTCTGCAGGTCTCTGTAGGGCTCTGCAGGGCTCTGGAGCGCTTGGCAGTGCTCTGCAGGCTTTGCAGGGCTCTGTAGTGCTCTGTAGGGCTCTAGAGCTCTCTGCAGGGCTCTGTAGGGCTCTGCAGGTATCTGCAGGTCTCTGTAGTGTTTTGCAGGTATCTGCAGGGCTCTGTAGTGCTCTGCAGAGCTCTGTAGGGATCTGTAGACCTCTTCAGGGCTTTGCAGGGCTCTGTAGTGCTCTGTAGGGCTCTGTAGGTGTCTGTAGGTCTCTGTAGGGCTCTGTAGTGATCTGTAGGGCTCTGTACGGCTCTGCAGGACACTGTACGCTCTGTAGTGCTCTGCAGGGCTCTGTAGGGCTCTGCAGGTATCTGCAGGTCTCTGTAGTGTTTTGCAGGTATCTGCAGGGCTCTGTAGTGTTTTGCAGGGATCTGCAGGGCTCTGTAGTGCTCTGCAGAGCTCTGTAGGGATCTGTAGACCTCTTCAGGGCTTTGCAGGGCTCTGTAGTGCTCTGTAGGGCTCTAGAGCTCTCTGCATGTCTCTGTAGGGCTCCGCAGGTCTCTGCAGGGCTCTGTAGTGTTTTGCAGGGATCTGCAGGGCTCTGTAGTGCTCTGCAGAGCTCTGTAGGGATCTGTAGACCTCTTCAGGGCTTTGCAGGGCTCTGTAGTGCTCTGTAGGGCTCTAGAGCTCTCTGCATGTCTCTGTAGGGCTCCGCAGGTCTCTGCAGGGCTCTGTAGTGTTTTGCAGGGATCTGCAGGGCTCTGTAGTGCTCTGCAGAGCTCTGTAGGGATCTGTAGACCTCTTCAGGGCTTTGCAGGGCTCTGTAGTGCTCTGTAGGGCTCTAGAGCTCTCTGCATGTCTCTGTAGGGCTCCGCAGGTCTCTGCAGGGCTCTGTAGTGTTTTGCAGGGATCTGCAGGGCTCTGTAGTGCTCTGCAGAGCTCTGTAGGGATCTGTAGACCTCTTCAGGGCTTTGCAGGGCTCTGTAGTGCTCTGTAGGGCTCTAGAGCTCTCTGCATGTCTCTGTAGGGCTCCGCAGGTCTCTGCAGGGCTCTGTAGTGTTTTGCAGGGATCTGCAGGGCTCTGTAGTGCTCTGCAGAGCTCTGTAGGGATCTGTAGACCTCTTCAGGGCTTTGCAGGGCTCTGTAGTGCTCTGTAGGGCTCTAGAGCTCTCTGCATGTCTCTGTAGGGCTCCGCAGGTCTCTGCAGGGCTCTGTAGTGTTTTGCAGGGATCTGCAGGGCTCTGTAGTGCTCTGCAGAGCTCTGTAGGGATCTGTAGACCTCTTCAGGGCTTTGCAGGGCTCTGTAGTGCTCTGTAGGGCTCTAGAGCTCTCTGCATGTCTCTGTAGGGCTCCGCAGGTCTCTGCAGGGCTCTGTAGTGTTTTGCAGGGATCTGCAGGGCTCTGTAGTGCTCTGCAGAGCTCTGTAGGGATCTGTAGACCTCTTCAGGGCTTTGCAGGGCTCTGTAGTGCTCTGTAGGGCTCTAGAGCTCTCTGCATGTCTCTGTAGGGCTCCGCAGGTCTCTGCAGGGCTCTGTAGTGTTTTGCAGGGATCTGCAGGGCTCTGTAGTGCTCTGCAGAGCTCTGTAGGGATCTGTAGACCTCTTCAGGGCTTTGCAGGGCTCTGTAGTGCTCTGTAGGGCTCTAGAGCTCTCTGCATGTCTCTGTAGGGCTCCGCAGGTCTCTGCAGGGCTCTGTAGTGTTTTGCAGGGATCTGCAGGGCTCTGTAGTGCTCTGCAGAGCTCTGTAGGGATCTGTAGACCTCTTCAGGGCTTTGCAGGGCTCTGTAGTGCTCTGTAGGGCTCTAGAGCTCTCTGCATGTCTCTGTAGGGCTCCGCAGGTCTCTGCAGGGCTCTGTAGTGTTTTGCAGGGATCTGCAGGGCTCTGTAGTGCTCTGCAGAGCTCTGTAGGGATCTGTAGACCTCTTCAGGGCTTTGCAGGGCTCTGTAGTGCTCTGTAGGGCTCTAGAGCTCTCTGCATGTCTCTGTAGGGCTCCGCAGGTCTCTGCAGGGCTCTGTAGTGTTTTGCAGGGATCTGCAGGGCTCTGTAGTGCTCTGCAGAGCTCTGTAGGGATCTGTAGACCTCTTCAGGGCTTTGCAGGGCTCTGTAGTGCTCTGTAGGGCTCTAGAGCTCTCTGCATGTCTCTGTAGGGCTCCGCAGGTCTCTGCAGGGCTCTGTAGTGTTTTGCAGGGCTCTGCAGGGCGCTGTAGTGCTCTGTAAGGCTCTGTAGGTCTCTGTAGGGCTCTGTAGGGCTCTGCAGGTCTCTGTAGGGGTCTGGAGGCCTCTGCAGGACTGTAGGGCTCTCTAGGTCTCTGAAGGTCTTTGCAGGTCTCTGCAGAGATCTGTAGGGCTCTGTAGGGCTCTGCATGGCTCTATAGGGCTCTGTAGGGCTCTGCAGGTATCTGCAGGTCTCTGTAGTGTTTTGCAGGTATCTGCAGGGCTCTGTAGTGCTCTGTAAGGCTCTGTAGGTCTCTGTAGGGCTCTGTAGGTCTCTGCAGTTCTCTGTAGGGCTTTGCAGCGCTCTGCAGGGCTTGGTAGATCTTTGCAGGTGTCTGTAGATNCTGGAGGGCTCTGGAGGGCTCTGCAGGGCTCTGTATGTCTCTGTAGGGCTTTGCAGGGTTCTGCAGGTATCTGCAGGACTCTGGAGATCTCTGTAGGCCTCTGCAGGGCACTGTAGTCCTTTGCAGTGCTCTGGAGGGCTCTGTAGGGCTCTGTAGGACTTTGCAGGGCTCTGGAGGTCTTTGTAGGGATCTGTAGGTCTCTGCAGGACTCCGTAGGGCTCTGTAAGTCTTTGCAGGGATCTGCAGGTATTTGGAGGTCACTGCAGGGCTCTGTAGTTCTGTGCAGGCCTGTGCAGGCCTGTGGAGGGGTCTGTAGCGCTCTGTAGGGCTCTGCAGTGCTGTGTAGGTCTCTGTAGAGTTTTGGAGGGCTCTGCAGTTCTCAGTAGGTCTCTGTAGGTCTCTGTGGGGCTCTGCAGAGCTCTGCAGGGCTCTCTAGGGCTTTGCAGTTCTCTGCAAGTCTCTGTAGGCCTCTACAGGGCTCTGCAGGGCTCTGTAGGTCTCTGTTGGGCTCTGTAGTTTTCAGCAGTGCCCTGTAGGTCTCTGTAGTGTTTTGCAGTGCTCTGAAGGGCTCTGTAGTGCTCTGTAGGTCTTTGTAGGCCTCTGCAGTTCTCTGTAGTGCTCTGTAGGGCTCTGCAAGTATTTGCAGGGCTCTGTAGGGCTCTGCAGATCTCTGCAGGTCACTGTAGGGCTCTGCAGTCCTCTGTAGGTCTATGTAGGGCTTTGCAGGTCTCTGCAGGGCTCTGTAGGTCTCTGTAGGGCTTTGTAGGTTTCTGCAGGGTTTTGCAGGGCTCTGCAGATGTCTGCAGTTCTCTGCTGGGCTCTGCAGGTTTGCTGGGCTTTGCAGGTTTGTGTAGGGATTTTCAGGTCTTTGCAGGTCTCTGCAGGGCTCTGTAGGACTCTGCAGTGCTCTGCAGGGCTCTGCAGGGCTCTGTAGTGCTCTGTAGGTCTCTGTGCGTCTTTGTAGGGCTCTGCAGGGCTCTCTAGGGCACTGCAGGGATCTGTAGGGCTGTGTGTGGCTTTGCAGGGCTCTGTAGGTCCCTGTAGGTCTGTGTAGGGCTGTGCAGGGCTCTGGAGGGATCTGCAGGGATCTGTAGGGCTCTGTAGAGCTTTTCAGGGCATTCCATGGCTTTGGAGGGCTCTGCAGGGCTCTGTAGGGCTTCAGGGCCCTTTATTGCTCTGTAGGTCTCTGCAGGGCTCTGCAGGGCTCTGTAGGACTCTTCAGCACTCTGCAGGGCTATGCAGGGTTCTGTAGAGCTCTGTAGGGTTTGTAGGGCTCTGTAGGACTCTTTAAGTATCTGCAGGGCTCTGAAGGTATTTGCAGTGGTCTGCATGGCTCTGAAGGGCTTTTCAGCGTTCTGTAGGTCTCTGTAGGGCTTTGCAAGGCTCTGTAGGGCTCTGCAGGTCTCTGTAGGGCTCTGCAGGGCTCTGGAGCGCTTGGCAGTGCTCTGCAGGCTTTGCAGGGCTCTGTAGTGCTCTGTAGGGCTCTAGAGCTCTCTGCAGGGCTCTGTAGGGCTCTGCAGGTATCTGCAGGTCTCTGTAGTGTTTTGCAGGTATCTGCAGGGCTCTGTAGTGCTCTGCAGAGCTCTGTAGGGATCTGTAGACCTCTTCAGGGCTTTGCAGGGCTCTGTAGTGCTCTGTAGGGCTCTAGAGCTCTCTGCATGTCTCTGTAGGGCTCCGCAGGTCTCTGCAGGGCTCTGTAGTGTTTTGCAGGGCTCTGCAGGGCGCTGTAGTGCTCTGTAAGGCTCTGTAGGTCTCTGTAGGGCTCTGTAGGTCTCTGCAGTTCTCTGTAGGGCTTTGCAGCGCTCTGCAGGGCTTGGTAGATCTTTGCAGGTGTCTGTAGATCTCTGTAGGGCTCTGCAGGTCTCTGTAGTGCTCTGTAGGGCTCTGAAGGGCTCTCTAGGGCATCTGTAGGTTTCTGCAGGGCTCTGTAGGGCTCTGTAGGGTACTGCAGCGCTCTGTAGTGCTCTGTCGGGCTTTGCAGCGCTCTGTACCGCTCTGTAGGGCGCTTTAGGTCACTGTAGGACTTTGCATGGCTCTGTAGGACTCTACAGGGCTATGTAGGTCTCTGTAGGGCTCTGGAGGGCTCTGCAGGGATCTGCAGGGCTCTGTAGTTCTCTGTATGGCTCTGGAGGGCTCTGCAGAGCTCTGTAGGGCTCTGTAGGGCTCTGTAGGTCTCTGTAGTTCATGTCAGGGCTCTGCAGGGATCTTCAGGTCTCTGTAGTGCTCCGTAGGGCTCTGCGTGCCTTTGCAGGACTCTACAGGGCACGGTAGGTCTCTGTAGATCTCTGTAGGGCTCTGTAGGGCACTGCAGGTATCTGTAGTTCTTTGTAGGGCTTTGCAGGGCTCTGTAGGGCTCTGTAGGTCTGTGTAGCGCTGTGCAGAGCTCTGCAGGGCTCTGTAGGGTTCTGTAGGGCTCTGTAGGGTTCTGCAGGGATTTGTAGGGCTCTGTAGATCTTTGCAGGGCTCTGCAGGTCTCTGCAGGGCTCTTCAGGTCTCTGCAGGTCTCTGTGGGGCTCTGCAGGGCTCTGTAGAGCACTGTAGGGCTTTGTAGTGCTCTGCAGGGCTCTGTAGGTCTCTGTAGGGCTTTGTAGGGCTCTGTATTTCCTTGCAGGTCTCTGTAGGGCTCTGCAGGTCTCTGTAGTGCTCTTCAGGGCTCTGTAGTTCCTTGCAGGTNTGTAGTGCTCTGTAGGTCTCTGTGCGTCTTTGTAGGGCTCTGCAGGGCTCTCTAGGGCACTGCAGGGATCTGTAGGGCTGTGTGTGGCTTTGCAGGGCTCTGTAGGTCCCTGTAGGTCTGTGTAGGGCTGTGCAGGGCTCTGGAGGGATCTGCAGGGATCTGTAGGGCTCTGTAGAGCTTTTCAGGGCATTCCATGGCTTTGGAGGGCTCTGCAGGGCTCTGTAGGGCTTCAGGGCCCTTTATTGCTCTGTAGGTCTCTGCAGGGCTCTGCAGGGCTCTGTAGGACTCTTCAGCACTCTGCAGGGCTATGCAGGGTTCTGTAGAGCTCTGTAGGGTTTGTAGGGCTCTGTAGGACTCTTTAAGTATCTGCAGGGCTCTGAAGGTATTTGCAGTGGTCTGCATGGCTCTGAAGGGCTTTTCAGCGTTCTGTAGGTCTCTGTAGGGCTTTGCAAGGCTCTGTAGGGCTCTGCAGGTCTCTGTAGGGCTCTGCAGGGCTCTGGAGCGCTTGGCAGTGCTCTGCAGGCTTTGCAGGGCTCTGTAGTGCTCTGTAGGGCTCTAGAGCTCTCTGCAGGGCTCTGTAGGGCTCTGCAGGTATCTGCAGGTCTCTGTAGTGTTTTGCAGGTATCTGCAGGGCTCTGTAGTGCTCTGCAGAGCTCTGTAGGGATCTGTAGACCTCTTCAGGGCTTTGCAGGGCTCTGTAGTGCTCTGTAGGGCTCTAGAGCTCTCTGCATGTCTCTGTAGGGCTCCGCAGGTCTCTGCAGGGCTCTGTAGTGTTTTGCAGGGCTCTGCAGGGCGCTGTAGTGCTCTGTAANCTCTATAGGGCTCTGTTGGGCTCTTCAGGGCTCTGTAGGGCTCTGTAGGGCTCTGCAGACATCTGTAGGAGTCTGCAGGGCTCTGGAGGGCTCTGGAGGGCTCTGCAGGGCTCTGTATGTCTCTGTAGGGCTTTGCAGGGTTCTGCAGGTATCTGCAGGACTCTGGAGATCTCTGTAGGCCTCTGCAGGGCACTGTAGTCCTTTGCAGTGCTCTGGAGGGCTCTGTAGGGCTCTGTAGGACTTTGCAGGGCTCTGGAGGTCTTTGTAGGGATCTGTAGGTCTCTGCAGGACTCCGTAGGGCTCTGTAAGTCTTTGCAGGGATCTGCAGGTATTTGGAGGTCACTGCAGGGCTCTGTAGTTCTGTGCAGGCCTGTGCAGGCCTGTGGAGGGGTCTGTAGCGCTCTGTAGGGCTCTGCAGTGCTGTGTAGGTCTCTGTAGAGTTTTGGAGGGCTCTGCAGTTCTCAGTAGGTCTCTGTAGGTCTCTGTGGGGCTCTGCAGAGCTCTGCAGGGCTCTCTAGGGCTTTGCAGTTCTCTGCAAGTCTCTGTAGGCCTCTACAGGGCTCTGCAGGGCTCTGTAGGTCTCTGTTGGGCTCTGTAGTTTTCAGCAGTGCCCTGTAGGTCTCTGTAGTGTTTTGCAGTGCTCTGAAGGGCTCTGTAGTGCTCTGTAGGTCTTTGTAGGCCTCTGCAGTTCTCTGTAGTGCTCTGTAGGGCTCTGCAAGTATTTGCAGGGCTCTGTAGGGCTCTGCAGATCTCTGCAGGTCACTGTAGGGCTCTGCAGTCCTCTGTAGGTCTATGTAGGGCTTTGCAGGTCTCTGCAGGGCTCTGTAGGTCTCTGTAGGGCTTTGTAGGTTTCTGCAGGGTTTTGCAGGGCTCTGCAGATGTCTGCAGTTCTCTGCTGGGCTCTGCAGGTTTGCTGGGCTTTGCAGGTTTGTGTAGGGATTTTCAGGTCTTTGCAGGTCTCTGCAGGGCTCTGTAGGACTCTGCAGTGCTCTGCAGGGCTCTGCAGGGCTCTGTAGTGCTCTGTAGGTCTCTGTGCGTCTTTGTAGGGCTCTGCAGGGCTCTCTAGGGCACTGCAGGGATCTGTAGGGCTGTGTGTGGCTTTGCAGGGCTCTGTAGGTCCCTGTAGGTCTGTGTAGGGCTCTGGAGGGCTCTGTAGGGATTTCAATGTATTTCCAGGGGTCTGCAGGGGTCTGTAGGGCTTTTCAGTGTTCTGTAGTCCTCTGTAGGCCTCTGCAGGTCTTTGTAGAGTTCTGCAGGTCTCTGCAGCGCTCTGCAAGTCACTGTAGGGCTCTGCCGTGCTCTGTAGGGCTCTGTAGGGCTCTGTAGGCATCTGTAGGGCTCTGCAGGGCTCTGTAGGTCTCTGTAGGGTTTTGCAGGGCTCTGTAGGACTCTGTAAGTATCGGCAGGGCTCTGTAGGGCTTTGAAAGTATTTGCAGGGGTCTGCAGGGCTCTCTAGGTCTTTGCAGCATTCCGTAGTTCTCTCTAGGCCTCTGCAGTGCTCTGCAGGGCTCTGCAAGGCTCTGCAGCGCTCTGCAGGGCTCTGTAGGGCTCTGTAGGGTACTGTAGGGCTCTGTAGGTCTTTGCAGTGCTCTGCAGTGCTCTGTCGGACTCTGTTGGGCTCTGTAGGGCTCTGTAGTTCTCTGTAGGTCTTTGCAGGGCTCTGTAGGTCTCTGCAGGGCTCTGTAGGTCTCTGCAGGGTTTTGTAGGGCTCTGCAGGGTTTTGTAGGGCTCTGTATGTGTCTGTAGTGCTCTACAGATCTCTGCAGGGATCTGTAGTGCTCTGCAGTTCTCTGTAGGGCTCTGTAGGCCTCTGTAGTTATTTGCAATGCTCTGTAGGGCTCTGTAGGGCTCTGTCGGTCATTGCAGTGTTCTACAGGGCTCTGTAGGGCTCTGCAGGTCTCTGTAGCGCTCTGCAGGGCTCTATTGGTTTCTGTAGGTCTCTTCAGCGATCTGTAGGTCTCTCTAGGTCTCTGTAGCGCTCTGTAGGCCTCTGCAGTGCTCTGTAGGGCTCTTCATTCCTCTGCAGGACTCTCTAGTGCTATGCAGGGCTCTGTAGAGCTCTGTAGGGCTTTGGAGATCTCTGCAGGGCTCTGTAGGGATTTTCAGGGCTCTGTAGGTCTCTGTAGGGCTCTGTAGGACTCTGCAGGTCTCTGTAGGGCTTTGCAGGGCTCTGCAGGGCCTGGTAGATCTTTGCAGGTGTCTGTAGATCTCTGAAGGGATCTGTAGTTCTCTGTAGGGCTCTGTGGAGCTCTGAAGGGCTCTGCAGGGAACTGTAGGCATTTTCAGGGCTCTGTAGTGCTCTGTAGGGCTCTGTAGGTCTCTGCAGAGCTCTGTAGGTCTCTGCAGGGCTCTGTAGGACTCTACAGGACTCTGCAGGACTCTGTAGGGCTTTGTAGGACTCTGTAGGGCACGGTAGGCCTTTGCAGGGCTCTGCAGTTATCTGTAAGACTCTGTAGGGCATTGAAGGGCTCTGCAGTTCTCTGTAGGTCTCTGTAGGGTTTGCATGTCTCTGTAGGTCTGTGAAGGTCTTTGCAGGGCTCTGCAGGTCTCCGCAGTGCTCTATAGGGCTCTGTGGGTCTCTGTAGGTTTCTGCAGGGCTCTGTAGGTCTCTGTAGTGCATTGCAGTGCTCTATAGATCTCTCTAGGGCTCTGCAGGGCTCTGCAGGTCTCTGCAGTGCTTTGTCGGGCTTTGCAGATCTCTGTAGTGCTCTGTAGTGTTCTGCAGGTTTCTGCAGCCCTCTGTAGGGCTCTGTAGGGATGTGCAGGGCTCTGTAGCATTCTGTAGGACTTTGAAGGGCTCTGCAGGGCCCTGTAGGGCTCTGTATGTTTTGCAGGGCTCTGCAGGTCTCTGTAGGTCTCTGTAGGGCTTTGCAGGTCTCTGCAGGGCTCTGTCGGTCTCTGTAGTTGTCTGCAGGGCTCTGCAGGGCTCTGTATGGCTCTGTAGGTCTCTGCAGGGCTCTGTAGGTCTCTGTAGGGTTCTGCAGGTCTCTGTAGATCACTGTCGGGCTTTGCAGGGCTCTGTAGAGCTCTGTGGGGAACTTTAGGGCTCCGCAGGTCTCTGTAGGTCTCTGTAGGACTCTACAGGGCTATGCAGGTCTCTGTAGGCCTTCTATGGTGCTCTGTAGAGCTTTTCGGTGCTCTGCAGGTCTCAATAGGTCTCTGGAGGTCTCTGCAAACTCTGTAGGGCTCTGCAGGGCTCTGTAGGGCTCTGTAGGGCTTTGTAGGACTCTGAAGTTCTCTGTAGGTCTCTATAGGTCTTTGTAGGGCTCTGCAGGGCTCTGTAGGGCTCTGCAGGGCTCTGTTGGGCTTTGTAGGTCTCTGTAGCTCCTTGCAGGTCTCTGAAGGGCTCTGTAGGTCTCTGCACGGCTCTGTAGGTCTCTGCAGGGCTCTGTAGTGTTTTGCAGGGCTCTGTAGGACTCCGTAAGTCTCTGCCGGGCTCTGTAGGGCTTTGAAGGTATTTCCAGGGATCTGCAGGGCTCTATAGGTCTTTGCAGCGCTCTGTAGTTCTCTGTAGGGCTCTGCAGGGCTCTGTAGGTCTCTGCAGGGCTCTGCCATGCTCTATAGGGCTCATTATGTCTCTGCAGGTCTCTGTAGGGCTTTGAAGGTATTTGCAGGTCTCTACAGGGCTTTATAGGTCTCTGCAGGGCTCTGTAGGTCACTGCAGGTCTCTGCAGGGCTCTCTAGGGCTCTGCTGTGCTCTGTAGGGCTCTTTATGTCTCTGCAGGTCTCTGTAGGGCTCTGTAGGGCTTTGCAGGTCTCTGCAGGCCTCCGTAGGGCTTTGCATGGCTCTGTAGTACTCTGCAGGGTTCTGTGGGGCTCTGTAGGGCTCTGTAGGCTTTGCAGTGCTCTGCATGGCTCTGTAGGTCTCTGTTGGGCTCTGTAGGGCTCTGTAGGGCTCTGTAGGGCTTTGCAGGGCTCTGTAGGGCTTTGCAGGGCTCTGTAGGTCTCTGCAGGGCTCTGTAGGTCTCTGCAGTTCTCTGTAGTGCTCTGCAGGGTTTTGTAGGGCTCTGTATGTGTCTGTAGTGCTCTACAGGTCTCAGGTAGAGATTTGTAGGGCTCTGTTGGCTCTGTAGGGCTCTGTAGAGCTTTGTAGTTCTCTATTGGGCTCTGCAGTTCTAACCCTAACACTAACCCTAATCCTAATAACACCAACACTAATCCTATCGCTATCCCCAACCCGAAAACCTAACCACAATCACAAACCCTAACCGTAACACAATCCCTTAACACTAAACACTAAATATGAAACCATAACCGTAACCCTAAGCCTAATCCTAACCCTAACCCTAACCCTAACACTAACCCTAACCCTGTAGAGATTTGCAGGGCTCTGTAGGCCTCTGTAGAGCTTTGTAGGGCTCTGTAGGACTCTGTAGGCCTCTGTAGAGCTTTGTAGGGCTCTGTAGGACTCTATAGGTCTCTGTAGGTCTTTTTGATTTTCTGTAGTGCACTACAGGGCTCCATACATCTTTGCAGTCCTCTACCGGTCTCTGCAGGTCTAACCCTAACCCTAATCCGAATTACCCTAACGCTAACCCTTTCCCTAACACTAAACCTAAACACTAACCCTAATCACAAACAATAACCGTAACACTGTCACTTAACACTAAACACTAATCAATAACTGTAATCCTAACACTAACCCTGAGAAGCCTAACCCTAACGCTAACCCTAAACCTGTAGATATTTGCAGTGTTCTGTAGGTCTCTGTAGGTGTCTGTAGTGCTCTGTAGAATACTGTAGGGCTCTGTAGACCTTTGTAGGGCTCTGTAGGTCTCTGTAGGTTTCTGTAGGGATTTGTGAGGCTCTGTAGGGCTCTGTAGGGCTCCGAAGGCCTCTGTAGGTCTCTGTATAGATCTACAGGGCACTGTTGAGATTTGTAGGGCTCTGTAGGTCTTTGTAGAGATTTGTAGGGCTCTTTAGGGCTCTGTAGAGCTCTGTAGAAATTTGTAGGGCTCTGTAGGGCTCAGCAGGTCTAACCCTAACCCTAACCCTAACCCTAACCCTAACCATAATCCTAATATGCCTAATACTAACCCTATCCCTAACGGAAACACTAAACCCTATACACTAATCACAAACACTAAGCGTAACACTATCCCTTAACACTAAACACTAAACCATAACCGTAACCCTAAACGTAACCCTAACCCTAACCCTAAAATCCCTAACCCTAACCCTAACCCTAACCCTAACCCTGCAGATATTTGTAGGTCTCCGTATGTCACTGTAGGGCTCTGTTGAGCTTTGTAGGCTCTGTAGGATTTTGTAGAGATTTGTAGGGCTCTGTAGGGATCTGTATGCCTCTGTAGACCTTTATAGGTCTCTACCGGGCTCTGCAGGTCTAACCCTAATCCTAACCCTAACGCTAACGCTAATCCTAATAACCCTAACACTAACACTATCCCAACCCTAACCCTAAACCCTAACCCTAATCACAAACCCTAACTGTAACACTCTCCCTTGACACTAAACACTAAACCATAACAATAACCGTAACAGTAACCCTAACCCTAACCCTAACCCTAACCCTGTAGAGATTTGCAGGGCTCTCTTTGTCTCTGCAGGGCTCTGTAGTGCTTTGTAGGACTCTGTAGAGTTTTGTAGTGCTCCGTAGGGCTCCGAAGTGCTCTGTAGGGCTTTGTGGGGCTCTGTAGAGGTCTACAGGGCTCTGTCAAGATTTGTAGGGCTCTGTAGGTCTTTGTAGAGATCTGTAGGGCTCCGAAGTGCTCTGTAGGGCTTTGTGGGGCTCTGTAGAGGTCTACAGGGCTCTGTCAAGATTTGTAGGGCTCTGTATGTCTTTGTAGAGATTTGTAGGGATCTGTAGGGCTCTGCAGGGCCCTGTAAAGCTTTGTAGTATTTTACTGGGCTCTGCAGGTCTAACTCTAACCCTAATCAGAATTACCCTAACACTAACCATATCCCTAACCATAACCCTAAACACTAACCCTAATCACAAACCCTAACAGTAATATTGTCCCTTAACACTAAACAGTAAACCATAACTGTAAACCTAACCCTTATCCTAAACCTAACCCTAGTAATCCTAACCCTAACCCTGCATGTATTTGTAGGTCTCTGTAGGTCTCCTTAGGGGTCTGTAGTGCTCTGTAGGACTCTGTAGGAATCTGCAGAGTTTTGTAGTGCTCTGTAGAGCTCTGTAGGTCTCTGTAGGGTTTGTGAGGCTCTGTAGTGCTCTATAGGGCTCCCAACGGCTTTGTCGTTCTCTGTAAGCCTTTGTAGATATCTGTAGGGCTCTGCAGGTCTCTGTAGAGCTTTGTTGGCCTTTGTAGGCCTTTGTAGAGATTTGTAGATTTTGTAGACTGTGGGAGCGTGGAATAACAGACATGAATGTTAGACTACTGCACGAACAGGCCTTTCTGTAATAAACAGTGATTAAAGAGTAGGCCTCAAGGACACAGTGTCTCTGAAGTATAATATAAGGAGCTAGCATTCGGGTAGGGCAGGAGCATATTACAATTAGAGGATAAGTTATAGGTTAGAGCTTAATGAGTGACACTGTTATAACCTAATGAAAACGCAAGATATTTTTAGTCACAAAGCTAATGCTATATAAGCAATTGTATCTGCGCAATAAACGTTCGTTTGGTCCGTTTGGCTTTTTAGCTTTTGGCTTCTGTCTTTTGGCTTTTGGCTTTTGCTTTTGCTGTCTTTTACCAATGAATGCCTTGCTGATTGATCTCCGATAGTAGACCTAACCCCAACGCTAATCCTAATAACCTTAACACTAACCCTATCCCTAACACTAACCGTAAACCCTGACCCTTATCACAAATTCTAACCGTAGCACTATCCCTTAACATTAAACACTAAACCATAATCATAACCCTAACACTAATCCCAACCCTAAACATAAGCCTAACCCTAACCCTGAAAACCCTAATCCTAACCCTAACCCTAACCCTGTAGATATTTGTATCGCTCTGTAGGTCCCTGTAGGGCTCTGTATTGCTCTGTAGAACTCTGTAGGTCTCTGTAGAGCTTTGTAGGGCTCTGCAGGGCTCTATAGGACACTGTAGGGCTTTGTGAGGCTCTGTAGGGCTCTGTAAGGCTCCAAAGGACTCCGTAGGGCTCCAAAGGGCTCCGTAGGTATCTACAGGGCTCTGTCGAGCTTTGTAGGGCTCTGTAGGTCTTTGTAGAGATTTGTAGGGCACTGTAGATCTTTGTAGAGATTTGTAAGGCTCTGTAGGGATCAGCAGGTCTAACCCTAAACCTAACCCTAACCCTAATCCTAAACCTAACGCTAAGCCTAATAACCCTAACACTAACACTATCCCTACCCTAACACTGCAGAGATTTGCAGGACTCTGTAGGGCTCTGTCAAGCTTTGTAGGGCTCTTTTGGTTTTTGTAGAGATTTGTAGTCCTCTACTGGGCTCTGCAGGTCTAATCCTAATCCTAACCCTAACCCTAACCCTAATCCTAATAACCCTAACACAAGCCCTATCCCTAACCCTAACCCTAAACCCTAACCCTAATCCTAATAACCCTACCACAAGCCCTATCCCTAAACCTAACCCTAATCACAAACCCTAAACATAACACTCTCCCTTAACACTATACACTAAACCATAACCATAACCGTAACCCTAAACCTAACCCTAACATTCACTCAAATAACCGTAACCCTAAACCTAACCTTAACCCTAACCATAACCCTAATAACCCTAACGCTAACCCTAACCCTAATAACCCTAACCCTAACACTAACCCTAACCCTGTAGAGATTTGCAGGGCTCTGTAGGCCTCTGTAGGGTTCTGTAGTGCTCTGTAGGACTCTGTAGGCCTCTGTAGAGCTTTGTAGGGCTCTGCAGGACTCTGTAGGTCTCTTTAGGGCTTTGTGAGTTTCTGTAGTGCTCTATAGGGCTCCATACATCTTTGCAGTCCTCTACCGGTCTCTGCAGGTCTAACCCTAACCCTAATCTGAATTACCCTAACACTAAGCCTATCCCTAACTCTAACCCTAAACCCTAACCCTAATCACAAACAATAACTGTAACACTGTCCCTTAACATGAAACAGTAAACCATAACCGTAACACTAACCGTAACTCTAACCCTAACCCTAAACCTAACCATAACCCTTACCCTAACCCTAATAACCCTGACCCAAACCCTAACCCTGTGGAGATTTTTCGGTCTCTCTAGTGCTCTGTAGTGCTCTGTAGGCCTCTGTAGGCCTCTGTAGATCTTTGTAGGGCTCTGTAGGCCTCGGTAGGTCCCTGTACAGCTTTGTAAGTCTCTGTAGTGCTCGGTAGGGCTCCGAAGGGCTTTGTAGGGCTTTGTAGGTCTCTGAAGAGATCTACATGTCTCTGTAGACCTATGTAGGGCTTTCTAGGCCTATATAGAGAATTGTTGGGCTCTGTAGAGCTCTGTAGGGCTCGGTAGAGTTTTGTAGTCTTCTACAGGGCTCTGCAGGCCTAACCCTAACATTAACCGTAATACTCATAACCCTAACACAAACCCAATCCCTAACCCTAACCCTAAACCCTAACCCTAATCACAAACCCTATACCTAAGCGTTACCCTAAACCCTAACCCTAACCACAAACCCTATCCGTAACACTGTCCCTTAACACAAACCACAAAACACTAAACGATTGCTGTAACCCTAACCCTAGCCCTAATAACCCTAACCCTAACCCTAATCCCTGTAGAGATTACCAGGGATCCGTAGGGCTCTGTAGGCCTCTGTAGTGCTCCGTAGGACTCTGTAGGCATCTGTAGAGCTTTGCAGGGATCTGTAGGGCTCTGTAGGTCTCTGTAGGGCTTTGAGAGGCTCTGTAAGGCTCTGTAGGGCTCCAAAGGGCTCTGTAGGGCTTTGTAGGGCTCTGTAGGTCTCTGTAGAGCTTTGTAGGGCTCTGTAGGTCTCTGTAGAGCTTTGTAGGGCTCTGTAGGGTTCTGTAGGGATCTGTAGAGCTTTGCAGGGATCTGTAGGGCTCTGTAGGTCTTTGTAGAGATTTGTAGGGCTCTGTAAGGCTCTGTATACCTTTGAAGTCCTCTACTGGGCTCTGCAGGTCTAAACCTAAACCTAATCACAAACCCTAACCTTAACACTGTCCCTTAACACTAATCCTTAAACCAGAACCTTAACCCTAACCCTAAACCTAACCCTAACCCTAATAACCCTAACCCTAACCATAACCCTAACCCTGTAGATATTTGTAGGGCTCTGTAGGTCTCTGTAGGGCTCTGTGGTGGTCTGTAGCACTCTGTAGTCATCTGTAGAGCTTTGTAGGGCTCTGTAGGGCTCTGTAGGGCTTTGTAAGTATATGTAGTTCTCTGTAGGGCTCTGAAGGGCTCAGTAGGTCTTTGTAGGGCTCTGAAGGGACCTACAGATCTCTGTAGTTCGTTGTAGGGATCTGTAGGGCTCTGTAGGACTCTGTAGAGCTGTGTAGTCCTCTACTGGGCTCTGCAGGTCTAACCCTAACACTAAACCTAATCCTAATAAGCCTGACACTAACCCTATCCATAACCCTAAAGATAAACCCTAACCCAAATCACAAACCATATCCATAACACTGTCCCTTAACACTAAATACTAAAACCTAAACCATAACCATAACTCTAACCCTAACACTAAACCTAACCCTAACCCTAATCCTAAACCTAACCCTATCCCTAGCCCTAATAACACTAACCCTAACACTAACCCTAAACTTGCAGATTTGTAGAGCTCTGTACAGCTTTGTAGGTGTTTGTGGAGTTTCGTAAGGCTCTGTAGGGCTCTGCAGGTCTCTGTAGAGGTTTGTAGACACCTACATTGCTCTGTAGGTCTAACCCTAATCCTAACCATAACACTAACCCTATCCCTAACCCTAACCCTAAACCCTAAACCTATTCACAAAACCTAACTGTAACAACCTCCCTTAAAACTAAACACTAAACCATAACCATAACCCTAACCCTAACCCTAACACTATTATCCCTAACCCTAACCCTAACCCTAACCCTAGTAACTCTAACCCTAACCCTAACCCTGTAGAGCTTTGTAGGACTCTGTAGGCCTCTGTAGGCCTCTGTAGAGATTTGTAGGGCTCTCTAAGGGTCTGTAGGTCTCTCTAGGACTTTGTGAGGCTCCGTAGGGATCTGTAGGGCATGAAAAGTCTCTGTAGGCCTTTGTAGGGCTTTGTGGAGATCTACAGTTCTCTGTCGAGTTTGTAGGGCTCTGTAGGACTTTGTACAGTTTTGTAGGGCTCTGTAGGTCTCTGTAGGGATCTGTAGAACTTTGTAGTCCTCTACTTTGCTCTGCAGTTCAAACCGTAACACTAACCCTTATCCTAATAAACCTAAAACTAATCCTATCCCTAACTGTAACCCAAAACCCTAACACTAATCTCAAACACTAACTGTAACACAGTCCCTTAACACTACACACTGAACACTAAACCATAACTGTAACCCTAACCCTAAACCTGCTGAGATTTGTACGGCTCTGTAAGTCCCTGTAGGGCTCTGTAGTGCCCTGCAGGACTCTGTAGGCCTCTGTAGAGCTTTGTAGGCCTCTGTAGGGCTCTGTAGGGCTCTGTAGGGCTTTGTGAGACTCTCTAGGGTTATCTAGTGCTCCAAAGGGCTCTGTAGTGCTTTGTAGGGCTCTGTACAGATCTACAGGGCTCTGTAGGTATTTGTAGAGATTTGTAAGGCTCTGTAGGGCTCTGAAGGTCTCTGTAGAGCTTTGTAGTCCTCTACCAGTCTCTGTCGGACTAACCCTAAACCTAACCCTAACAATAACCCTAATCCTAATAACCCCAACAATAACCCGATCCATAACCCTAACCCAAAACCCTAACCCTAATCACAAACTCTAACCTAACACAGTCCCTTAACACTAAACTGTAAACCATATCCCTAACCCTAAACCTAAACCTAACCCTAATAACCCTAACCCTAACCCTAACCCTAAACCTGCAGAGATTTTTAGGGCTCTGTATGTCACTGTAGGGCTCTGTAGTGCTCTGTAGTACTCTGTAGGCTTCTGTATAGTTTGTAGGGCTCTGTAGGGCTCTGTAGGATTCTGTAGGGCTTTGTGAGGCTCTGAAGGGATCTGTAGGGCTCCGAAGGGCTCTGTAGGGCTTTGAAGGGCTCTGTAGAGACCTACAGGGCACTGTAGATCTTTGTAGGGCTCTGTAGGTCTTTGTAGAGATTTGTAGGGCTCTGTAAGGCTCTGTAAGACTCTGTGGAGCTTTGCAGTCCTCTACCGTGCTCCGCAGGCCTAACCCTAACCCTAACATTAACCCTAATACGAATAACACTAACACTAACCCTATCCCTAACCCTAACCCTTAACCATTACCCTAATCACAAACCCTAACCGTAACACTCTCCCTTAACACTAAACGCTAATACCTAACCGTAACCCTAACCCTAACCATAATAACGCTAACCCTAAGCCTAACCCTAACACTGTAGATATATGTTGGTATCTGTAGTGCTCTGTAGTGCTCAGTAGGACCCTGTAGGCCTCTGTAGATCTTTGTAGGTCTCTGTAGGGCTCTGTAGTGCTCTGTAGGACACTATAAGGCATCTGTAGAGATTTTTAGGGCTCCGAAGGGCTCTGTAGGTCTTTGTAGGGCTCTGTAGAGATCTACAGCTATATGTCGAGTTTTGTAGGGCTCTGTAGGTGTTAGTGGAAATTTGTAGGGCTCTCTAGGGTTCTGTAGAGCTTTCTAGTCCTATACTGGGCTCTGCAGGTCTACCCGTAACACTAAACCTAAAGCTAACCCTAATCCTAATAATCCTAACACTAACCCTATCTGTAACTCTAACCCTAAACCCTAACCCTAATCACAAACCCTAACCATAACACTGTCCCTTACTGGCTTTGTATGTCACTGTAGGTCTCTCCAGGGCTCTGTAGGGCTCTCTAGGGCTCTGTAGGTCTCTGTAGTGCTTTGCAGGGATCTGCAGGGCTCTGTAGGGCTGTGTAGGTCTCTGCAGGAATCTGTAGGACTCTGTAGGCCTCTGCACATCTCTGTAGGGCTCTGCAGGGCGCTGTAGGGCTCTGCAGGGCTCTCCAGGGCTCTGCAGACCTCTGTAGGAATTTGCAGGGCTCTGCAGGGCTCTGTAAGGATCTAAAGGACTCTGTAGGTCTCTGTAGGGCTCTGCACGGCTCTGTAGGTCTTTGCAGGGCATTGTAGGGCTCTGTAGGGCTCTGCAAGTCTCTGCAGTGGCATGTAGTGCTCTGTAAGCCTCTGTAGGGCTATGTAGGGCTTTGCAGGGCTCTGCAGGACTCTGTAGGGCTCTGCAGTGCTCTGCAGGCCTCTGTAGGGTTCTGTAGGGTTTTGCAGGGATCTGCAGGGCTCTGTAGGTCTGTGTAGGGCTCTGCAGGTATCTCTAGGGCTCTGTAGGGTTCTGTAGGGCTCTGCAGGTCTCTGGAGGTCTCTACAGGTCTCTGTAGGGATCTATAGGTATCTGTAGGTCTCTGTAGGGCTCTGCAGGGCTTTGGAGGACTCTGTAGTGCTCTGCAGGTGTCTGAAGGTCTCTGTAGGGCTCTGTAGGTCTTTGCTGGGCTCTACAGGGCTCCGTAGGGCTCTGCAGGTCTCTGTAGTGCCATCTATGGCTCTGCAGGGCTCTGCAGGTGTCTGTAGTGCTCTGTAGGGCTCTGCAGGGCTCTGTAGGACTCTGTAGGCTCTGTAGTGCTCTGCAGGGCTCTGTAGGGCTCTATAGGGTTTCGCAGGGCTCTGCAGGGCTCTGTAGGGCTCTGCAGGTCTCTGTAGTGCCATCTATGGCTCTGCAGGGCTCTGCAGGTGTCTGTAGTGCTCTGTAGGGCTCTGCAGGGCTCTGTATGGCTCTGTAGGTCGCTGTAGGGCTCTGCAGTGCTTTACAGGGATCTGCAGGTGTCTGTAGTGCTCTGTAGGGTTCTGCAGGGTTCAGCAGGGCTATGTAGGGCTCTGTAGGACTTTGCAAGTTTCTGCAGGTCTCTGTAGGGCTCTGTAGGGTTCTGCAGGGCTCTGCAATGTGCTGTAGAGATCTGCAGGGATCTGTAGGGCTCTGCATGACTCTGCAGGGTTCTGTAGGGCTCTGCAGGGCTCTGCAGGGCTCTGCAGGTATCTGTAGGGCTCTGTAGGTCTCTGAACGGCTTTGCAGGGCTCTGTAGGGCTCTGCAGGCCTTTGCAGTAATCTCTAGGTCTCTGCAGGTATCTGCAGGTCTCTGCAGTTCCCTGTAGGGCTCTGCAGGGGTCTGCAGTGCTCTGCAGGGCTCTGCAGGGCTCTGCAGGAGTCTGCAGGGGTCTGCAGGTGCCTGCAGGGCTCTGTAGGGCTCTTTAGGGATCTGCAGGGCTCTCCAGGGCTCTGTAGAGCTATGCAGGGCTCTGTAGGACTCTGTAGGGCTCTGTAGTGCTCTGTAGGGCTCTGCAGGGCTCTGAAGGTGTCTGTTGGGCTTTGGAGGGCTTTGTAGTGCCCTGCAGGGATCTGTAGGGCTCTGTAGGCCTTTGCAGGACTCTGTAGGGCTCT
>VXAV01006384.1:597533-670374 GCA_013399715.1 Alectura lathami | reverse complement strand
GAATTTCCAGGCTAGAATTTGTCCATTGCCACAACCAGAGATGACAGCAGTGAAAAGGCAGTCTAGATGAGCATTTCTGTTACGTGATGCTTGCAGACCCATTCTGTTGGCAGGGCTATTCCAAAATGCACAGAGGCAGGACATGGACAGAGTGACTGAGGCTTCGTTATTTCTCTGTGATGTGATTTTACCCTCTGTAGATAAAGTAAAATGATTTTATACCCTACACAGGTGGTAAAATTCCTCTGGCAAGAGCTGCCCAACTGCCTCAGTGAGATGCAATGTTTAATTCTCTGCTAATTAGATTGTAAAATTGCACTTGATAACCCTGGTATCTGGGAGGCTACCATAGGATCTGGTTCATTTCACTGTACCAGCATGGACTGGTTTGAGTCTGCTGTGGAAAGGGGAGGGGTAAGCTATGATGAGCTTCCTGCAAGGCAAAATCAGAGGGGAGGAGGGAAGAGATTATGTGTTTTCTGATATTTATTATTTCGTCCCTGCACCTTGCCAACACCAGAAACAAACTGAAAAATTGTAATGGAAAAATAAATCTCCCTAAAAGAAACACAAGCAGAAAATTGTAGCAAGAAACCAGCTGAAACCAACACATTTATATTAAATGCATATAAAAACTTTGCTTGTCTTATAAGGGAGATTGTAATGTTTTCCTATTATGTCATCCCAGATAGATTTCCAGGCTTATTGTGTTTGCAAGTAAAACTGTAACCCACACTAAGCAGCTGAGCCTATCTCAGGCGATCCCATTAGCAGTCAGTCAAAACCACGTTTTTATTAAATTGCTGGAGTAAATCAGTCATGTGTCTCTAGAAAGCTAACTAGGTTTGTCAGCAAGTTGGATGAGCCCAGAGAGGAGAATTGGGGCTGACGTTGGGCCAGAACCTGATCTTGCTTGCAGTATTCTCACTCAGGCATAAGTCCTCTAGCATTACGGGGGATGTAGTTGAGATGGGTATCTGGCACCTAGTTGGAGGTGGTTCAGAGAGGAATGCAGGGCTATTAAACTGGAATGCAGCTTGTGCTGGGCTGCAGAGCCTACTGTGACTCTATGCTTCTATTTTTATGATCCCTCCTGCCTATGCCTTGATTCTGTGGAAGCCCCAAAGCTAACCAAAGCCATCACTATGAGGCCTAGCATTCTCCCTTCTTTTTTTCTCCTGTATGTTCAGGGCCTAACTCACAGACGCAGTAAGCCCTGCCAAAGTCTTCCTCTTGAATGTTGCCTGTTCAAACACAGATTTGATCCATATCAGTTATGATCTGATAGCAGTTCATTCTTAGCTATTAAATAAAGGCAAAAGTTATACTCTCATTTGAGTACACCTCACAAAACTCATCACTGCAGCTGAACAAGAAGAGAATATCAAGTGTGGAAAGAGGACTGCTGTCCTGCTAGAGAAGGTCCTGCTAGGTGCTATCCTGCATGTCCTCTAGTTTGCTGAGGCATGCTGAGTTTACTGCTGGCTTGCAGAACATTTTTCTTTTCTGTAGCAGCTGTGTGCAGCTTCCCAGATGGGCAGAATCTATCTCCCTCTATGTTAGCTAAGACTTAGCTTCTACAAACTCATCCTTGTGAAGGGAAATGGCCCTTTGGGTCTTGACATGCCTTGAAAAAGCATACCAAAAACGAATCACTGTCCTGCTGGGCTGTACCCAGCATCTTGGGTCAGCACCTGCCAAAACTCATAATAAACCAGAAGAAATTCTTTGGCGTTAGGTCTTCAGAAAGGATGTGCCAGCACCGCTCTCCTACACACTGCTGAGGCTGTGGTGACCACAACCATCACTTTCAGAGAAAGGTCATTCGTTTTTTTTCCCGTGCATTGCAGAGCAGTTGTAAAGAAAGAGCAGGGCACTGCATCCTCTATGTGGCTATACTGCCCATGCATGGTGTTTGCTCCTTCCAGCCAGCGGGTAGGATTGTAAATCCACTCCATCCCGAGGGACCCATACATGATGCAGAAGTGGTGTAGCCTGGAGCTGTGAGATCTGCATTCTCAAGCAGTTGTAGCACTAGGCATGTCTCTGTTGTTCTAGTGAGATATTCCCACTGATTTAAGAGCCCAAAGGCATCTTTCAGAGCACACAGCTTAACAGTTAGCAAACAATTAACTCCAGGGTGAAGAATGAATGATTAACAAAGTCAACCAAAGGACTTCCCAGTAAACAGACACAGAAATTGTTCAGCTTATCACCAAAAATAAAATGACCTTAAGGAGAGTCTGGTAGAGTTCAGTTCTCTGTGAGAAATGCCACTATTTGGTGTTAGCCGATTTGCTTTCACAGAAAGCTAGTGGCTACAAAACTTAGGGGAAGACTTTTTTCTCAGGCTCATGAATATAATCAGTGGTCTCATTCTCCACTTGACTAAGAAGAATCCAAGAAGAATAGATAGTTTTGGAAACAAGAAGATAAGGGGCATCCCAAAATTCAGATGTGAATGTAGCTCAACAAAGATTTCCCGTGACAGCCAAGCATACGTTACTGTCATTTCTTCCCAGTGTTATCCTTTTTCTGAGATCAGATGAAACATGCTATGAAAATACTTTATCCCATGTTGTAATATCGCCACAAAGCTCTATGGACTCTCATTACAGAAGGATTTAATATGTAGTAATGTAGATCCAAAGCAGTGCTAACAGCTCAACTTCCCATTTACACATGCAAAAAGAACTGAGGAGGACCCATCCTGCCAAGCTATACAACGCACAGGTAAAATCAGTAGCACAGTAAAAAATCAGTAGCACTAAGGATCTGGTCAGAGAGAAATCACCTGCTTGTCAGCAGCAGGAACAAAGTAATCAGCACATTAATTTTGTTCAGAAAGTGAAAGATAGCTGTGCGATATCACCTAGCCTTTTTCAAACAGCAAGAGATAGTGAACTTTTCCCAATTCCAGAGGCAAAATGAGATATTTAGACAGGAGGAGCAATAGCCTAATTAAGAGCTTTTTTATTGCAGAACAAATACCGATCCTCTCTGCTTTAGGGCATAATGAAGCATTGTCAAGTCAGTAATTGCATTGATGGAGTGGTTAAACTTGTGCTTCCTGTGGTGAAGGAATGACAGACCAGTAACTTAAAAAAACATAAAGTAGGGATTAATGTGAAATTTACAGAAAATAATGAATGCTGGGGAGGAGGAACCTGACAAATTGGTCCCTATCCCAACTGATCATAGAAGAACATCAGGACAGACAAAATGAAGAAAAGAAACATGATTTTCAAATTATTTAAAGGAAGCCCAATTCACCTGCATAACTCCTTGCCACATGATACGTTACAGACAAAGAGCAGAGAAGGGTTAAAAATCAGACTGAAAAAGTGTATGGGGCACCCCTCCATCCAGAGTTACAACACCAAATTGGTTATATTCAGGCAGAATTTCAGGAGGTGTTATAAACTCTCACATTCAAGGAGGGTGTTTGATTTGGCAGCAAGTTGGTTTCAGCTGTCAGGGGTATGCAGCATGCGTAACACTCACCGGCATGCCACTGAGCCACAGGGTGCATTGAGCAAGGGCTGGCCTTCCTCTAGAGCATCCAGAATCAGCTAAGGTCAGACACAACTGGGATGTTCTTGGAACGGCATCATTTCCAAAGACCTTTACAAACATCTTTGCATTGCAGACAGGGCTAAAAGATTTCAAGTTTACAAATGATGCAAGAGGAGCAGAAACATTTCCAGGAAATACTGGTTTAAAAGCTAGTGGAGTCTCAGTGGCATTGCTGTAATAAATTATTCACTGTGATTAGCTGAATGTTAAGGACTACCTGCTGACTCTTTCTGCTCAGCGCTTTTATTTCTCTTCCCTTTGCTGATCCTTCATGCTTTTTGGATTATGAACTTGGCTGTAAACTGAACCAGTCTTCAGGTCACGGCAGGTTCAACTCATTTTATAGTGCAGTAATTCAGTCTTGGTTTAGTGTTTGGAAATGTGGTGCACTGGAGGAGGGAGACATATATAAAGTGAAGTTCCTTACCCTGCTGCTTGTTCTCAGAGAAGAGGTTGTACACCCCATTTCATTATGTATCAAAATGTAATATCCAGACCTGTGACCTCTGAAGAGCAGCAATAGTTGAAGACCTTCCCTTGCTGAAAAGGATTTATCCCATACCTGTTATGCAGGAAACCATACTCTCGGTAGTGCCTTTTTTGCTGCTGCTTGCCTCAGTTTGGGGTGTCTATCATCCAGCAGGCTCCTTGCCTTTTTGCTTTCTGCTTCCACCTTTTCCTCCTGCCTCAGCACCTACCTCAGCCTTGCCACTGCACCTCATTGTGCCAAAAAGTTGCTGAGAGCACCAGGAGATGAATAAATCAGATCAGAGCACATTGGGCTGGAAAGCAGGATTTTGTCCCTGAGGATTTCCGTGGGGTTTAGCCGGACATGCCACTTTCATTCACTGAACATTTCTTCTGGCAGCAGTACCAGCTTAAGTGGCCTTTACTGCTTTTCTACTCCATCCCAGTCCTGCTACCACTGCTCATTTCCTTTCCTTCCACAGTCATGCTGTGGCCAGTTGTGAGGCCAGGAAGGAAATAGCCCCAGAGAAGTGATCAGATCTCAGTGCAATTCAGCCAAAAAAAAAGCAGTCACTTTTAAACTTGATCAATTCCCAACTGAATTCACCATCTCGCCCACAGTCAGCATCACTAGCACAGCTGTAGGTATGGAGCTGGGTATGGGAGCAGGCTGTGTGAATCACAGCAGCCAGAGAAAGAAACTTCTATTAACCTACACAGTAATTTTGCAGAGCAAAACACAGGCTTCACAGCTCAGAACAAGATGGAAAGAGTTTCGTTCCATGGAATTTGCCGTGATTTAATCAGGATCAATTAACAGCAACATATAGGTCATAATCACCACTTCTTCTCTTTCTCATATGAACTAGTAAAAGCTTGGGTCAGTGTCTCTCCCAAACAGGGCTGATCTCAGGTTATGTTAGGAAAAGCAACTTTGTAAAATGTGTGAACTGGTTGTAGAATAGTCACGCTCAGTTTCCATTTTCTAGGTAAATAAGTAGCTTGCTCGTCTATAATGCTTGTGAACACTAATCTATAATCTAGGGCACTGCTGCCTTGTAAGGAGGCCAGCACTACTTTGGATGGTTCAGTGTATGTGTACTGTGGTGATACTGTCAGGCATTACGTCCCAGGGTTTTCTGCAAGAATCTGCATTCACAAAAGCTACAGCACGATGTCCAGTCCCCTGATGAAGCCAAGTCAAGCCCATGGCTACCATTAAATATAGGAGTAGCCCCATCAAAATAAAACTCACTTGCTCTAAGTGCTTTGTCATATTCTGGCCTTCAATAGTAATTCTCTATAAAAGCAGCAGCCAAGTCTTAAATGATTCTGCAGCACACAGCAGAAACTTCAACAAGATGCAAAGACAAATCACTCTGACAGCACAAAGTGAAACAAATTGGACCTCAGCACCCTGGAGTTAGGGTGGAGATCTGGAGCGAGACTGAAGCTTCCTTGAGCACGTGCCTGGCTCTCAAGTGGCAGCAGGCTTCTCACATGCCCCACCCTTCGCAAATTTTGTACTTCAGCAGGACTTGCTGCTCCAAAAGCCTGGGCATCCTTATTACCAGGTGAAGCCAGGCAGTGGCCCAGCTGTTCAGTGGCTATGAATATGAGGTGTCTTTGAGTGAGTGGCCTGGGCACGAGGCTAAGGTTGTACATTGCAGTCCATTGCCATGTGCATGGGATTGCTGCTGTTGTGCGACCCCATACGCAGATATCACAGGCATGTTTTCAGTCACACGATCCAACAGGCGTGTGCATCATCATCACATGACTGAGCATGGGAGGGGGGTTCCTGTATTTTGGTCTCAAGATAGATGTACTTTTAGCCATGCCACTAGAGAAGGCAAGAGAATCTACAGAAAAGAGAGTGGCAGGAATAGTTTCTGGTGGCATAAATCATTGTAGTGAGCCATAGCTGACTCATGGGTTATAGCTTGGCATAATCTATGTAATACATAGAATATTGTGTCAATATTGTGTCAGAAAGCAGAGATCTTCAATGCAGAGTGTCACTTTGATTTGCTTGTAGAGGAGAAAAAGGAGAAAATTTAGTTTATAAGAATGAGTAAGAAAAGTTCTCTGTAGGCAAACTGATTTAGAGGCACCCAGCTTGGTGACAGCAATGCAATATCTAACAGCATCTGACAAATATATGTGCATTAAAAATGGATTTGGTCATATATATAAAACCAAAGTCTGATTTCCCAGTCTGTGTACAGTTATAGATACAAATATTGAGTAACATTATGCAGACAAGTAATGGTTTGGCCAAATAATGGCTCTTCCCTCCATGATCTGATGCTTTATTGTCTCTCTGAGCCAATAAACCACTTTGAAATTTAATAGGGAATTGTCTCTTCATAATGGAAATGAATGCAGACTGGTGATTATGTAGATATAGATGCAGTTTCTGTTTGGTCAAGCCAGAAATGTTTGTTGGTGTGGTGTGGTCCCATGAGAACAGCACATAGCAAAAAGGATCTCAAATTGGACCAGAAACTGTTTGTGTGTTTGGCAGAAAGAGTCCCAAAGCCTGAGGGGAAGAAGTAATTAGATAGTGAGCTGGGATTGTTGACAGACCACCGAAAGTCCTGCTTAGCCAAGCCACTCTCTCATTCCATGGGGGAAGGGAGGACAGCAAGCCTCTGGGAAGATCATTGGTGGGGTTGTTTTCCCACATCAAATCACACAGGAAACCTCTTATTTTTTTGTTCTAGGAAGTAAAAAAAAAAAAGTCCCAACCTAATTGAAATACAGGAAGGAATGGAAGCATGGCAAGATAGAGTGCTAAGTTGCAGTACAGCAGCATCCTCATCTCATGACCTGTGGGGCACCCTCAGCAAAGGGTCATACTAATTCACAGGTGACAGCCCATGGAAATCTCTTGGTAAATCTTTCCCTGAAACAAGATCCCGTTTGTTTGAGCTGAGATGGTGCTGTTCTGCCTGGATCAATTCCTTCTTCGTTCACTCTAGCTAGTTTGACAGAGGTATGATTGATGGGAGCAGGGTTGGCTTGAGGCAGAACACAAACCCATGCCCGGAAACCATAGCTCCACTGAAATAACTGGGACAAAACTGCCATTGACTTTGCTGGAGCTGTGATTTTCATAGAGTTTAAAGCCAGAAAGGGCCAGCTTATAACCTCCACCCTGACCTCCTGCATAACCCAGCCCATAGAATTTTGCTTGACGGTTTGTTCAGTGGGAGGGGAATTACATTTCCACAGAAGAATTTTTTTTGTTATGTTTGTTTTGTCTTTAAACTGCAAAACAAAAGACTTACAAGTTTATAGCTGCACTCATGCAAGCTGTGTGAAAATAATGCCATTGTTTAGTTTTATTGTTTAGCATCAGTTTTATTACCAGGATGTCATCCAGGGCTGGCTCTTGCCCGTAGTGTAGGCAAGTAAGGGGATTGCATTTGGGCTGTTAGAAATGTGTCATGTTATTTCCCTGCCTTTCCTCGAAGATTCTCAGAGCTCCCAGGCATCTAGGTGGTAAGGTGGGAGTCCATGCATGCATTCAGAGGGATGATTGTTCATTCTGCATAGTATGATTTAACAGGGCATTAATCATCTAAAAAGCTGCAAGACTTGAAGGACTGAGAGATGCCATATAGGTCAGTAAGTCCAACAGCAATCACAGTTGGTAATTTATTGGATGCTTAGAATCAAAGAACAACATAGGTCAAAGAGCCAAAAGTTGGGCCAGCTTCAAAGATAGGTCAGGTTACTCACAGCCCTAGTGTCTGACCACCTTCAGTGATTGACTGGGTTTTTTTTTTCTTCATAGATCTAGTCAGAATTCCCCTTGCTGTGATCTGTGCCTGTTGCCTTTTTTCTTTCCATTGGCACCTCTGAGAAGTGCCAAGCCTAGTTCCTCTGGGCACAGCAGGCAGGAGACAGCTTCAGGGATCCTGCTGCCCCTACCCCAGGGCAGAGAAGCCTCAGAATTGCTCCAGGCAGTACTATTCGAACGAGTTTCTTTAGTGATTAACTGTGCTCCACACACCTCACTGAAGTCCAGGTCAACCAGGACATGAGTAACCAGGCCAGAAATGCTCCCCTATGATCATTCAGAAAACATCCTCCCTTCTCTATCAGGAGTCTCTGGCATTCTTCAAATGCTCACACACTGACCCTACCTCCTGCTGTGTGCAAACTCCACTGCACCAGCCCCACAGCCAGTAAAAACGATAAAAACCTTCTTCAGACTCATACGGCTGAAACGGATGCAGACCCCTGGGCCTCCTCTCCTCCAGGCTCAGCTTAATTAGGGAGCAGCTAGCAAACCACAAGTGCGCTCTCAAAAGAAGCTTGTGTCTGAAGGGCTTTGAGTGCAGCTCTTTGTAACTAGTCACAAACATCTGGTGCCTGGCGAGCTTGCCTGCCTCTTGGAAGGGGTTTCCAGTGTGAAAATTCCTGTAGCTTGCACCTGAATTCTCCACAGCACACCATGTAGCACTCAGATCCCTCTCTTGGCTCCTTTTCTAAGCTGCCAGCTTTGCAAAAAAAAAAAAAACATTTCTGGCACTGCTTTCTGTATTGTGGCCCCCACACCTGCCCGAAGCATTTGAAACAGCATGCGTGGTCCGATAGGGAGCAATTATTCCCCAAGTTTCTCTTTGCATGTCTGCAGGTTGATAAGCAGTCTCGCAAATTCAAGTGATAGCTCTGGTTCTGGCTTTATTGGCAGGATGAATCAGAGCCCACAGTGCAGTCTCCCTGACTCAGAGGAGGAGGAAATAAGGGTAATTTTTTTCTTCTCCTTTAGCAGTCCCTTTCCTATTCACATGCACGCCTGAGTGTGCAGCTGTGCTCAAAAGCCAGTCGCAGGGAGACTTCCTTAAGCATCTATTGAAGATTGAATGATCTCATGTGCAGCCTGTAATGATGGCAAGTACCAAAATTGTTCCCATCTGAAAGCTGCCCAATGCTGCATGATCCAAAGCGGGCTGCTGACCTCAGAAGAGATCCCAGTGGGCAAACCACCACATCACAGAAGCTCACCCCTGCCACAAGCACCACTAATTGTCCCCTTGCCTGCAAGCTCAAAGTGAGAGCAGCTTCTAAAGGGCAGGGGAACTGTGCTCTCAGCTTATATTACCAAGTGACTTTCTCTAAGCCTCGTTTCCAGCGTGTCTGGGGACATGCTGTCCCTGCCCCTGATGTAAGGTACCTTTTGTCTGATGAAGCACAGAACCGTGGTTGTCCACCTCAACATTCAAGTCACTACACCCCTAATACAACTCCCAGGAAAGCCAACGGAAATCTCCCCCAACAAGGGCAGGCACTGAATTTGGCCCTGCAAATCTACTAAAGACGTTAACCAAATGACACAAAACCAGACCCAGCCTCAGTGCAGGGTCAAATCTGCCATGAACTTGGATGCTCTGGCTGAAACTAACCCAAAAACTGGCACTCCAAAATCTGCACGGCTTCTGGTGTAGCTGCGTGTCCACACGCAAGACTGCTGAAATTACGACCAGCTTGCTGCCATGGCTCATATTCCCCAGTGAATGTTGTAAGCACCAGCGTGGTAAAAGGATCTTGATGGGTAAAAATTATGCTTCCATTTAAGACCCACTAATGGCACCCCGTGCATCTGTCACTGAATTAACATCAATTTGAAACCATACATAAGCTGGGCAACCAAAGGGAACAGCTTGCTTACATTAGGAGGTCTGGCTGAAGGGAGAAATTAGGCATTGTTTCTCCTGAGGGGTTGTGAGCAGCTAACAGGAAAGCAGATACTTTCTTGTGGGTATTGACATTTTTGCAGACTGGATTCTTTATGTGTAGGAAGGGTGAGACCTATCGCGTCAACATGGGCAGCAGTTGGAGGCTGCAGAATAATATTTGTGCAACAAAGGGAGAGCACAGTTATGGCAACAGTAAAATGCACATATATGTCCTGGAGAGTAGGACTATGTTAAAAATACCCAAATTCAAGCAGTAGGGTCACATTCACCCCCTCCTGGGGCAGCAGGTGGGGCCACGTGGGGCACCCCAGGGCACGAGAAATGGCACTCACCGCTTGTGCTTGGCCAGCTGAGCAACTCCTCCAGAGCTGCCTGTGTTTGGACAGTTGGAGTTAATCACAGCAGGGAAACTCAGCTGCACTTAATGAACTGAGCACTGTGAGGTTCATTAGGAGAGGGGACAGAATAGGGCAGGATTAGCAGGTAGGGGACAGTCCCAGATGGAGGATGGGGTGCTAATACATCCCCACATCTACCTGTGTTGCTTCTTGGACAAACTCTCCAAGCAGAGTGCCTGCCAACAGCTTAGAAAAGGGTTTCAAATTCCTTTTGCTCCATGCCAAAATGACAACAGGGGACACAGGGACAGAGGGATGTTTTCCAAAGGGTGTGAACTGCTGTTTTTTAGACGTTAGACGCTTATGCGTTCCACATGTCTGAGCGCTTCCCAGACACGTCCTCTGCACATGCTGCGCTGCGCGGCCGCACTACCCTCCCTGCAGGATGGACGGGCATCTGGAAGCACGGTGGGATGTTTTCGGAGGCCCACATGGCAGTCTCATGCTTGACCCCTGTTGTTGTCAGTGGGAGTTTGGGCCCCAAACTTCCTTTTCTTGCCTTTGAAGCTCAGCTGAAGTGCACTGAGAGCTTGGAGGGGAGACAGACTTTGCATTCAGATTGCAGTTCCCAGCTTAACCCTTTCACCTCAAGCCTGTCCTTTCTTGGTGGGTAAAATAATGGGTATTTCTGTGCTCCATTTGGTGCTTACGACTTTTATGCAGTGATTCATTTTTCCATGGCAGGAATAAATCAGTCCTCTAAGGACTCTCTAAGGAGAGTGTAAAACCCAGCCCTTCGAGCTGCCCGTCCTTCTTGGCCCCCTTCCTCCCCTTCCCTCAGACCATGGGGACAACCCCAGAGCACAGAGCAACTGAGTGCCCTGAAGGGGACACAGGCTATTGCAGCCTCCACCCTGCCATGCAGTTGTAGAATGGAAAAAGCCAATAGCAAAAAAAAAAAAAAAAAAAAAAAAAAAAGATGGCTTTTGAAAACTTCTACAAACACAACTGTTCTAAACTCTACCACCCTAGAGTATCAGCAAGGAGAAAATGTTTGTTTCCCTGCTGTGGCTTGCTTTATTTTCTAGATTTCACCTCCACTAAGAGCTTAATCAGTGAAAATCAAATTACGCCTCCTGTTTACTTATCTCCAGAGTGCTGACACTGGCAAGCAGCTTATCTCGGCGTGGCAGGAGCCAGCTCCTTCCTTGGGGGTCAGACAGGAACTCAACAGAAGCTGCTTGTAGTGGGAGAGGGAGCATAAATCAGGGAAAGCTCTGCTGGCTCTGCTCCTTACAGAGGGAACCAGCCCTGAGCGTCCCTGTGTGCTAGAGGCAGTGCGGGGACACGTATGTGGAGATACCCACGGGGAGGAGGCTGCCTCCTCCCTAAGGATTTGCAAGCTAGAAGCCAGGGTTTGGATTTTGGCTGAATTCTTTGTAAAGATGCGGAGGTTGGCAGAGCTGCCCGCAGCGCAGTGATGCAGAGCTGGCGGTGGTTGCAGCCACTGTGGTACTCCTGCTGGTGCTCCTGCTGCTACATCGCTGTCCTCCCTCCTGCCTGGGGCTGCTCTGTAGCAGGGACTTCTGAACAAGGCGTGGGTACGGGGCCAGCAGGACGCGGCCTCCACAGCGTCCCAGCGCCCAGAAGCGTGCACACTCAGAGGGCAGGCAGAGTCCTCGGGACCTGCCCACGATTACTCAGAGATGAGGGCACCGAGGAGCAGCCGGGAGAGCTGGATTTCACCCCTGACTGCACCGAAGTGCTGAGTGACTGTGGGCAGGTCAGGAGCCTGCTTCGTGCCTCCATTTCCCTGATGGTGGCAACGTTTTGCCTGCGTGGTGCTTTCAGATGCGCCTGTAGAACAGAGGCAGGAATAATACAGCATGCTTATTCCTGTGCTTAGGAGCACCGCTGGTGTGCTGCAGCCCTTCTCAGCCCCTGGGCACCGCAAAGAAAGTGCTGTCAGCGCCCGAGACAAACTAACGCCGCTTGGCTTAGTTTGTGTGATTTTTACGCCAATTTCCAATGCAAGCTGGACTGAAAGCAGGGTACCAAGTACCCTCCCACTCACTGCACCGCAACGCAGCAGTGCAAGCCCCTCCGGGGGTTTGCCCTACAATGCCAGCCCACCTTCACCTCTCTGAGGTGTGCACTGCAAAAGCCCGAGGGATCGGCTGCAGCACCCTGTCGTGCAAGGGGCGAGTACACCCCAGCTGCCCACCTTCGAAGGCAAAAGAAAGCGGCCGAATCCCCGCCTTCCTGTAGCTTTTGCACGTTGTATTTAACCCTAAAAAGCGAAAGCGTGCCAGGCACACAGACTAGGCAGGGGTACATCCCCCCTTCCCCACCTCCTGCCGCCTTCCGATGGGTTGCTCCAGGGCGGCGGGGAGCGCGGAGCGGGGCCGGGCCCGGCGGGGCGGGGNNNNAGCGCGGCGCCGGGGGGGAGCGGAGCGGAGCGGAGCGGAGCGGAGGGCAGGGCGCGGGCAGGGCTTGTGCCGGGGAGTCTCACCCCCTCCTTCTCCCTGCAGATCTTCCAATGGAGGCAGCTGGAGAACCTCTATTTCCGCGAGAAGAAGTTCTCGGTGGAGGTGCACGATCCGCGCAGGTGAGAGCCGTGCCGTGCCGTGCCGTGCCAGAGCCGGGGGGCTGCGAAGCCGAGCGGATCCCCCCCTTGCTATCCGGGGCTCGCTGCGCTTTGTAGCTGAGCAGTGAAAGCTAGGCTGCAGCCCTTAAGCAAGGCAGCGAGACGGGGGATGCTCCTTCTTCCTCGGAACTTGGCCACGGGTGGGTGCACTGCCGTTGCGTTCCCCCCCGCCCCGGCTCCTAGCGGTATTTTCTCCTTCCCTCCGTTGCAGCCCGGGGCTGTGCAGCCTGGTGTCCCGGCGGCGGTGCCGGCAGCCCCCGCTACAGGGAGCGGGGCGGCTTTGTCCCCCTGTAGCTACCGGAGCCCGGAGATGAGCGCCAGATTTTGTACCCACACGCTGTCTCCTAAATAACTATTCAGGAGTTCAGCTGAAAGGAATGGCACCGTACCAGAGGTTTACCGGCAGGCTGGAAGAAAGCCCATCGGTCTTTTTGGCACAGGAGTCCTTTTTCTTACTTGAGATACCTAATGTGGGAGAGAGCGAGTTCAAGTGACTGTGCTGCATGCGATGCCTGCAGTCTGCGCCCCTTGCTCGTTTGCATTAGTGGATGGTTACTGCAGACAGTGAGCAGTGTGTATATTGCTCTGTAATTCTCACTAAAATCAATGTCCTGCTTGTAAATTAATCATGAATACAGCCTATAGAAAGACTCTTCCCAGACTGATCTGATGTGTTGCTGGCCATAGCGTGTTTTGCTGATTGCTCAACTGTGATCCTGTTTCACCTGTTTCCCATGCCTATCCGTATAGTAATATATGTACTTTTATTAGGGAAATTTTGCATGCGGTTTCTGTATGTATTTGCTCTGATATGAACATGGTCACACCAATACAATGGTGGCTGTATCTGTGTCATAGGTACGTTTGTTAAAGCAAAAACTGAATAGAGCAGCTCGTACCAGGCTGCAGCTCCAGGTCAGCAGAGCCTTGAAGCATCTGCTTAATATTAAGCGTGTAAATAGTCACATGAAATCTAGCAGAGCGAATTCCCAACCTTGAGAATACTCTGGGAGATCTTCCAGCAGCGGGAGCTGGGGGTGGTGCGCACCTTCCCCCACCAAATCTTCGTCAGCGGGCGAGGTGTCAGAAACGTGGGCTGCGAGCAGCAAGGAGCCCCAGAACACACAGGCTGGCCATTTCCTGTAAGCAGTGATTGCAATGAAGAGAAAGCAAATAGTTCTGGGATGTTAAAGTCATGATGATATTTGCAACTAGGCATCATGCTTGAAATGTGACCACACAGAGGAACTTCTCTTTCCAGCCATGTGTCATTTGTATGTGGATGATAGGAATTAATGAGACTGGAGATCTTCTGCTTTTTATTCCACTACGCTGTTTCCCTGAATCAACGCGAGGAGGACAAAACCCTGTCCAGTGTGAACTGTTGTCAGCCTTTCTCACTACATTCAACATGGTTGATTCTTGTAGCCAAAGAGTACCACTGTTCGTGTCATACTGGCACTGTGGCTGTTTTGCAGCCTTGCATGTTGCAGTGGTGTGCTGGGAGCGCAGCTCAGGTTGTAGTCAGTCTCCTGGCCAAGGGGGATGGACTCCTGCGAGGAGCTGCTTGGTGTGTGGAGGCAGAGGAATAGCTAGCACAGTGTTCTCTCTGCATTCCTCCCTGTGTAGCCAAACCAGAGCCTGAGTCAGCAAAGCCACACTCGCAGGCACGGGAGAGCAAGCACGGCTCCATAGTTGTGGCCAGGGCTGGGCAGCACCATGCGTGGTTTTGAGCCCTGCCTCTGCCCATGGCTTCCTGTCCTGGGCAAACCATTTAACCTCTTTTCACGTTGGCTACTTATCCTATAAAGAAGGAAAATTATAGACTTGTGGGAGTATCAACAGGGTTAATTCCATAGCACATGTAGCATTCGTGGAGGAAAGTCACAGAAATAATACCCATTGGCCATCTCTAATAGGTTCCCAAAAGGCAGCTGGGAGAAGTCCACATCTCTGATCAAGTCTGCAGACTTTCTACAGATTTAACAGGAAACACATAGAGAGCCCAAAAAGAAAAACAAAAAAAAAAAAAATCAGAAGTCACTGCTTTTAAGATGAGAAAATGAGTGGTTTGGAGAGAGTTCAAAACAAGTAGCTGTGTTTGAACTGAATAGGATGACACCAAAATTAAGGCTCCAGCCCATGTTTGGGTGCCTTAATGCCTCAGAACCTTATATGCCAATATACTGCAGTGATCTCTGCTCCTTAAACCAACATAAAACATTCAGAGCTGAATCCCCTCTCCAGCCTCAACTCCATGCGCTCATCCCAGCGTTGCCTTTAGCCTTTCTTCTCTGTCTAGCGATGGGGATGAGGCAGCCCCGCACTCATCCTCACCAGAACCATCAGCCTCTGTCCTGCTACATCCATTGAGAGTTTTCTCACATCAGTACTCGTATTGGCACAAGGTCTCCTGCTGTGGTTGCATGGCACAGGGCAGCATGGAAAGGGCTCAGCTGAGGGTAACACTGAAACATGAGATCCCAGTTGTCTAAGACCTTGTTTGCATTGGCAGTGGCTGTTTTCTCAGAGAAATTTCACTCCAATTTGTGGCTTCACAATTTGATTCAGTGACACATTTTGCAGTGCTGAAAAGTCCCTGACACAAGAACTCATCCATTTCCCAAGCAGATTCTGACCAGCAGTTCCATTTCTCTGCAGTTTTGCTTTTCTTTCATGGTTCTGTCCCAACTTCCTTTTACGATGTGCCTTCCCCACACTCCACCTTCCCCTACAGTTTTGGACAGGACAGTAGCCCACCGGCATGCTGGAGGAGAGGTGGCCAGAGCAATGCAGGAGGGGAACCAGAGCACTGGGAAGAGAGTTGACCATCCGCTGTGGTGCCCAGTACAACTCCTGGGCTGTCCGGCAGCGTCACCTCCACATCTGCCTTGCACAAAGTGCCTGCTGGCACTCCTCTTACCATGCCCTGCTCCCCAAGCTGTCTCTTGCACTGGACTCTCTTTACAATCTGTGTCCCCGAGTGAAAGGTCATACTGAAAGTGTCACATTTTTGACCCAGCCTATGTACCAGTGCTCACATTCATTTCGTAACCATATTCCACCATGAGACTCTTAACAGACTGGAGAGGAGGGCCTCATTTATTTGGGGCTTGGTTTTCTCCAGCCACTGTTATGTCCCTGCAGAGGGAGGGGTTCAGCAGACCAGGATGCTGTGAGCCTGTGTGGTGCTTACCCAGCAGTGTGCTGGTGTCAGGGGCTTTGCTGGTGAGGTTAGAGGTGAAAGATGGGGAGGAATAATCCAGCAGTTTTGTACAGCTGTGAAAACCTAACCTGTGTTTTTTGCTAATATTTGTGGACAATTGGGAGTCCCAAAGAGGAAATATTTAGCTCTTATTTTTCCTGTTTTTGTATTCACTCAGCTAATCGCTGAGTAGCATTCTTCTCTCCGGGGCACTAGGCAACCCTCTCCGAGCCTCACAACTTCCCATACCACATGGCAAGTCCTGCTGCACCTGTTTACAAGTGGGAGAAATCAAGGTACCTGAAGATTTTCTCCCACATTCTCTAAAGCAGCCATTGATCCTGTGGCTCCTTAGTTGTCACCACGGTCCTAATATTTTAGATCCACCATCCAAAGCCAGAGGTACTGGAGGATGTCAGGACTTGGCCTCAGGTGTCTCAGCATGTGATGAGACATACAGGATTCACCAAGGCTGGGCATTAGTAACTCCGCTGGGAAACGTAGCAGGCCAGCATCAGCTTGGCTGAACCCAGGAGTCCAGTTCAAACTGGATAAACTGGATATCTTTACTATTAGACCTCTGGAGCTTTCTGACTTAAGGAGTCATTTAAAATAAAGGCTGTCTTGACTGGAGCAGCTGTTCAACACTGTTCTCTAAGAACTTTTCCCATTAATGCAAGGGTGTACTCAGTAAAGATAGCAGATTTTACTGGAAGGTCTGTCGTTGTTTCCTGTGGCAGAATGTACCTGAGGAAACCATGGTGTAACCCCAGCTCATTCTTTCCTCCTCTCTAGGGCATCTGTGACCAGGAGGACTTTTGGGCATAGTGGCATCGCTGTGCATACGTGGTACGCCTGTCCAGCACTGATAAAGTCTATCTGGGCTATGGCCATTAGTCAACATCAATTCTACCTGGACAGAAAGCAAAGCAAGGTAAGCATGTTAGAGGTGAGGAAATACATGTTGTGTATGGGTGAGTTGTTCTCACTCCCTTCAGTCCCAGCAAGGCTAAGGTGCCTCCTTTGCTGCCCTCCCTTTCCACTTGAGGTCAAAAAAGGGCAAAATAACTGAAAATACGTGCTGACTTAGGCCAGGCTGAATTTGTAATGAATTCATGTCTATGGGAGCAAGGTTTGAGGGGAAAGTTGTGCTGAACTGTGGCCAAACTGGAGAAGCCAGAGTTTGCAGGCAGTTAGGATCATGTCCCTGTCTGGATTGCATCCTCATGTCTTCGGGTTCTTGAACTCTCTCATAAAGTTCGAGCAGCTTCCAATAAGTGAGTTCAAAGTAGCTTCGGACTACACACCTGCCAATGAATTCACCTTGCTGTCTCTTGCCTTTTACTATCGTATTTTCCCAGAAATTAGAAGTAGGAGATACTATTTCTATCATCCCATAGAACCTCACAGCAGAGGGAGGGGAGGATGCTGACAGCCTGGCCTTACAAACTGCTGTATTGCTGTGGTGCTGTACAAAAGACTGCTCAATATACAAAAGAAACCACCTTGAAACCAGAGGAGCGTGTATATTCCCTCCAATTCCTTTCGTCAACAGTAATTTTAGGCATACTCAGAGCAGCAGGAGATCACTTTGATCACTTTAAGATCACTTTGAGACACGAGAGACTTCACATGCAGACATCTTTCTTCACACGAGCATGCTGGTGTCAAACTTTACAGATAAGACAAAGGCTATATTAAATGGATTCCTGCTTATGAAGATGGACAAAACTGAAAGCTCACCCAATAGCAGATAAAGGTTTCCTGTTTCCTACTTCTACTCAGCACCGCCAGGTCAATGCACTACCCTCTCTGTTTTGCCTAGTTGTTGCTCTCAATAAAACAACTTGGCAAACAAACAAAAGTTTATTTTTTTTACTTTTAGCCAGATTGTATTGCTGATCTAGTTGCAAGGTATTTAGGTCACAAGAAACCAACAAACAAAAGGAGATTCCCTGCTCCTCCCATTTCTTTGGTAAGAAACTGGGTCTTTTAAATACCCAGGACTTCCCTTCAGTGGCTTCCTTTGTTGCTGACAGATTGTGTTTCAATCTGATCTCCCCACTCTCACACTCCTACAGACAGCACCACCCACCAGCCCTCGTTTGTCAATCTGTCACGTCTGTAGCCGTGTCAGAGTGCTTTGTCACAATGATCCCAGTGGTCACGCTGAGGCTTTGAAGTTAAGACACAAAAATATTTTTGTCCCTTTTTCTTAGGGGAGCTGGTGTTTTAGTCTGTTGTCCTCATCTTTGACGTGACGCTGCCAAGATTGACAGATGCATCAATTTTAAATGGTCTGTTCAATTCATCCCTCTGGTCCATTCAGGACACTGTATCCATGTGCGCTTTGCTTATGAAAACCAGTAAAGCATACTGTAGTGAGAGGTGATGTGAACTGTCTTCATTTCAACTCTCAAGGGCCCAAGCAAACATTTGTTTGAGTTTCAGGTCACGTGGGTTTGCATCCCCTTAAATCTCAGTTCTCAGTTCAGATGAATTCCCAGCTTCAAAGCAAAACCTAGATACTCCTTGCTTTTATGTCCAAACTTGGCATTTCACATGGTTTTGACAAAAGAAAGAAAAATAAAAACAAACTGAGAAGAAAAATCCTGCTGGAACTCCTTGCAACTGAGCTTTGACTTCAGTGATTAGATGGCAGGAGATAAGACAGAGTGATGAAGCAAGCTTGAGCTCCATGCTTCTCACATAACTGGGCACCAGCTGGATTTGGACCTTCTGCACAGGCTTTCCACTGGGAAAGCCTATTCACCTTTTTTTTATTATTATTATTATTTATTTTAAAATGAAATAAAATCATCTCACGTGGATTTTGACCGTTTTGCAAGGAAGTGAGGTCCCAGCCCCCTTTGCAGCCTCACTCCACATTGAACTGCTGCCAGCTCGCCAAGTTCCCAGCGTCTCACTCCCCACTGACTCTGGCTCTCTCTCCCTGCAGTCGAAGCGTAACAGAGTCTGAAAAGATCCCCAGCTTTCTGAGTGAACATGTCAGCATGCAGAACTCCTGTCAGCTTTCTTTTTTTCCACGAGACAAATGCATCAGAACTTCAAGCCATGTCTTTGCTCTGTTGACTGCACTGAGTCAATCAAACATTTGGCCTAGAAGCTTTGAGAAGTGTCCTTTTGTGGAAATTTCCAGTAGCACATTCCTCCAAGCGCAGGGCTCTTTGGCTCAATGAACTGACGGAAAATAGGTCCAGGCTTTCAAAAAATCCTGCTTAAACACCTGCAGCAAAACCCTGTCACTGCAAGCAAGAGGGGTGAATTCATCCCTGGTGTCCATCTACTCCTGCTTTTCACTGATGGATTTTCCTTCACCCTCTGACCCTGTCAGAACAGCAGTGGGGATCAGTTTGGCCCCATGCTTTGAAATGACTCATGAATGAGCTAGTCTCCTCTGTGTAAATGAGGCTTGGCAGGTCTGCACTAAGTGCTTTAAATTTTTTTTTGCCTAGAGGGACTGCAAGGCCCAAGGGAGTGCTAATGGGATGTAATCTAGCTTTCCACTATTGTGCTGTCGGTACAAAGTCTAGCCCAGGCCTCACACTAGCTGCTGCTCAGTGGCCTGTATGAAATGAGCTGTTGGTCTGATTCCCACTGTTGATGAGTGGCTGTCCAAAGCACAAGACTACCTGACACTGATTGGCATTGCTGGAGGCAGCAGGGATTGAGCAGCATGAAAAGTTCACCCCATTCCCTTCGGGAGATGCTCCATTCCCACTGCTTAGTGCAGGACTCTGAAGCATTCCCTGCCAGCTTCAGCAGTTTAGGAAGCTCACCCTGCCTTGCTGATCCCCTATCTGCTCTCTTTTGGTTTGCTTTTCTTCTGCCCAGGCTCCAGGGTTGCCAGGATTTGATCTTTCCCTACAATTTCATTTGCCCAGTTTGCTGCTGGCTCGGTGTGTCAGCCAGGAGCACAGCATCCAGCTGCATTGCCTTCGCTCAGCGTTTTGGTTAGTGCCTGGTCAAACAGGTAGGGCCAGAGCGTGCTCTAATTTGCAGTCTGGTTATGAGTGGAAATAAACTACAGGGCTTCCCACTGTAACTATTCTACAAATACGGGAAAACCACGGCCTCACAGAGGTGAGAGGACAGGATCTGTCTGTGCAGACTTGGGGTTTATAGCCTTTCTAGACATCCACTGCAAACACTTAGTATAATGGGTTAGGTTTGACCGGTATGGCTGTTACTGGTGTTACACAAAGTATACATAACCATCCATAGCTGTAGGGCTATACACCATATATACATCTGCAGGGAACAAATCACCAGGGTGGCAGCAGCCTGAAGACTTATTGCCTCCAAAGATCTGGCATTGTAACAAGACAGCAGCTCATGCGCAGGCTCCTTATCAAAACTCAGCAGGAGGAAATCTTGTTAGAATAAACCAGTGACCTTCCTCTTGCACTAGAACTAACCTTCCAGAGCCATTTGGAGAACGTTTTTCACAGACCTTGTTGCATCTCATTTCTGACCAGAAACCTCAGATCAAGAAGCAAAAAGAGTGCTGTCCTTCTTCCTGGGCTGAGTCTGGAGAGGAGCCGCTGGAAATGAAAGATGTCTGCCTGGTTGTAGCATTAGTTTAAGACAGGTTGCCTGATGATCTGCTGTGAGATATTGGCAGGTAGTTCTGCTTTGCCCTCAGATTAGTGAGCGCACCCCCCTTGTTCCTGTGGAAATAAGCTTGTGAGGCACTTAGGTACCCCTGAATGGTAATAACAGACCCTATAAATACCCAATAATAACAAATTATAGTAATACTTCTGGGGGTGCTTTCAGTATGAGGCTCTCCCAGTGCTATTTTCATTTGCAGTCTTAAATTAATCTTAGATACACGGTATGCAACAGGGAGACATTTTACTTTGCTTATTATTTCACTGATGTGCGAACAGAGGCAGAGGATGGCTGGGAACGTAACCTTAAGTGTCTTTCCCTAAGTCCCACAGCAAATCAGTAACTGAGCTGAGAGTGAAGCTCAGTGTGGTGAGCATTCAGCCATCAGTTCATCCGTAGTGCTTGCTAGAATGATCTCTGCTTTCTGAGGATGTGAAAGAGTGCTTAAAACCCCATCAAAGCAAGCTTTCCCTGCAGTCCTATGTAATGTTAGTTCCAGTGGAAGCAGATCACATCCTGGTACGTAGGTGTCAACCAGCTTCTGACTTGTTGGCACTGTTAAAGCAAGAGTCTCTTCTGGCTTTGCAGAGGTTCAGAGGTGAATGCTCTGGTAATCTTAGACTGGGCCTCCAGCACCCTATTGAACAAATGTTTTCGTGTGGTTGGAGAATGTTCACACAACATGCCCCCAGCTTTCTGGGTTCTGGGAAATAGAAATTCCAGGCAAGGCTAACTGAAGCTCAGCAGAGGGCTTGCAGGACTTGGGCAGTAGACTGAACTCCAAGCTCTCTCCATCCATGACACAGGAATTCAGAAGATCAGCGAGTAAGAAGCCAGTTTCCAGAAATGAAATAGCAGTCATCATTGTGTTCAGCACACAGCATGTTACAGACAGTGTGCTTCTTCCTAATTGTCAGTTTCCTCCTTGTTTTCATGGTTTGTTAGCTGAAACAAATTCAACAACCAATAAAACAGAGCTCAGAGCATAAGCCAGTCCTCAATTTAGAAGAGGCAAGAGGAAGTTTTTCAAATTATTCCACAATGGCTTAACGAAAAGTGTTCTTACGTTTCTCGCTGAAGTGCTTGGAAATAACCCTGGTTGGAAATGATGCAGGCCTAGAGAACTTTGGGGGTTGTTCTGATGTAGCAGCTGCTATTTTAAGGAGATCCAAAGGCTGTACTGGTCAGAAAGAGGACTGGAAAATTCTTGTGGCCACCCAAAACACCATCATATGTAGAGTTCATCCTCCCAGTGGTGCTAGGGCTGTAGCTGAACGGCCAGCCCCAGAGACTTTGATCAATGTGGTTGATGTTTTGTTCTTGTTCAGCAAGCAAGCATCATGTTAAGATGGTGTCAGTGATACGACCTGGAGGCAGATGGCGAGCTGCTAACAGTGAGGTTTGTATTGGAGAGGCAAGGAAGCCTCAAGGACTGGATGAGTCCAACCCTGCAGCCAGCCACTGCACTCATGTCATTGCTCAGTGTTGTTGAGCCCCTCGCACTGAAAGATTTCTGCCTTCATTGGCTCTTTGGGCGTAAGGACAGCTGAGCTCACAGCTCAGCTGAGGAAATTCTGGGGTTATCTTGCCTGAGCTTTCAGGGCGTGTTGTCTCAAACTGCTCCAGAACCGATGGAAAAAGGACAACATCTGAGGAGATAAGTCTTTCTCTCTTCTTTCTTCTCTCAAGATAGGTTTATGCAGTATGCAGGTTTACTTTCCCCTGAGGGTGCCTAGATTGCTGACATGTGGTGCTGTACAATGTGTGACTGCCTGTCCTAGCATGGCCAGTTGCTGACCTGGGGCTGGCTGATTTCCTACTGGAGTTACATTGATGCTTTGGAGAGGTCCCTCACAGTAGGTACATTGCACGCTGCTTCTGGAACTGTTTGGAACTTCTGCTTATGTTCTGGAACATAACCGGAACATGTTTTCCTGCCAATATTTTCTTCCAGCTTCTCATGAAAGCCCATTTAAGCCATATCCTCACATTGTTGGTCCAGAGCTCATAGCAGATTTGGAAAGACCCCTTCTGGCTTCTTTCAGATGCTAGAGGTGGTCTTTGGCCTTTGGGCTTTGCAGGTCATTATGTTGGCATTTCTGGAGGTTTCTTATTGTATGTGGTAACACAGTGAGTCCATACACAGTTTCTTTAAGAGCGAAAAATATCCATGGCAAAGCAAAGAAAATAACAAACAACAGGAAGTGATGCCAGAATTGCACCCACTTAGGAATGTAAAAAGCGCAGACAAGAATACAGTTCCAGATTGCTTCCATTCTTGTAAAATAATCCAAGTTTTCTGTGGAGGCCTGTTTCCTGCCACAGTGAAATATTTTTTGCTTCTGTGAGCTTTAAAGAAGTGCTAGATCATTACTAACTCTTCTGTCCATGTCCAGTCCAAGATTCATGCTGCAAGAAGCCTGAGTGAGATTGCAATTGACCTGACCGAAACTGGAACGCTCAAGACCTCAAAGCTGGCCAACATGGGGAGTAAAGGGAAAATTATCAGCGGCAGCAGCGGGAGTCTTCTGTCATCAGGTAGGTCCTGTAATTGCAAAAAAGAATATGGTGGGAAGGGCCATGGCCATAATATAGTGGAGAGCTGCCAGAAGCTGCATTGCAGAAGTGAAAGCCACTTCCCTTCAGTCTTTCTGTCTGTCCAGGTGTCAGTCTGTCCCTCTGCATGTTGCCCCACATTCAGCACAGGACACAGCCTCCCCCTCTCTCAGTACAGCTGCTTGTTACCTCTTTGGCCCCAGGAAGCCTCTCACTTCCTGGCTGAGACACGTTCTCTCTTCATAGCCTCCACAGTAATTACCCCATGGCACCGAGCTCATCCCAAGCTGTTTGCTACCCTAGGCAGATGTGTCCGTGAAACAATCTCCATCCAGTGGTGGGGAAGTGGCCAGACAGTGGAGCTCACTAGGGAAACTGAGGCTGGAAATTGGTGATGTCCTTCAGCAGTGTTGAGTCAAGGTGGCTTCTTCACAGAGTGCACACCTGCCTTGCCTTGCTGTTGCAGGAATTTGCCAGGTGTCCAAAGCCCAAAGGAGCTGTTCCCAAGCACCCTCCACCAAATTAGTGCCAGGGACCTAGAGGTTTCTTTTTGTGTCTTAGAGCACATAATCTGTGAAAGAAACTCAAGAGAAGTTGATAAGGGAGAGGGCTGAAGTATCGGAAGGGAAGGAACAGGAAAAAGAAGTCAGGAGTTTGTCTGTATTTCTTTGAGACTTTTCTGTCAGTCTGAACAGGTCAAGCTGTGTGTAAAACATTGCTAAATGCTCCAGGATGGATAGTTTGCAAAGAGCTTGAAGCTGCTAAGGTGATAAGCTCTTCAGGAGGGCAGAGGTGCTGCTGTCAGTATAATTAACGGTTCCAGTCAATTAAATGCCGTCTGTTAAGTGTTACATCAAGTTATCACAATCAATTGTGATGAGATGTGTAACAGCAGAGAACAACCTTCCGGTGCTTGCCAAGGGAAGAGTCTTATCTAAGAATGCATGTGCTTTAAAACTGAACCCACCCTGATGCAGCAGATCAGCTTTACATCACTGTATCCTTCATATCTCTTAACAGCCACACTCTTCTGCCTGGAAAATGTCCAGCAAGGGGTTAAAATGCTCAATGCTTACTGAGCTGGGGAGCAGCCTGCTGTGCAATTGCATGCCTTGCCTGCTAACAGAGATGCCTTTCTGCTCCTTAGGTCCTCCTGACGCAGCACACAATCCACCGTCTGTACCTCCCGTCACTTAGGGAGCGATGCAGTAGCTGAGCAGCTCCCGGCCTGGTGTCAGGTTGTTGGAGCTCTTTGTTTGGCGTTTTTTACAGCTCTCCTGGAGGAAAGTAAATAACGTTAAGTTATTTACCCCAAGGAAGTTCTTAAGGTCTTTCCAAGATCTCAGCCTCCTGGGCACCATTCCCAATTTTGTGAAAGCTACTTGGTAGTAATCCTGTTTTCATGTTAATACACTAACTTTTAGCCTTCCTGGAAAAAACGTGGGGGTCTGCTTCTGCTCTCACACTGGGAGAAAACAGCAACCAGGTGAAAGCCAGAAGAAAGTTAGCCCCAGAAAAGCTCTTGTAGGGCCAGCACCTGAACAGGGTTGTGTGGACAGAAATCCCAAATGGCCAGCTGCCCATGCTTTTGTTTCTTTTTGTGCCCTGCTCAAAGCCATTCTGGCTAAGAATGGGGTTTGCAGACTCAGCAGAATTGCAGTAGTGACCAGACCCATGCAGAGTTAGTGGACATAGAGAGTGGATCTGTCTATGCTAATGCCTACCTAGGACAGTATGAACCTGTTTTTGGTTCTGCCAGTGGGCCAGGTGAGCTTGACTCCCTCCAGGTCCCTGCATTCAGCTGCCTTTTCTGTACTACCAGTTTGTTGGGACAGGACTCTTCCAAAAATATTAAGGGGCATTGCAGGGTTTGCAGCTCCTGTGTGCCTTCTTGAGCTTGAAGCACACTTCTGGAGGTAGGGAAGTGTAGAGAGAAGACTGCTGCCACAGGAGGGTAGATCCCAGGGAACTAGAGACCCTGTATGGTCACCCAGATCCCTCTGCTCTAAGAGCCTCTTCCCTCAAGCCTGGATGGCAGAGGTGACCCAGCCCTGCCCCACTGGACAGGACAGGGCATTCACTGCATATCCCACTGGACACAACCACTGGCTCCATCCCAGCCTTTGTGTTTCCTCCCATTGTGCCGATGTTATCGGCCCACAGTCACAACAATGATGGGTTATCGTGGTACAGTCTGTGTGCTGCAGAGAATAAGTGCAAATGATTAAGTGGATTTCCAGGCTATAAATACTCTGAGTGACTTAAAATCACAATGGCAGAGCTGAATCTGTTTGCTGCTCCTGCTCCCACTTTGCTGCTCTTCTCTGTCCTTTTTTTTCCTGGAAATAACTTGTAGCCATTTCCTCTCTTCATCTTGCTCCTCCTCAGCGAAGGGGCTGTCAATGCCTTGAGGAGCACACTGAAGCTGCCGTATCTCCCCTGGATTTGCAGCAAGACTGCAAGAAGTAATGATTGTTGCTTACAGCTGTCAATGCTCACTGGCCAAAATCCCACTCTGCAGTGCTTTGCAGTCACTGCCCTGCAGACACTTACAGTCTCAAGACACAGCAGAAGGGAAATGGAGCACTCAGCTGGAACAGTGACTTCCAGTGGTCAGAGCAATTCAGGATCTAAGCTCCTCTGTGTTTCCCAGTGCAGTTGTCTACTGCAGTTGTAAGTTGGATACCTGATGCTCCCAAGTACCATTCTTACAAGCACGCCTTGTAACTTTTGTGCTTATTTCAGCTCCAGAGGGGCTGCCCAAAACAGAGGGCTGCCAGGATTTAGCTTAAGGTTCTTCTGGATATATGGGGCAGGATTTGCTCACAAATAACAGCTCTGCTTTCAGACTGGCATGAACCATGATCAAAACCAGCAGATAATTACTGGAGTGAAATCAAGTGAGGTCCATGCCATAAGAGCTTTGCAGTGCTACTTGCTAGTGAGGAGTCACGTTATTTCGGGCTTCTTGTTGTCCTGAACCCCAGACCGCTTCCTTCATCTCACTGGGTAGAGGAGAGGCCACAGGGGAACACTCTGCTTTACTCTGCAGATGTGACAGAGGCCCCATGAGCCCTGCTCCTCCAGCAGAGGAGGTTTCCTGTGCACAGCTCTGTTTACATTTGCAAACGCCACAAACGTGCAGACAGGAGCAATTCCCTGGCCCTGCTGCTCCATCCGGCAGAGCCATCTCTGTACCTCCCGGTGAGTGTCGGAGCGGATAAACAGCACCCGCACAGCCTCCAGGACGGCCCCATGAGCTGCCCGCAGGATGTCTGAGCGCATCCTGTGTGGAGGTGCACCAGCTGGGCTCCGCACGCCGTGGCGGATATCCTATGTGTCTGGCAGAGCTGAGAGAGAATGGCTGCCCGAGGTTGCTGGCTGTTGAGCATTGACATCCTGGTGCGGTGAGTCAGCCTGGGCTCTGGCACGGAGCAATTGTGGGGGGGACCTTCCCTCCCTGCTCAGGAGACCTGGATGAAATACCAGCAAGCTGGAGCTGGCAGCTGGATGTAGCATGAAGGGACTGCTGTATTTAGATCTGATTTTGTTGGTGCAGGAGATTCACAGAATGAGAAACAGGGCAGATGCCTGGATGTTCCTGCCTCACTGCTGCTAAGCCACCTTGTTGCATCCCCTTTCCCCTCACAGATGCTGGAAGCAAGCCCCAGCTCTTTCTGCTCTTCAGCATCCCATCTATCTTCCTTGCTCACTTTCATCATTCTCACTTATCCCTTTTCCAAGCTGATGCCACTTTTCGGGAATAAGTGGAGGAGATAGGGAAAAACAGTGAGTCACTGTGAGGGCTTTCCTCTCCAAAACTGTGGCTCATGTTGCTGGTCTCCTTGCCTTTAAAGCAAAGATTGTCTTGGAGCAGACCCCTGTTAACCAGGGGCTCCTGCAGACCTTCACAAGTACAGAACATCACCTTGGTCAGAGCTAGTGGATGTGTGACTCACTGCATGTCCCCATCAGTGTCACTGAGACTCTCCCGAAACCAGCCCGTTGGCACTGGTAAAGAAACTGAGCAGTCAATTCAGCAGGGAGAGAGAGTTGAGCAGGGAGAACTGTGTTCTCCCGCTCTTGCACAGTTTGAGTTCTCCTGAATGTTGGTGGAAGAAGTCACCGAGAGAGGCAAGGTGGGTATCAGAAGATATGTAGCATATCCACAAACTAATAAGGTATTACGTGAGTGTTCAGGTCCCTAAGACCCGTGTCCCATCCTGTGTGCTGGAAAGGACAAGGCTTGTACATTTTTCTTGGCTTTGAAATTAAACCAGTAGCAACTTTAAAAACAGGCCCCCATTCAGCAGATATTTGGTGCCTGTCAAAACCCTAAGCTTTCTACCCAGTATGTTTTCACAACCCTTTCTCTCTTAGGGACATCAAATGGGTCTGCAGAAGTGTATTAAAATGCAAAATTTGGTAAATCTCTACTCAGCAAGTGAAAAGGAGGCTGAATAGTAAGATTCACAGAAAGGTTCCAAAGTCATACAGAGAAATTACATATTTCAGCAGCATTTCTCTGGTTTACTGCATTAGGAACTAGCCCTAATTGTGGAAGATAAATTACCTGTGAAAGCCTCCCAGTCAGCCGCTTCTGTTACAGTAGGAGTCTCTCATATTAGAACTGATCTTTCAGGACTGATTTTTCTCCACTGATGGTGCCTTTGGGAGGCACAGGGCAGCTGTGACTCAGTGAGCATCATATTTAATAGGGCTGATTTAAGGTAGCGTCTGCTTTGTTGTTTTTGTTCATTCTGGTCTTGGATTATTTCTTTGATTGTTTTTATGGTCTTTTGATTTGTTCTGACATTTTTGGGTCAATTACCACAGGGTTTAGAAGTGGGTCTGTGGTCACAGCCTTGCTCGAGGCTGGATTAATACATTTTTATAAATAAAGAGCTTCTAATGGAAGCTGTAAGCACTCCAGCAGTAGAAAGAGCACTGTTCTCTGTGCCTTTATAAGGATCTCACTCTGGCATGATTCTCTCGTCTGATCAAGTTTGCATTTGGTTTTCACCTGTGAGAGCAAGCAGAGAATCCAGCCCATAGAAATCTAATAATACACCCCAAAACAGTTCACCTTGCTCAGAGGGAAACCCCAGCCCAAGCCTTCTCTTCAGGAAGTTCTGAAGAAATAAGTCCTGCAGTTTGCCCAAGAGATCACCCAAGTCAGGTACAGCCAAGCTCAAAAAGTTTATCACGCAAGCCATGGTCTTTGAGTGTGCTGTCCCCTGGCCTTTAAACCATCACAACACTACAAGACTTTGTGATATGAAGACGCACTTGAAATAGATTAATTGGAACTCGTTCATTAATAGCAAGCAGGAGAGGCTGACCTTGGTTTCAGCAGTAATCCCACTGCTGAAATCAGGGTGTAACAGCACACTTCCAGATCTCCCCCAGATCCTTTGCTTTCAGGAAGCAGTGGCAAAGGTGGCAGAATGTGCACTTAGTGGGCACTGCCACTGACCACATCAGCGTGGTTCTCAGGCAGGGTCAGCACAGCTGGGGCAAATGCCGCGAACTGTCTGTGCTTGGTTTGGGTCCATACCAGCTCAGCCAGAATCCATTCATTGCCTTCTTGTCAGCACACCCCAAATCAGTGCAGGCGTCTGGGTGGGGCTTAGAGTATTCTTGTGTTTTTACATGTTTCAGCATCTTTGTAGCTGCTGCAGCAACCAGCAGCACAAAAATGAACAGCTTTTAAAAATAAATCGGAGGCTGGTGTGGAGGTAGGGGGTAGAGAGAGGAAGAAAAAGGGAAGAGCAGTTTAAAGGAAAATGTAGATCATTAAAGCTGTCCTAAAAGGGGGGGGAGAAAAGGGTTGAAACATCTGCTGGAATCATGAGCAACTTTTTACCAGGGCTCAGCAGATTGTTGGCAATAAAGTGAAGAAATAAAACAGTTCAGCTTTTGCTAGTAACTGCTCACCAGGGTTACTATTAAGAGCTGCTAAATGCTAGAGAGGGCTTTCCCTGCCAGTGTAAATACAAGGCTCCTCTAGAAGATCCTGTGAAGTTCTTGCAGTGCAGATGTGTTCTCAGAGTTCAGTTTTATTGCTCTATGAGTGCAAACAAACCCATATGAAATGAGAGTGACTACAGCAACTAAACAGACACATTACTATGAGGTTGTTCTTCTCTTTGCCTGATGATGCTCAACCTGGCTGACCCTTAGTGACCCATTTTTCACCTTTCCCACTCCAGGACAGCCCAATAAATGGTGCAACAAATGGAGGGTGGCACTTTGCAGAATTAAGTGCCAGCTGTCTGCCTGTATGAAAACAGCAGAAAATATAGTGGTAGAAAAGATCTGTGAGATACTCTGCTTCCCCTGGGCCATTGCAGAACTGTTTCATGGCATGAGCTGCCTCGAACCTCTTCTGGTTTAGCTTTAACAGTCTGCTGGAAAATTAGCAATGAAAGATGAAGTTGAAAGCACAAATTTCACTCTGGTTCACTGCCAAAACAAAGAGTTGTTCCCAGTTTCCTTCCAGAGCTCTATGAAATTTCAGCAACATTTCCAACCGACTTGTGCTGAGCATCTTCACTGCACACTCAGAGGCCAAGCTGCAAAGTATCTAGAAGCCTCACACTCTCATCCTACAAGCACACAGAAACCTCAGTGTAGCGTCCTTTTGTATTTGACTCCTGCAGACAATAAAGGCCTGCTTTCTCTATGCCATTGCTCTAGAGAGGTGGGAGACAGCCCCAAAGTCACCCTGGGACACCAGGTACTGACACTGAGGAACCACTGAGGACCAGAGGGAACACTTGAAAGTGTTGCTGAGGCAAAGGTTTCTCTGCAGGCACAAACCTACCTCCTCAAGAAGTCCCTGCAGAGCACTGGTCAAAACCCAGCTGTCTCAACATCAGTGTCTGGGCCATTGTGGGTAGGTGAGAGTATCCCAGTGCCAGTCCAAAAGAGTTTAGGTCTCACAGGGTCCTGTGTCATATCCACCACGCCATGGAAGGCATCTCAGATACCTTAGATCACCTAGACACTTCCGTTGAGGCAGCAACAAGCTCTTAACCACAGCAGCCCTGTCAATTCTGCCCAGTTGCAGCTGGACAAGTGCCAGTGATACGAGTGAAAAGCACATGGAGATGGTATTTGCCCCTTCTTGAGGTTGTTTTTCATCTCACAGTGTGGCCATAACCCTCATGTCCTTAGTCTGAGACAAAAGGATGCATTCAGTTTATGCAGGCAAATTTGTGAGTTCACCATAAACTCATGGCCAAGTCCAGAGATGCATTGAAGAGGGTAAATGCTAGGCACATCCTAAAAACTCAGCAACTCAACTTGGGGACTTAAAAATGTATGCAAAGTTACCTCTTCTTTGAGATGGAAGAACATGGATAGCAACTTACACATTATCCCAAACAAACAATCAACAACAAAAAATCAGCAGTCCCATTAATAAATTTCCCTAAAGAGCTGAAGTTACAAATGCTGTCATGACATCCGATCAAGAGTCTGACTTAATTCTGGATTTGTACCAAGAGATTTGCATGGACTTACTTTGGTGGCAGTTGCTGGGTAATTGCCACTTGAAAAGCCAAGCCATTTGGCAACCAGTTTAAACATCTTGACCTGCCTCTTCACAAGAAGCAACTACTACCCTGGAAGGACCTGTGGGTTATTGTTGTTCTGGTTTTGTTTTACAGCTTAGTGTGCATTTCACAGGAATCTTGCTAGGTAATTTTATTCTATTACTCTTTTTTTTTTTTTTTTTAAGTGAAACAGACACTTTAAGTGGATTGAATTAAATGTTTGCTTCTAGAGCAATTGCAGTCCTTAAAGAAGCAGTCTGCATTGTCAAATGGTTCTTCTCCTAGGCTTACTTTCCCAACAACACTTCTCCAGGGCTTTGCAGAATGTACTGTTATTTGCTGTTGGGAACTGTCATGGAAATTGTCCATCTTTTTTTTTCAGGGTCTTTACAGGAATAATTTTATTGCTTTTATTTTTCTGGATAATGATTACTAATGTCTTTGTGTGCTCCACTGTCCAGTCTCTGTTAGCCTAAGCATTAAGAATTTGCCATAAACAAACATGACTGTGTAACACCTGCTTCGTGTCATGGTCTGATTTCTTTTTGGAAAGACCGCATCCAGGCTTCAGTAAAATTGCAACCACTCCAGATGTGTGTTCTGCTGTCAGCTGCCCTAGTGAAATCATTGTTTATTGATAGGTTCCCAAGAGTCAGATAGTTCCCAATCTGCCAAGAAAGACATGCTGGCTGCACTGAAGTCCAGGCAAGAAGCTTTGGAAGAGACTCTGCGCCAGCGCTTGGAAGAGCTGAAGAAGCTGTGTCTCCGAGAAGCGGTAGGCAATGCATGTTTTGTAGCTCATAACACTTGTTGCTTGCACAGTCTTAACAGCATGCTTTTTGTTTGGAGGTGGTAGGGAGGCAGGAGAAGCAATTCCTTCCTCAGTAACCTCTTGCAAAGCCAATTGTACAGAAGCTGCAGCAAGGTCTAGCCATTTCAAGTGCAGGTTGCAATGTCGCAGGGCATTTCCCTCCAGAGGAAGGGGACTCCGTATCAGCTGGCTTGGGGCTAGGAGCATGCTGAGCAAGTATGTCTGCTGTTTGAAGTTGTGGTTCAGATTCATTCAGACAAGCATCTTACTGACTTCGGTGGGAATACGCTGCTACCTAATGGCATCGGAAGACTGTCCTATGTACTGGTAATCACTCCTCAAATTCTTTCGACTTCATTAGCAAAGGCAAATGCTTTTGCACTTTCTTCACAGAGCAGGCCTGGCCTTAAATGCTTTTCTTATCCCAGCATACTCTTTTGTACAGCACACAAGGTCTTTTCTGCTCCATGTAGACTCCCTTCACCCGGTTAGCCGGGTGCTGCTGGAGAGGGTGGCAGGGTAGTGTCAGACCTGATGAAAGGAACCGCTGTGGTCATCCTGGAGTGCTGGGCAGGACAAGCAGGACAGCCCAGGCACTCATTTCATGCCCATCCCACTCACATGACTGTTTGTTCATGGAGTACAGAGCAGGCCAGTTGGAGACCGGCTTAATATTTTGGGAAATCAAAAGCCAGCTGCAGCTGTGTGTGAAGACACAGATTAGCAGCAGCATCCACTTGGGTCATTCAGCAATCCTCCCTTGTCCAGCAGGCCTGCAAATCTGACAAGTGGTGATGTCTAACACAACAGGAAGCCGGCTGCAGACAGAGGCGCTGAGATCTTTGTCTCACTGATAGTATTAGATGTGTATCTTGCCTTTGACAAAAATAGGGGAATAGATCACTGATTCAGCTCCTGTTGTACTTTGTTTCAGTTTGTGTGTAGTTTTAATGCCACCAAGAATAAGGTGTTGCAAACATCTCACAACAAAAGAAAGCAGAAATCTTTGTAGCTCCAAATTCCCCCTCCCTTACTCAACACAAGCAATCCTTTCCCACCTGACAAATCCTGGCAAACTTCAGCAAAGCTGTGCTGTTAAACCTCTGTAGGATGAGATCCAGTCTCATAAGCTCACTGAGCACAGAGCTAAGATCATCTGCAGGAAGCAGCCACATGTGTTTTGAGGGCCAGTAGACAAGGTCTCAAGGGCTCTGCTTGCCCTGGAGGTTTTTTCAATCCTAAGCTAACACTGCCTGGCTGCCTAGGGCTAATGGATAGAGGGGAAGATTTGCTTGTGCCACAGTTATGGGAGTTCACAGCCCAGTGCCTTCACTTTAACCCCAGCCCCATCCTCAGTGCAGACTTGGGCACTGCACAGTGCAACCGCAGCCCAGGCAAAAGCTCCTGCTGGGCATGGGGCCAGGAGAAAGGAGCAATATCTCCTTAATGTGCAGCAGCAGAGCTGGCCAGAGCTCATGTGTCAGCACCGTAAGAGCTATTAGAAAGTGTTACTGCTTTCTGTGGTTGGTCCAACAGAGGCAGCTGATGGACACTGGGGATCTGACCCAGTCTGGCAGCCCTACATCTTATCCATCAGCAGCCTGCAGCTGGAAGCATTTCCTTTCAGCCTGCCCTTAGTCCTGTCTGCTCTGGCATGGGAATGGCCAGAACAGAGGGAGGAGGAGGCAAACCAGGGAATAAAAAAGGGTTAAAAGTGGGGCATAATCAAATAATCATGGCCAGAGCCATTCACAGCAGTGGCATCAGGTTACCTCAGGCCATCACCACTCCAGTTACTTATTAATTTAGATTACATTTCAGGACTGTGCCTGTGAATACTTTTTAGCTTATGGAGGCAGCATGGTAGCCCACATTAATTTTGTTCTGCTCCAGTCTTGTTTTTTTTTTACAGATGTTAACTCTTTCCCTACTGCCCTGCTTTGTGTTAAGTTCTGTGTTATAAAGAAAATATGCTTGCTTCCCTCGGATACATGAATCTGTGTCTTGATGCAGTGCTTGGAGCCCCACCACACCAGGATGAACACATTGCAGAAGAAAAGCTGAAACAACCCCACAGGGCTGGAGGGGCAACCCAGAATGGGACACATGAGATGTTGCAACAGTGTCTCTCGCAAAAAGGGCTGCGCACATCAGTGAAGAGTGGTGCTACAAACCCATTTTTCTGGGAACAGCTTAGAGGAAGGATCTGAAAAGGCCAGGGCCTTGTTTCCTAGTGACCTGAAAATAGTAGAAAGAAAAAGCCCATTAGGGAATGGGGGAGAGGCCAGGGCAGGCAGGGGCCTGAGCTGCACGCTCACATTGAGGTCAGCTGCTGTTCTCTGGGATTCAGATGATTTAGGTTACTCTGCCAGCTGGATCCTCTCAAAGCTGATGCTAAAGAACACAAAAGCCTTTTGTCCTTTGTAGGGAGACTTTTGAGTACAAGGAGTTGAGCTGTTCTCCTAGTGAGACTCCTGCGTTTTTCTGTAGGCATTTGAATGCCATTAATTCAGATATGTGTGGCTGTATTGTGTGCTGTAGAAAAAAACAACCAGCATTAACATCAACATTGGCGCTCACTGCTTCCTGTGTTCCAGGTATTCCTCTGTTCTGTGGGGTTTGCTTCGGATTTTGAACAAATCTTTGTAAATAACCCCATCAGTCTGACAAAGCATCATATAGTATCACTCCAAGGCTGCCCATGACATCAGCTGGGCTTCTAAGGGCCTCTGATGCATGAAGTGTTATCAGGCAGGTAATGAGGTACCAGGCACTGTTTCTAGTGACTATTTTAACTGCATTCCTCTCAGACACATAATGAATAAGGTGGGAATGTTTTTTTTATGCAGGTCATAACCTGCATGGATGTTGCCAGTGCACCTGGCTTTCTGACGCAGCAGGCATGCATCCTGCATGGAGGCTCTCAGGTGTGCTCATCCCCCTTCTAGAGGTAGCCCAGCAGAGAGAAGCTCTTTTTTTCCTGCTAGCCCTGCGGCAGAGATGAAAGCCTGTGTGCTGCAATCTGTTCAGCCTCAGGCCCCAACGCCCTAGGGATGGGCACCACCTACAAACCTGTGCTGGGCAGGCCACAAAATCTCTATTCATGCACAGGTTAAACAAACTTCCTTACCCTCAGCAGCAGAGCCTGGACCACATTCACAGGGCTGGGTGCTCTCCTGTATGTTTATCAGCTGGCTGAGCTGGATGTGGTGTTAACACATGTCTGTCATTTTACAGCAGTTCAAGAGCTGTGGTGTGTTTTGCACACCCTGCTGCGGTGTGTCCCGGATCGCTAACAGTATTTTCTGCTTGCAGGAGCTCACAGGAAAGCTGCCACGAGAGTACCCCCTCGATCCTGGGGAGGAGCCACCCATTGTAAGGAGAAGAATAGGAACTGCCTTTAAACTGGATGAGCAGAAAATCCTGCCCAAGGGAGAGGTGAGGCTTTGTCCTTCCCTTCCAGCCCCGTGTCCCTCTTCTGGTCTCTAGACATGGAGTATGCATCACGCAGGAGCCATAATGTTTTTGTTTTAAATGATTGCAGTTTGTCACAGTGCCTTCTTTTTAATTCCCATCAGAAAAGAGAAGCAGAGAATAACTCAGACCAGACTCAGAGTAGAGGTTAAACCCTCAGGACTGTGCTGGAGGTAACCGGAATAGCCAGGGTGACCAACTGAATGGTGACAGCCCAGGTTCTCTGGTGACTAACCGCAGGGACTTGTATAAGTAGGGAGAACTTTGGGACCCCGTGAGACATCTCAGAGCCCTGCTGCTGCCCTACATTGTTACCACAGACAGCAACTTGCTTTCTGCTTCAGCAGTGATCCGAATTCAGATCTTCCCTAACTGGGGAGAAGGCATCACAATTATCCATATTAGCCCTGCGACAGCAAGATGAAAGCATTTAGCTCCCCAATCCTTAAACAAAAGAGCCTTCATCCCTACCTATGGGGAGCTGGAATTATGTTTTTCTAAGTTTGCCAGGGAGTGTTTGTTCTTTTCCCTTTCTCCCACAATGTGCTGGGTCAGTGCCCTGAACCGTGGCTGTGAAAACAGGCCTGCAGCAGCTGTAAGGCGGGACCGGATTCACAGAAAAGCCATTGTCTGCAGGGACGCATTTGTCTCAAGACACTTGTGTATATCCCAGTTTTGAGTTTCCTTTTCATTTTTGTAAGAGGAGAGACTGGAGCTGGCGTGACTGTGTGGTTTAAGGCTCAGTCCAGCTAGGGAATTAACTGTTTGTCGTTTTGTTGGCATTTTCCTTCTGCTGAAAAAAAAATAAACAGCTGGAGCTCTTTAGTTTTGTTCTCAATGGAGCCTGGGAGAGGAATTCCACCGAAGTCAAATATTCATGAACTAGCACATTTAATTAAGCTTTTCAAAGGAAAGCACAGCTTAGCTGAGTTACTCCTGAAAGCCCTGCAGTCTGTTGGCTGCTCTGCTATAACCTGATCCCTGGCTTCCCCAGATTTTTACTTCTGTGAGGCAGCTTTTGGGGCCACTGGATGAGAAATCTCTCCAGTGTGAGGTTAGGTTGAGCAGGAGGAAAAGCATGAAGGTAAAGCAGCTCCTCCCCACTGCAGGCAATCTGCCTTTTGGCAACAGCAATCCAAACACGCTGACTCAGCTTTTCTCTATCCCCTTTTTCATCTGTCAAACTTTAGGACTGTGTTGAAAACCATAAATTTCTGTTCTTGAAGAGTGATGTTGGGCTGTGTTTATTTGGCTGCCAGTCTGAGAACGTTCAGAGAGGCCAGTGTTGATTTTCATGTGCTTTTCAGCAAGTGCAAACACTAGAAACTGAATTTAAAACAAAGGTGAAATTCTCTCCCAGTCCCATAAATCCAGGACAGAAATAACCAGCTATGACAAGGACCTGAAGTAAGGCACTTCCATCTGAAGGCAGATGATATCCTGCATTTTCTGAGGCTTTATTTATAGGGGCCTCACTGGATGAAAAATGGACAGTTATGGCTGGGACAAAAATTAAGATTTTTTTTCTAAGATATTTTGAATGATTTAGAACTGAATCTGTGAAGGCCTGAAATGACAGCTCACACCAAACTCTTAATAACTTTAATAAAGAGCTTCATCAGAGCACGACTTGCAGAGTAGGCTTTTGCTGTATGGCTTGGTAATCACCTCTACCTCATCCATAATGCCTGACTCTGGGAAGGATTTTGCCAGAAGGCAGCAAACCAGGTTCCAGGCTTTAAAAGTCCATTGTGTCAAATTCACTTTTAATAAGCTTGGCGTTGCAAAAGCTTATAAACTCTTCAGCACAAAAAGAGATCTCTTAAAAAGATGGAGGGGTGGATTCGGTCTTCAGAAACGGTAATGGTGATTTCAAGGCAATGCTGACTCACCACTGACAGCAAAGGGCTTTTTTCAAGACAAAAGCACAGAATAAAAACTTCAGAGAACAATTTAAGTCCGATTAGTTCCCACAGCATCCGTTCTTGCAGCATACACTGCTGCTAAATGAAGAGAAAGGATTTAAGTTTGCGTAACGGGGATCTCCACAACTGTGTGTCTATCAGTGCTTGTGATCTGAACACCCGCAATTCACCAGAAGAGGAGAGCTTGGCTCTTTCTCCCCTGTTTTGCAATGCACTGTGTTCCCCTTCTAAGCAGCAAACTAACATCAAAAGCTGATGATGATAAACACCAAAGGCTCCAAGGTAGCCAAATTCATTACAGATAGCAAGTGTCTCTGAAGATCACAGCTTGGGGTCCCAGTGCACACCAAGCTGTATCAGCTTCTGTGTTTGCATAAACTGACCTAGGTCCCTTGGCGTGGGAGCATAACTAAAAATCAGTAGGTAGCTTCCAGGGTACACCTTTTTGCATTTAAAAACTCCGCTGAGACTTTGTAATGACTTATATGGGATACACAAGCCCTTCTTGGCATACAAAAACCCTGCTGTTACACTCTGATTGCTCTGAAACCACCCTCCTGGCTTGTAACTCAAGGAGACAATTTTCTAGTGCGATCAGTTGCAGCAGCCCGTAATTAGTTTGTGCCCTCCTCAAATTTTGATGGTTATACGCTAGGGAGGAATTAGCCCATCTTCACCTTTTCTTACCCAAAGAGGTCAGTGGGTGCCAAGCCTGTCAAGAAGGCTATAAAGCTGCAGCTTTGCATCTAGGCGTTTGTGTGACGGGCATCTCCATGGCTGTGTGTCTATCAGTGCTTGTGATCTGAACACCCACAATTCACCAGAAGAGCTTGGCTTTTCTCCCCCCTGTTATGCAATGTGTAGCACTGATAACAGATGGGGCTCAGCTATGGAGCTAGGGAACAGGGAAAGGGAATGAGTAGGAGGTGGATATAAAAGGATGAATGAGTCAATGGTAGAGCACCACTGAACTGGGCCAGCTGCATCAAAAGCCAAACAGCACAGCGGGGCTGAAGCACGCGCATCCTCTGTGTGAGGGTTGTGCCTTCCACCAGCTGTGTTGCCAGGCACTCGTGTTGGCAAACCGAATGGAGGTGGGTATGCTTAGGGAAGCCATCGGATGAGGGGAGCACCACAGAGCGCCTTGGCTGGAGGCCAGCGGCCAGGCTCGGGGGGAGTTTCCCCGTAGCCAGGCCAGAAGACTTAGGTGGCAGCCAGAATCTTCTTGCCTTTTCCCAGGAGGCAGAGCTGGAGCGCCTGGAGAGGGAGTTTGCCATTCAGTCCCAGATCACAGAGGCTGCCCGGCGCCTGGCGAGCGACCCAAACGTCAGCAAGAAGCTGAAGAAGCAGAGGAAGACGTCCTACCTGAACGCGCTGAAGAAGCTGCAGGAGATCGAAAACGCCATTAATGAGTATCGCATCAAATCTGGAAAGAAGCCAACCCAGAGGGCCTCCTTGATCATAGATGGTAAGTGGGGCTCAGCACCCACAGCATTAACAAAGGGGCTGGGAAGCACAATTCTTGCCTTGATCTCACGTTTGAGGTATGGATTTCTGCTCCCTCCTCTCGTCTCTCCTGCCTGGAGGACTCCAGGCGTGCTGGCAGTTGGGCTGTCCTCTTGTATACCTGCGTGCTGGCAGATGGGTGTCTGGGCTGCACGCTGTGCGTTAGGGATGTGCTGGTTCACAGCACAAGAGGCAGTGTCACGCTGCAGATTATGAGCGTGTCAGGAAAGCAGGCTGTGACTCCTTTGTTCAGCTATAAAATCGCTCTGTTAACGTCTCCTCCAGAGCGCTGCTGTACAAATGTAATTAATGTTAGCAGATTGGGGTGAGTTCTCTAGCTGAAAGGCATCTGTAAAATCAAAGTGGTAGCAGTGTCATTGCTGTGTTCAAATGCTTTTTTTCTTTTTTTTCTCTTTTTTTATTTTAACAATGTAATTCTCAGGGCACTTTATGGTTTACTGGCTTGTTGATTGGTTTTTCATGAAATCCATTAACTTTCTGCTGTGGTTCTTTCTCCCTTGTTGATTTTGCCCTTTCTCTTTGACTTCTGGAGCTTTTCTCTGTGCCTTTGTAGCAGGAACTGAGATTAGAGCTGCTGTATTTGTGACCTGGGTACCAACTCACAAATCACAGTCAGAGATAAGAGACAGCTGTGAGGACACTGATGGGGGAGGCAGCTCAAACTGGCATGCCCAGGATGTGAGAGCTTCTCCATCTGCTGCTACAGGGGATGCTCAGAAAATGTTTCCCCAAATTACACAAAAGTGATTCCTAGTTTGTGCTTTCAGTTAGTAACAGGATGATCATTTTAGAAAGGCAGAGATGAAACCCAGAGTCCTTAAGGCCCGAGATCTTCAGCAGACTCGATCTGCCTAATGCCCCGTTGCCATTTTCCATCCTCTGGGGATCTCAGCTCTCTGTTATGACTCAGACTTAATCCCCGTTAATTGAAAAAGAGTTAACAGCTCCTTGAAAGGCAGCCTGCTAGCAAGAGACCTGGCCTGCAGCCCTGCGCTCTGAGACTGAGTGGGCTGAGTCAGTTATTTATAGGAATCTTATTGCCTCATGGCTGTGAGAGGAGGAAGATGTGGGTGACAGTTTAAGGCTAAGAGTCAGTGGAAGAAGATCATGGTACAATTCACCATTCAGTCACTGTGATTCTTGTGATCCTCTGACCATCTTTATTTTCTTCTCCTCAGAAGGAAACATTGCCAGTGAAGACAGCTCCCTCTCGGATGCCCTTGTTCTCGAGGATGGTATGTTGGCTGCTGTATGTTCTAGAGGGCAGGAAGGAAAAGGGGAGGGATGTGTGAATTCCTGACTGATGCTCAAAGTGGAGGCACTGTTCTGTGTCATGAGCCACCCAAACTTCCCAGTGCCAAAAACTGCTTTAGCCTGAGAGCAAGGTGTGATGTTGTCCCCTGGGGTAGTGCTGACACTGAAGATGTCACACAGCCTCTTTCCCTCCTTCTCTCCACAGAAGATTCTCAGGTCACCAGCACAATATCCCCTCTCCAGTCCCCACACAAAGGACTCCCGCCCCGGCCACCCTTGCACAACAGGCCTCCGCCTCCGCAGTCGCTGGAGGGCCTCCGCCAAATGCATTACCACCGCAACGACTATGACAAGTCCCCCATCAAACCCAAGATGTGGAGCGAGTCATCCTTGGACGAACCCTATGAGAAGGTCAAGAAACGCTCCTCACACAGTCATTCCAGGTGAGCCAGCTATCTCCAGTCCCTATCACACAGACATCGTCTCCTCCCAGGAGGGACGTCTGTGAGTCCTTACAAAACCACCCAAAAGGAGACTTCCAGGCTTTTGGGGCAATGTACGTCTCATAAAAAGCAGGCTGCATTCACATGGCATCACTGAGAGCAGCATCTGACCCCAGTCCCACTCACTCCATAAGATCGCAGGCACGTACCTGAGATCTGGAGCGATGCAGGGAGCTCCTTCCCCAAATTCCTGCCCAGGAACTGAAGCCAGGTGTTTGCTCTGCAGCAGCCACAAGCGGTTCCCCAGCACCGGGAGCTGTGCCGAGGCTGGAGGGAGCAGCTCCCTGCAAAACAGCCCCATCCGGAGCCTTCCCCACTGGAACTCCCAGTCCAGCATGCCCTCGACGCCGGATCTACGGGTACGCAGTCCGCACTACGTCCACTCCACACGGTAAGTCCTCCCAGCTTCACAACGGTCTCAGCTTGCTTGCCCTGAAATAACCGCTCTTTGCTTTGTCCTTCCCCCAGGATATTTGTTAATTCCCAGTTCAGGAAGGGACACAAACCAGTCCTATTTGTACCAGAGGCTCAAGTGCTGTTGCTAGCAGGGAATCTCTCCTGAACTGAGATCCTGAAACCCCTTCAGATAAACATGCTCTTGCCCCTCATCTGCCCCTCAGAGTAATCAAGCTTTTCTTCTGCTGGGACTTTGCATCTCGGTTACTGTTTGTAGGCCCTACAAACCCCACATGACTTTTAGAAAGGTTGCAATGCTACTGCTAAACCCTGCAGTAAATTCCTTCATTGATCCAGCTGGAGATAACATATTTTTTCCTTTCTGGTACAAAATGTTGGGCTGTGTTAACCCTCTTTCGTGGTGGCACATAAAATGTTTGCACGTGTGATCTCATGTGGAGAGAGGCTGTACAAAGCAATCCACCCATGGATCCAGGTGACTGGCATAAACCCAGGGCTGACAGAGGGAAGACTTCAAATCTTAATGTAAGGGAGGTGATTTGATGTGCATGGCCCATTTTGACTCCAATTTTTAGCAGGAAATGTTCAGCTTCATTTTTATTTTGCTGCTGTGGCAAATTTCATGGACACTGAGAAGAGCGGAGCCAGAGCTGTGTGCTGTTAGATGTCCTGCCCTAGGGGGTAGTGCTGACATCGTTTAGCCCAGCATGAATCAAAAGCAATGCCAGCACATCAGGCTCAGGCAGAAACGATACAAGGCGTCAAGGCCTTGTGTTAAATTTGTTACAAGTTTTTGGCTGAAAGTGCCTTTCAAGAGCAGGATGTTTGTTAACACTGGAGCTAAGCTGCATGAGAAACCAGCCTGGCACAGCACTTTAGAAGGAGCCTAGACTGTGTGTAGGGGCTGTTTGGGTGCTTGACACAACCAGTGCTCAGTCCGTTGCGTGCCCCAGCCTTGACCATCTGTCGTTCAGCGTATGACTCATCACAGGGCGGTGTTCTTTTTGATTGAACGGATGGCTGAAGCTCTCCCAACAGCCAGGATGAATAGAGACCACCCAGACTTGGCCATGAATCAAGCCTTGTAAATTCGCAGTTCCGGGTGGATTTCTGAATGGCTGTCACCCACTGACAGTCTTATGCGTGTTACCCATGGCTGGGCCCCAGTAAAACCTAGCCGCTTCACAGAGCTGAACTTCGGAAAGGCCAGGATCACTGTGTTTTGGGCTAAGTGTGGGCAGTCTGTCTTTCCTTCTCTGCCACTAACGTGAGAAAGACACGAGGTGACTTGTACCTGTGCCGGGGATTCACGAGTCACTTGCAAGGGAATCCCATAATTGAGGTGATGAGATTTGCAGAGCTGCAGCAAAACGAACCTGCTAGCACCAGGATGGTGCTGATCCAAACAGCTCTGCCATGGGGCCAGCAGCAAAGCCAGGGGCTTTAGGTCACCAGTTTTTATCCTTCACACTGGGTCTTTCCCAGCCTGGCCAAGCCACAGAGGAATTGGGCTGTGGAAGACTTTATGTCCCATGTGGTGCTGTAGAGCGAATGCTACCACCAGGGAGACTGGAGAGAAGCAGGAGCTGGACCTAATTGCCCCAAACCCTACGGCGGGAGGCAGGTTGCTCTGCAGCCAGCAGCCCCCTGCAGTTCTGGCAGGGTCCAAGTTTTCAGTGCCACCGGATTCCCTTTCCAGTGAGGCTAGACTTGTGTGCAGAAGGGGAGAGGAAGTGTTTTGTCCTCATGACTAAACAGCCTGAATTGTTTTCCTGGTACCTGCAGGTCAGTAGACATCAGCCCAACCAGACTGCACAGCTTAGCTCAGCACTTTAGACACCGGAGCTCCAGTTTGGAGTCACAAGGCAAGCTCCTCGGCTCCGAAAATGAGACAGGGAGCCCCGATTTCTACACCCCAAGGACTCGTAGCAGTAATGGCTCTGACCCCATGGACGACTGCTCCTCCTGCACCAGCCATTCCAGCTCTGAGCACTACTACCCTGCTCAGATGAACCCCAACTACTCCACCTTAGCAGAGGACTCCCCATCGAAAGCCAGAGAGCGGCAGAGGCAAAGGCACAAATCGGCGGGCAACCTGGTCTCTTCCAATTCAGGGAGCATGCCCAACCTAGCTGCAAGGAACGGAACGGGGCACCACCGGGTCTACCTGCACAGCCAGAGCCAACCCTCTTCCCAATACAGGATCAAAGAGTATCCCCTGTACATCGAGGGCAGCTCCACACCTGTGGTGGTGCGCAGCCTGGAGAACGACCAGGAGGGACACTACAGTGTGAAAGCACAATTCAAAACCTCCAACTCCTACACAGCGGGGGGGATGTTTAAGGAGAACTGGCACGGGGATGAAGTAGATTCTGTCCGGCTCACCCCCTCCCGCTCCCAAATCATAAGGACTCCATCTCTGGGCAGGGAGGGCCATGAGAAGGGCTCGGGTAGGACTGCCGTGTCGGACGAGCTGCGGCTCTGGTACCAGCGGTCCACGGCCTCCCACAAGGAGCACAGCCGCCTCTCGCACACGAGCTCCACTTCCTCGGACAGCAGCTCCCAGTACAGCACATCTTCGCAAAGCACCTTTGTGGCGCACAGCAGGGTCACGAGAATGCCTCAGATGTGTAAAGCAACATCAGGTGAGAGCCTGTCCCGGGCAAGGGGTGGGGGGGCCAGGGGCTTCGTGCAGCCCATTTTGGTGCCAAGCATGGAAGACAGGGAGGGACCCAAAGCTGCCCCTTTGTGGGGTCTTTCCTCAGAGTGCAGTGGGTTTTTGGATGCTGGCACTAGGGGTTGAACTTGGAGAAACCACAGCGTAGTCACTGTTAGTAATCACAGTGAGGGGAGCGCTGGGGCAAGCGGGGCCTCAGCACCATCCAGCAGAATGGAGTGTCCTCAGCTGAACACCAAAGGCATGGGAAAGGTTAAGAGTTAAGTGGGGACCATCCCAGCCCCTCCGCTCTCCACAAAATGTTTGCATGATGACATCTCTGTGCACTGCTGATACTTGGCTTTCCCATGCAATTCCAGTAACTGTGCTGATAATATTCTGAAATTAAGAGTGCTTGAGTTTGTGCAGTAATACATCTCTGTCATGTACAGAGCTTTGCACTTCTCTGTGCTGTTAATATTAAACAGTAAGAAAACAGTCAAATTCATTAACCTGAAGAGTCATGAAATAGTCCAAGGTGAGATATTTTCTGGCCATCAGTCACCATTGGACAACGCAGTCTCGACAGATGAAGGGCATGCTAAAAACCTGAACCCCACCCACTGGAGATGAGAGGGCTGGTTGATCTGAATTTGTGCTGGTTGATCAGAATTTGTGCCATTTGCCCCTTCCTCAAGGGACAAATAGTGTTTAATAGTGTTTGCCTGACACCACTGCCCAATCATCACTTGCCACCAGCCCTCGTGGCCTGCTTGAGCAGACCAGTGCACTGTTCCGTGTGCTGGCATGTGGCCTTCTGACATCTGGGCATTGCACCCACTCCATGTGAGCCACCACACTGACGCTGCTGGTTTTTTGTGCTCACTGCTGGCTCCAAAATGGAGGCAGAGAAGCAGTTTAACACCACATTCCTCACATGGCAGTAACAGCTGCCCAGTAAGAGGGTGATTTATGTGTGATGCCAGAGCTCGTGGGAAGCCCAGATGTGGACCAAGACAGTCAGGCAGCTGCTGGAACCACCCTTTGTCTCAATGTGAAACACTGTCTTTCCCTCCATTGATCAATAAGCATTTCTGTTCCAGCCAGCAACGGAAAATACGTGAACGCTGTCAGGCTTTGCTTTCCTTAGGTTTGGAAACCACACTGATCCTGTTAGGAAATTTGGAAGGGATAAAGGGGGAGTCCAGAGGGGCAAGATACCATCTATCAGTCCATTCCCCCACCCAGCTGGGTCTTCAAATCTAAATGTGATGTCTGGGCAGCACAGCAGCAAGTGCACAGTACCCATGACTCGTGACCAGTCAGCAGCATAGGCTAGTTCTGCATTCAGAGTCAGTTCCTAATTAAAACTATGGGAGGACACTGACCTCGGGGGCTGCCAGCTGCAGGGAGCAGATTAAAATCTGTTTTTCTCTTCAGGTGCCATTTGGCAGCAGCTAAACAAGTTAACAGCATGGAAAGGGATGCCAGGTAGAAACATCCATCATTAGTTGATAGGTCTACTGGACTTCATGCTGTCCTTCAAAGAGAATTATACTTCTAGGCACGTATTAAATTTGGAGGGTGAATACTGTATGGACTTGAGGAGGAGGAAAGATTGGTCAGGTGGATTGTTTTGCTAGATTCGCACTGAGGAAAACCACTGAGAACCACTGCCAGTGTTACATTTTCAGTCCAGCTTGCTTCTAGCTTCATTACAGCAAGATAAGCCTTCCTCTGGTTCCAGAGCAGCAGGGTCAGCATGGATCCAGCCCGTGACCCACAGCAGCAGCAGCAGCAGCACCAAGCTGGCTGCTCCTGTGCCACATACGAGCTGGATGAGTTCTGACTCCCAGGCTGCATTTACTCACAGCTGGACATGTTTCTGCTGGTCTGATGAGCTGATGGTCTGAACCACCCTGACCCTTGTGCCCTCACCTCACTGGTTATTTTTCTCCACCCTTTGGTTGTTTTTCAGCTGCCTTACCTCACAGCCAGAGGAGTTCAACACCGTCGAGTGAACTAGCAGCCACGCCACCGGGCAGTCCCCACCACATTCTTGCATGGCAGACTGGGTGAGTGTCACTTGGATTGGGTTAGAAGATTCACCTCAGTGCAGGAAGCTGAAAGCTTACTAGCCTCAGGAAAAACCTCCCAGCACACAGGCAAAGGGAGAGCACAGGTACAGGGAACATTTTCCAGGTGCCTATACTTGCACAGAGCGTATCCAGCCTCTCACCCGTGGAGCTCCAGTTTGGGCTGACCAAGATACAGCAGTGCCACCTGCACCCAGCAGCTCTGCTCCAAGCAGTGCTGCATCTGCAGTCAAAGAAGTCTTGCAGGTTATTCCTGCTTGGACACAGTCTTCTTCCTCCAGTTGTCTAGATATCAGAACAGCTGGTCATTTTTTTTTTTAGCAAATCTGCTGGCTGCCCAGACCAAGATCTTTGTTGTAAAGGCACGGTTAGTCCCTACAGTATTTGTGTGTGGAGCAACCACATTTTACTGCTAGGTTTTCCCCAGGAATGTGACTTAATGACTATGAAGTGCATCTTTTTTCAGCTACCACTAACTTAACGTGCTTCACCAAAGCACGAGTGAGTAGCCATTACTCATTAAATACAGTAATTGAGTTCTTCGGCACCTCCTTGTGAGGGCAGGAATTCAAGAAGCAAACAGAAAGCCTTTTGCAAGCTCCCATGGGTGTTTTCTAGCAATCTTCTGTGATTCTATCCTGTCACACAAAATAAAGATCATTTCCAGATCCCATCTAACTTAGCATGTCCCAGATTTTTGCAATTAAGTTCAGTTTGGTGAGCTCCACTAGAAGTTTCAGGCTAAAATCCTCAAAATTATTCCATGGCATAAGAAAACAGATATGATCCCCTGAGTTGTGAGTAGGGACCAGTGGAGTTAACTCTGCAAACATTTCACTGTGCAGCCACTGGAAAATCTCATCCTCTAATTTCTTTGGTCACTTATGACCAAGTTTGACCTCTGGTCTTATTCCAGCACCGCCCCTGATTGCACTTTGAAATGGAGATGAGGAGTACTGTAACCACAAACTCCTTATGCCTTCTTTGAATTTTAAATTCACACATTTGATAGCCAGCCTTAGACAGTCTTTAGGTTTGCTTCCAGCTTTAGAACAGGAGAATTTCCCAGGCCCCATTTCACAAACATTCAACGGATCATAAGATGGGCAAAACGGCAGCTACCTTGGCTGTACACTGAAATTTCCACAATTAAGGGTTTTAATCTACACTCAGATCTTAGTCTATCTCCATCCCAATCCTAATTCCTCTGAATATCCCCATGATAATCAGGAGAAAAACTGGTTACCACCCAGCTATGAAGTCTATTTAGAAAATCCCAATTTTTCTAATTTTCCCATTCAGGAAACCTCCTGCTCCCTATGTCTCATAGCAAAACACCATCAAGCCAAATTCTTAGCTGGTGAGCGTGATGTCATCTAGATTTATAACTTAGGCTCTGCACCAACAACCAATACAAATACACGTACAAATCAGTACTTGTTTCATGCCTGAACAGAACTCCCCAGGCCTATGTATAAATATGGCAGAAGCAGGTAAAGCTTGCCATTAGAAGCACACCACAAACTCCCCCACCACAGGAACAGGTTGTGCCTTCCCAGCATGAAATGAAAGATTTACAGTTCTCCCTGACATGTTTTTGTGTCACTAACTCTTTTTCTGAAGATGATTCATCAACTTGTTTCCCCACTGGATTAATAAGCTCATAACAATGTCTGTGTCATTTCTTTTCTTTAACATTTCCTCTCTCCTCTTTCCTCCTTTTTTGCTCTCCTTTGTTCAGAGAAGCAACAGACAACTCACCCACTATGGATGAGTCTCAGTCTCCAACCCACCAAAGTACTGATGAATAGAGGTATAGTAAGGGAATGTTTTGTTCTTTCATCCTTTTAGTCCATGTCCCACGAATACAATGCAAATAACCAGCATCCCACTGTCCCCGAGGAGCAGTTGTCTAATTGTGCGCCTGTTTGGCAACAAGCCTTCCTTCAGCCCTCGGAAAACCAGCTTGAAAGCATCTTGGAGCCCTCTCTGTGCCTTTTCAGCGAGCGTGTGGCTGTTGCACTTTCCCCAGTGAAAGAGGACTTCTTCCTCCGCACGGGCGGGCTCGGGGCCAGCCGCTCTGTGGTGCGAGCATTCCTGTGGGGGCTGAGCAGGCACGGAGAGAGGCAGCAGCGACAGAGTCATGGCTGGGGACGTTTCAGAGCAGCGTGGGCAGAGTGCTGTGGGGATGCTCTGGGAGCAGCATTGCGGGGAGACAAGCACGGGTGAATGGGAGCCTGAAGCTGGACGGAGCTGCCGGCAGTTCTGCAGCCATGGCACCCAGTGCCCCGCGCTGCTCTGCAGAGGAGAGCTGCAAAGGCTGTCAGCAGCAGCGAGGTTTCACGGAGCGAGGAGCAACCCTGGCCCGGTTTCTGTGGGAAGACAGAGGGGGAAGGGTGGAGGGAACAAAAACCCTCAGAGTTTCTCTGCTTTAATTAAACTCCAGTCACCGTCTGACACTCTCATTTGAATCTGCAACCATTCACAGCTGGCATCTGTTGAGAATTTCAAGCCCAGCTTTCTCGAGATAACCCATAAACCGTACTCCAGCACACAGCTGGGAAACAAAAGGCTCTTTAACATGAAGCCGGGTAACATCCTTGCTCAGGTTCCTCCCAGACATCAGTCCCAGGGAAACCAGGTGGAAGCAGGACGGAGGAGGCAAGAACTGCCCGGCTGCATCAATGAGAGATCAGCCCTGGGAGGCGTGGAGACAGTGCAGGAAACAGAGGGAATCCCATGGGAAACAGAAAATGTATCCATCTCCCACTTCTGGTCTCAAAACAATCTCTAGTTTGGAAGTTGCTTCACATCAAAGCATGAGAGACATAAATTCAGAATATTATTATGCAGATATAGCCGTGCTTTATCAAAAATCTCAAGACGATTTTGACCTCAGAGTTTTCTTCTGGCAAGAAGACTCTCTGCAGACTAAGCCAGGAGCTGACCCTGGTCTGAGTCCTAAGATCAACAGCAAATTCCCATAAAGTCTCTCATCTGCTCTGTGCAAGCAAACAAAAAGCCAGGCAGCAAAAGAAACTGTAGCTTGCCAAGGGAGGCACCCCAAGACTAGGCTATGTATGGCAAAACGTGGCCCTATCCACAGCATACCCGGTACCCTCTCACTTGTCACCTGGTTTTCCTGTTCCTCCTGGACAGCCACATAACTCTGGGACTGCCACGTGATGCAGAACCTCTGCCCACAGCAGAAATCCTAAGGACAGTGCATGAGGTGCTACAGGAGAGCACCCTGAGCCTCCTCCTTCCTCCTTCCCCCTGGGTGTTACTTATGGCCAAGAGCTCTTCAGACTTGCTTCCTGGAGAGCATCCTGCTGAAAATCCCTTCTGAAAGGCCGCCAGAGCTCAGCCTTCTGCCTCCACGTTGCTGTGGGCAGTGGGGCTGCTGGGTAAGGCAGGGCCCTGCGTGCTGAGCCCACCCCAAACATCACTCTGCGGGTACCCGTGGAGTCTGAGATCCTACTGCATTCCTCCCCACTTGTAACTTGATGTTCTGTGCCCATGGTTGCACTTTCCAGCTCCCACTGTCCTAACAAACGTTTCCTTTCTCCTGCAGGAGTTACAATGATAGCTGTTTCCTGGATTCTCCCCTCTATCCAGAATTAGCAGATGTCCAGTGGTATGGACAGGAAAAAGCCAAGCCTGGGACTCTAGTGTGAACCCCTGACCTCAAGTTAATCACATCAATGCCATTCTGAGATCACCTCACTGCCTCTCATTTGCCTTACCCAGATGCACTGTCACCCAGCACCAGCTTCAACCCTAAGCACTTTTCTCACGATGCAATTCAAGACGACAGTATGGGACACTGGCCCCGAGGCACCCACCGCGACCGCGCGGGATCGCAGCGCACCCCATCGCCAGCCTGGTGCACATCTCTCCGGAGCAGTGGGCGCGCGTGAGCAGCCGTCTCGACAGTCAGTCGGCAATTTGAAAAATGATTTTTCCTTTTAAATGGTGGGAGCTTGTCAAGGCTTACATCAAGTCTTGCTGTTCTGTGGCATGTAACGGTAGTAAGATTCCCATGACCTGCAATCTGAAGCCAACACAGCATTAATTCAGGGGGGGTGGGGTCAAAACAAATTGGGACAGAGGCTGAGAAATACTCCTGAAAGCGCTTCTTTTATGAAAGAAGCAAAAAGTAAAATCCTGTCACTTCAAAGACATGTAAGAGTTCGCAATCAGATCCGCACTGCTGAAGATCACCAAGCCAATGTCAACAGGATGAGTTTGCTCAGCGAGTTCTCGCTACGAGAACATCTCTCTCATTTAACTCAATGACAGACACGCCCACCTCCTGCAAAACGGCATTTCCTTCTTCGCTTTGAGCCCATCTCGCTAAAAATAACAGAACCCCACGTGCTGAAGACACACTGGAGGTCTGGGCTGGTATCACAGCACCTGCAAGCTACTACTGTACTGGACAGACAAGGTTTACAGAGGCATTGTCTAAAGCAGAGGCAAGTACTGCTACTCACAGCATCTGTGGCTGGCACAGGTTGCATACCAACACAGAGAGAGCTTAGGGTTGTGATGTTGGTTTTTTTCATACTCTGATGAAGATAAAAATTGCCAAAAACCTTTCTACAAGCAGATACGGCCGATAAATTCTAATCTATCTCTGCACAAAGCGTTAACGTGAAATCAAAGGGAAAGCACATCACAATCTAATTGACACGGTAAAGCTGCATTAACATATCTGTTCCAATTATCTTACCTTCGTTAGCACCAGTGTAGCAAAGGGCTCATCACCAGCGCACGGCTGGGTGGGAGAACCGGTCTGTCAGGAAGCAGGGATCAGCAGCGGGGCTTAGCAAGCAGCAGACTAGGCAAATTTTCACGTGGAAAGAAGCGACCACAAGAAAGAGAAGTCCCTAAATACTAAATGAGGCATTCGGGCGCAAGCTGCCTACTGATACCAAACGGGATGGGACCAGAGAGTCATGGAAGAAGCTGCAAGTTTACACTTACTTTTGAGCAATGCTTTATACATGTCAAGCCATGGAACTTTAAAAGGCCTCAAAGACACTTTTGTAACAAACAAGTGCACAATCTCGGTGGATGTTGAAGCTGGCACGTCTAGTCTTCATTGCGGTGCTATGCTGTTTTTATTGCCACTAGATGGGGGGAGGTACCCAGCCTGCCCCCATTCGTGCGTGCAAACGATGATTTCCTATGGGAAAGGCATTAAACAAACGGCTGGAGGGGGTTACTTTGTGAAAAGCAGAAACTGAAGTTAGCTTTGGTTTAAAAGAAAAAAAAAAAAAAAAAAGTGCGAGTGTGTATATGTGTGCGTGTTCCAAGAATAACAACAGTGTCTACCAGACAAAGTAGGGCGAAACGTTTAAAATGAAACACCACGACTTGGGGGCTGCCACACCTTTCGGTATTAAGATTGCTGGAAAACTGCATTCCAGGCTTTAAAAGAGAATGGGTTCGTCGTAATTAGACTTGGAAAGATGATGGGGTTTCTAAAAACGAATGCAAGCTGCTCATGCTAATTCCTTTCTCAGCGCGTTAGACATGTTTGCTTCGTCCCCGGCGCTCGCCTGCTGTGCTGCTTCTGGCACCGCCTGCGAGGCGCGGGTGGAGGTGGCCCTGCAGGGGTGGGACAGCGATGGCAGAACAGGCAGCGATATTGTCCAGGGAAGTCCGTGCCAGAGCCAGGAAGGAAAGTCTTTAATGCTCACACATGAAGCATAAATTAATTACGCTCTGAAAAAAATAAAATGTAACTGGCAAGAGGCTTTTAAAGCTAGCCGTGCAAGCCTTGTGTTCCTGGACCTCCACAAAGAATCGCAACAGGAGCACAACCGCATCTGACAGCGACTGGATCCTGGTAACCCGCTGCCAGGAGGGCGGTGAGACTGCACCCCGTGCCTGGCTGCTCCAACAGACGCTGTTTGAACATCTCGGTGTGCTTGGGGTCGTTAGCATGGGAATTATTTCAAGCTCCTAATTGGATTTGTAGGTGGATGGGAGATAGCATCGATTACCGACGCTGTGCTGATAAGATTCCTCCGTAGCTGAAGTGAAAGGATTAAACAAGGACCAAATAGAGCAGCAGCAAGCAATTTAGCCCACAGATTGTTAGGGGCTCTGAGCAACTGTCTGTGTTCTTTTTAATTTCCCCAGTAAGTGGTTTGGGGATGGTTTTGTTTTTTTTTTTTTTCCTGTGTACCTTCTTTTAATTAAAAAGAATTCAACAACAGCGGCACTACGAGGCCTCTGGGCACTACAGGAAGAAACATTAAATCCTCCAGGACCAGATCTGCAGTTTTGCAGCAAAGGTTAAAAGGTGGCAGCCCTGAAATTAGGGGGAAAAAAAAAAAAAAAAAAAGGTTAGCCTGAATTGCAAACAGGCTGGAGAAGAGAAGAAGCTCTCTAGAAACGGATTGAGTTTTGCTTTGTGTTCTGCTTTTCTGTTCTGCAATCAAGGCACACGTGAGCAGCCAGTCTGGTAGTAAAGACAGATTAAGTAAAACAGGTTTTACTGTTTAGCTCAATTCAATTAAACACAAATGTACATAAAATGTTAATCATATGAGATTAACATATTTAAGTATAACACGGAGGGGTATATACATAGCTATTATATACAAGCACTTGACTACCAACTTAACCCCTCCTTTACTTTTTTATTTTTCAAGGCTCCATCTGACATAAGGCCACAATCGCGTTCTTAGTCTCCATGTCTGAAACTCCCTCTGGTGAGCCAGCAGTCTGGGGTATGGCCCATACGCCAGGCTCTGCTGTGAGGCAGGGTTTATTTTTAAATGCTATTATATGCAGTTGAGTGTTGAAAATGTTGAAACAGTCCAATTTGTTTTCACTCTGTATTAGTTTTAGTTTCAGGCATAGCCGATCCCCATTCAGGTGCTATCAGATGACCAGTTACTGCTTAGTTAACTAGATGTAAAGTTTTACATATATATTAATGTCAATAGTTTTATTACAAGTTGTGTAAAATGGACTCTCTAGTTTAAAAAAAGAGAAAAAAAAAAGAAAAAAATTAGGTATCTCCTGAAATTGACTTTAGAGCATGTAAAATGATTTTACTGGATTCTGTTAAACTGTAATCAAGGAAAAAATATGTATGTTGTAGAAAAAGTTGCAGAATTAAAGAAAGATCTGCTTTTAATTTATTCTTTTTGTATTAAGAATTTGTATAGTTACCTTTACATTTTGCAAAACGGTGTTGTCAACACTTCCTTATTAAAGCATTTTCAAAATGAAACCTTGCAGTGATCCTTTCAGCCCAAGAAATCCCTCCTGCGCTGACCACGCAGCCACCCGCCGATGTGCTGCAAAGGGGCCTGGCTGCAGGAACTCCCCAGCATTCCCCCAAAAACACGGTCCTTCAGAGATCCCCCCGGGCGCAGGGCTGCCTGCCAGCTGGGCTGAAGGACTGCAGAAACCCCGGGTTACCGCGCTGCCGAGACAGCAGCACCAGGAACCCACCCGACACTCCACTCCGTGCTCCAGCTGGGGAGGGGGCTTTGCCCTCTGCACGGGCGTTAGGGCTGCTGCTGACAGCCACTGCTTCTCCCCCCAGGGCAGCATGGTGCACGGTGCTTTCTCCTTCTTGCCACTCCTCTGCTCTCCTCCACGATTTCAACCAAGCCCATCCTTCGGTCAACTGGAACTACCACGGAGATTATATGGCAACTAGCATCACAAAAAACCCAATTCTCAATCAAAATAAATTGATCCCACGCACGCTGTCCTAAGAGACTCCTTAGCCATATGGCCAGCTAGCAAGCACGGCATTAAAGGCATCTAACTACCACCAGGCATGGTAATGCTGGTATCAAGTACATGACACCAGGCAGGCTGGCGATGGGGAGGGGAGCTGTAATGCATGACCAGGGGCACTAAAGTCCTAAAAGCACTCCTGACATTTCCATGGTGAACGCATGACTTCATCCCAAGGCTACAAGTCATCAGATTCCAACGAGTTATTTCCGGCTAACGCAAGAACTATCAGAAACAAACATCTGGAGAAGTCCAGAGGGGAAAGTCTGGATCCCTAAACTGAAATGCGCCGTCCCCACAAAACCTGTCCAACAGTTTGACAGCTGCACCACACCCACTCATCCTTACACTTCTTTGTGCTACGAGGCATTATTAACTATTTGAGCACAGTCTGGTAGCTGTAAGCTGGGGCCATGCAGCTGCAAAGAGCCTCAGACCAATGATGAGAAGCAGTTGCCATAACAGCGTTCCTCTTGTGATCCCCCTGGGGACCAAAGCTGGCTTTCACGTGCACGACAGCTGGAAACTCTTACACAGATACGCCGTGAGAAAGTACTCGAGTCCCTTGGTTCCCCGCGCAGCACCATTCCTTGGATTGCAGGGGGATAAAGCCCTTCTGCCATGGGACCCATTTGACCAAGGCGGCCGTATTTCAGGGACTGTCAGCAAGGAGACGCATTGCTTAAATCACATTCCTTAAACCTGATCAGACTAAAATGTTCCAAGCCCAAATTCACATCCCTCCAGGAGGGGCATCCCCATTCAGGGATATGGTTCCTCAATAATTAGCTCTGAAGGGGGGGGAAAAAATCCATCTAATGCTATTACAGATGCCCTCAGGAATCCAGTTCCCACTAAAGCAAACGTTACAGTGCTCCTTAAACCATCCCTCAGCCACTCTCCACTTTCCAGGGAAATTATAGTTCTAAATGAGGACGATATTGTCTCTCAATTATTTAAAGAGTTCAAAACTAAGGTCAGGCTAAAGATTTAGAAACAGCTCAGGAAATCATCTGGGTGGGGAGAGGGATAAAGTTGCGGTGTTAAAAATGTTTCCTGTTGTAATAATGCCTCTGAAGGATCTCTGTGCACTGCAAAAAAAATCCCCAGACGCTGACGTTAATGAAACTCTTCCATGCTCTTGACATCTGCACAGCTTCTCCCCACAAATCCCCGTCTGTTTCCCAAAGGCCCCTCCCCAGGCTCCAGTTAGATCTTGTCAACCTCACTTTTATTACTTCTAAACTGTTTAAGCTCTTGACATTTTCACTGGGGTCAGACACTCCAGACTGAAGAACCTCTACGGTTCAGAGGGCATCCTGAAGCTCCCCAAGACACTTCACCGAGCTCGCTGCCACCACGAAGCCCCAGCATCATGTCTTGTGATGTTCTTGTAATTAATAAAGTGCACGATCTCAGTACTAGACTTTAACATGCACCACTAAGAACTTTCAGTGTTCCACTGCTCACTTGGAATTAGGCATCAACATTTCAGCAAGTTTCCTTGTCATTCATTCCCAGCCAAGATGCACAATAGCAAAGATCTGTGGCTGCTGAAAATACTGTACCTGGTCATGGGAGGTCCTAATTATTTTCTCTGCAATGCCCAGAGGACTGGAATTTTCTCCAGATGTATAAAAATGGGATTTGAAAGCCTCAAGAGCCATAAGATTACTTCCCCCAGGCCCAGAAGGTTTATATTAAAAATGTCATTACCAAAACAAAAAGCCAAATCAGATGTATTCACAATCAAAAACTCTTTCCACAGAAACTGGATGTATTTTTCAGCTGAGAAATATATAAACCTTTTTTTTTCTCCCCCCGTGATAAATACCACATGGAAGATTAGCCATTAAAATCTTCATATTTACAGAAATAACCAAGATTCAGATTCGACTGTTTCCCCATAATCATCTCCCCACATCGGCCTCCAGTGGGAAGGCAGCCAAAAAACTCCTCAGACACTCCTTGCAGGGCTGAGTCTCACCTAGAGCTCCAAGATGTAACAGAGAGGTTCAGATCAGACTAGACAGCGCTGTGAAGAACAAAGTGAAATCAAAACAAGGGTCGTGGTCAGTGCTCCCTGGTCAGGGCCACCCCCCTTAAAAAACCCTCTGTCACACCATGGACACGTTCAGCGTAAAGCATAGATTTAAAAATAAATCTGCATAACGGGGCTTGTTCGAAGGAAGCTGTGAAGAAATCTGCTGCTTTTCGCCTTTCTGCAAAGCCCACCCTCCGTTGCTGTTGGTGTTAAAGCATGAACTGCTCCGCCTCTTCAGCGCTCTCTGGGTCCTGGAGATCAAATGCGAGCCATGTTTGGTCCCCAGGGAGCCTCACAGAGCATTGTACTCCACGCATTTCGATGGGTCCGTTGGGAAGTGCTTCTGGCAAATGGTCATGAGCCTCTTCAGCCCCTAGGAATTAACAGAACAAGGACAATTCTGTGATAAAACTGCAGTTCTCAAACAGTCTATAGCTCCCTTCAGCTTAACGAGGAGAATTATAACCAAATGGCTGCTATTTTGGTATTTTAATTTTATTATTCAGTTGGTATTCCATTATTTTAACTTTTATTGACATTTGTCCCTGCCAAAGTGCAAAGCATTACAAACATACTCTGCAAGGCTAACTGCCGGGTGCTGCAGCTGGGCTATAACAACCCCGTGCACTGGTTTAGGCCTGGGGAAGAGTGGCTGGAAAGCTGCATGGCAGAGAGGACCTGGGAGTGCTGGTCACAGCCAGCTGCATGTGAGCCAGCAGCGTGCCCAGGTGGCCAAGAAGGCCAATGGCTCCCGGCCTGCATCCCAAATAGTGTGGCCAACAGGACTAGGGGAGTGATTATCCCCCTGTACTCTGCACTGGTGAGGCTGCACCTCGAGTGCTGTGTTCAGTGTTGGGCCCCTCACTACAAGAAGGATGAGGAGTTCCTCGAGCACGTGCGGAGAAGATCAGTGAGGCTGGCGAAGGGACCAGAAGACAAGAGCTATGAGGAGCACCTGAGGGAACTGGGGTTGTTTAGAGTGGAAGTGAGGAGGGTGAGGAGAGAGCCCACTGATCTCTACGACTGCTTGAAAGGAGGCTGCAAAGAGGAGCATGTTGGTGTCTTTTCTCAGGGGACAAGTGATAGGTCTCGAGTTGCACCAGGGAAGGTTTAGATGGGACATTAGGAAGAATTTCTTCATGGAGAGTATATTTAGGAATTTGGCTGCCCAGGGAAGTGGTGGAGTACCCTTCATAGGATCACAGACTGGCTTGGGTTGGAAGGGACCTTAAAGCCCATCCAGCCCCAACCCCACTGCCACAGGCAGGGACAACCCCACAGGGCCAGGCTGCCCAGGGCCCATCCAGCCTGGCCTTGGGCACCTCCAGGCATGGGGCACCCACAGCTGCTCTGGGCAGCCTGTGCCACGGCCTCACCACCCTCTGAGTAAAGAATTTCTTCCTAACATCTAACCTAAATCTGCCCTCTTTTAGTTAAAACCATTCCCCCTTGTCCTGTCACTGTCAGACCATGTAAGAAGTCGCTCTCCCTCCTGTTTATCAGCTCCCTTTAGGTACTGGAAGGCCACAATGAGGTCTCCCTGGAGCCTTCCCTTCTCGAGGCTGAACAAGCCCAGCTCCCTCAGCCTTTCTTCATAGGACAGGTGCTCCAGCCCTCTGAGCATCTTCGTGTCCCTCTTCTGGACTTCAGGGATATTTTAGAGATGTGTGGATGTGGCACTAAGGGACATGGTTTAGTGATGGGACTCGGTAGGTCAGGATGATGGCTGGATTTGATCTTGAAGGTCTTTTCCAACCTACACGATTCTATGATTTCCAATATTAGAGGAGTTTGTGGGATAACTGAAGAGATTATAGGTTTCATTTCTCATGACAGAGTCACAGGGAAGAATCACAGTAATGCTGTAAGCCCTCTTCACCATCAAGGTGGAAAACAACTCTATCACACTACACAATATTTAAAATAAACCTGAACATTAAAACAAGTAATACTAAAGAGAAAGAAGCAATTTCTGACACCAAGAAAAAGCTGCACAGCTAAGAAGAGCCAATCTGTTTCTGGAGAAGTGTCATTCCTCCCCACATTGTTACCTCACCTAACCCCACTGCAGTGGGGTCACACTTGAGAAGCAATCAAGAACAAAGACAGAACATGGACTTCTCAGTTCTTTCAAACCATCAACTGCCAAAAAACAACATGACAAACACTGTGATTATTTTCTTTCAAATCACGCATAGAAGACTGACAAAGAAGACAGAAAACTGCTGTGCTGGTGGCATAATTCAGCAGTGACACTGTAACTCCACAACAGCAGAAAGTGATGTGACTGCTACTAGAACCTCACTTCACAAAACAAGAAAATGACTCAACAGAAGGTGCTTTGGCCTTTTCAGCGCTGGCAGGAATCTGCAAAACATGTCCTAGAAACACAAAGACTCCTTGTCTGAGATGTCATGATTGCAGGTTGTACATCAAGCTGACATGAGCCTGATTTCACTGCTGTGAGCACAGGTAATACTCCACAAGCCCCAGTTTGAACCAGACCAGCTAAACAGATTTTTTTTCTGTAAAATCAAAAAGAACATACATGTTTAAAGCCAACTTTGCATTGGCTCTTCAGTAAGTTGTTTACTTCAGGAGCAGAGACACAAAATGCACAGGGTGCAGATGAACAAGAAGATTTCCTTGAACAACAGGTGTACCCTGAGAAAGAGAGAAGGAACAGACTGGGAAATTCATACATGTTCTGCCTTCCACAGGACATGTCAAGAGAGATCAAATTGCACTACAGAGTCAAGATCTTGCTGCTAGAAGAACAGCAAATGGACACAGAGGACCAGCAATTCACCAGAGTTAGAAAAGAAGCACTCGAGCCATACTGAGGTTCAAAACACATCTCCTTTCACAGTCCAAATCCCTTTTTTTAAACACAGACCAACATCGAAACTCTTTAGTTCAACACAAGCTACCTCATCCATTACGTAATTCCAGGCAAGCACTAAACCAACTGTTTACCATCAGTTACTGAAACCATCAGTTTCCACCTTAAAAAAGAATTGATCAGATTTATTTTGTTGGCTCTGTAAATCTCCTCAGGTTATGATACTAAGAACTACAGCTGAAGAGAAATCGGAGGTTTTACTTGTATCCCTGGAAGAAAGAGAATCAAGATAGAAGGTGTATTTTGCAAGCCACCTGCTTGCAGACATCTGCAGAAGCTGCAATGGGAGTTGCTGCAGCAGGAAGACATTTGTGTAAGCCTCTCCTGACAGCTGCGAGCTCCATAGTGCTGCTTGACACTGCTTAGGCTTCAGAGTTCAGCCAGAAGGACTTTATGTCAATGAGACTGTAACTGGCAAAGGGGAAGAACATCTAACAACACAAGGAGACATGACTGACCCAACGACTGCACTGGAAGATCAGAGAAGAAAATCTCTCCTGCTATGAATCACACAATCAACAGACATTCATGACCCGAGTACAAATATGCAGGAACTAAACCTGAAACTTTGAGCCCACGCTGTTGAAGAGACGTGGTTGAAAGAAGAATGCACTGATCTAGTCAGAAGGACTGCACTTCATGATAAAGGCAGCACAACAGGAGCATCAAATTCCACACGTGATGTCAAAAGTGGAAGTTACTTTGGTGCTAATATAGCACCACGTGCATTAAGGCATGAAAAAATAGCTGCACTTGACCCCAACCACAACACTTGCAGCTACAAAACCAACATTCCTCAAGGACTCCCTGACTTCAGAATCAGAACAGCTGGACTTCCAAAGCTACCGTTACCTGGATGTATTTCCTTTGGGTTTCATCGTTCAGAACGTGGGCTACGTGCTTGGAGAAAATCTTTTCGCGACCCGTCCGAGCGTGGATGCCGACCATGGTGACTCCGATGGGCCAGGGCGCGTTCCCGATGGCCATCTGCAGGTAGGCGTCGTTCGCCTGAAGAAAAGGCAGTGCACACACTTAGCCAAACCAGAAAGGGCAGCAGGAAGCAGAGCATGTTTGCCTGGCCAGAGCCAAAACCAGCAGGCACTCCAGCCTCTGAATCAGGGTTCACTGATGCTAACCCATTTTTAAAATACGCCTTCCTGACAGGATTCATGTTGACGCTGACTCTAAGATAAGTGAGGACCGCAGGCTTTACCTTCTGAGTGGTAAACAAAGGTACAGGATAACATTTACTAACTTTTATTTACTGAAATCTGAAGTGTATTGGGATTATTTTCAATGCAGCCTGCTGAGGTCCCCACAAGCTTTTCTGCTGTGATCACCATTACCACCTTTTCTATTTTGGTTAGAGATTAACCCAGGGAGCCTGGCCGTATGTGCAAGCCACACAGGCTCAGGCTGTGCACACAGCTCTCAGGGAGAGTAGCCAGCTTCCAAAGAGGCTGAGAACCCGTTCTCTATAAAACCGGGTCAAATAAGCACATTTATAATCATGTTTCTGAACAGAGTAGCAGCAGTGAATGAATCTGCAGTTTCACCATCAAAGAGAGCAGACCCCGTTTCTTAACATAAAGCTGAAGCAGACACCAGCCCTGGGAAAGAAAGGGAATAAAACATGAAGGGAAGACAGACAGAAAGAAAGGCACAAATACAGAGCTTAAAAATGAAGCATGGCAACAGAATCGGGATGTGAGGGGGAAATAAACACATGCAATTACAGAAGCACTGCGACCAGTGGGTGCAGCTTCTTCACATCTGGCACTGTCCCAAACTGGGAGGCGAGTAACTGGGGGTTGCAGAAAGAGCTGAGAGTAAGCCTGAAGAAGGAACAGGACTTTGTCTTCGCCCCCATGAGGCAGCACCTGAACAGCCTTAGTCACACACCTGCTCGGTGACTGAAATAAGGTTTGGTAATGAAGCGCTGTATGTGAGCACGCAACCAAACTCTTCCAGGAATGTCAGAGCAGGGTTAATTAAGGTTGAGTGGGCACCTTGCATTCTGCTCTTTGCCTGCTAACACAAGGTGATTTCAAAATTTAGATTTTTAAAGAATGCTGTCTAGTAAAACAGTAAGAATTTGAGGCTGACAGTATTTACCAGGTTGCACAAAGCAGAAAAAAAACCACACAACAAACAAAAGCATACAAGACAAAAGGAGGCAGAAAGAGACAAATCTCTCAGGAAGCAGAAGAGAAAAGGATATGAGGATCTTTAAAAACACAAGGCTTATTAGCCTCATTAAAAAAAACAGTTCCAAATGTGTACTCAGACTCAGCCTAAATCAGTCTGTGAAGTTTACCTAGAGCCAAGCACCTGTGAGACAAAGGAGCACAGCTGATTAACCTAGGAGACTGCATTCCTCACACTGCTTTGTTGGGAAGGCACCAGGAAGGGAATGTCAGCGTAATGATGACAGCCAAAGCGAAAAAAGCCCCAAAACAAAACCCCACTATCACACGTCCCACACATGATTTAGATTAAACTTGCCCAAGGCTATCTTAAGTTTTTTCCAATAACAAAAGTAGGCCTGCTTGCTTACTAGACAAACTACCCCAAGTCCGCACAAGTCCAGTAAGAAATACTGGAAGGCTGAGGGCAAAACAAGGCTAGATTTCCTCTGCACACACCGGCTGCTTAAGCAAACACTATCACCGAGTTCCACTTACTTGTGAAAGCAGCTACAAACCAAAGCTAACGCTGCCTCTCATCTCCTGTGCCAAAGCACTTCTGCCTCCTTCTGTAAGCAGGCTTTGTCCAAAAAACTTCCCATTAACTTACCTCAACCTTAACAGAGCAGCTAACGTGAGAATGGCCAAAGCAAGGGACAGCATCTCACATTCAACATCTCGATTCACCTCAATTAATTGCTAATTAATTAATCAACATCCCACTGCTGTTAATTCAATGCCCTCATTCCACCTTACAATATCAGGTTTCCAATTCAGTATTTCTGCAGTTTAATCATCTGGGAGGAAAATTCTATCTTTGCTTGCACACTCTGCAGTGCCACCAACCTCAGAAGGCCTTCTGACAGACTGTGGACCAACCGCTATCTGAAGCCCAACCTTTACAAGCCATTTTTCACTTTATTTGAATATATGTTGAGTGTATTTCCAGCTACATATCTTTAAAACACAAAACGGGAAATGTTTAAGTATAAATTAGAACCAGGCAGCCTAAACACACTGGAAGAGTGCAAACAGACATACCTTCACATATTCTCTTTGCAACATGAATTTAATAATATCTGTTATTGATTCTTTGATGTCTGCAGGAAGCGTCTACAGGAAAAAAAAAAAAAAAAAACAGCTTTACTTCAGAATATGCAGCTCAGGAAAATCATCCTACTCAGCATTTATACAAAGTTCAGCACCTACCCTAGCTTCAGGACTTTAATGAAGGAAAACATCTTCCTTATTTAGATGAAGGATCTGAAGCAAGAGAGGTTAAGTGGTTACACCTGGTAGCTAGTGGCAAAGTGCAAAATACAATTCCAGTTCTCTACCATGTTTACAACCCAATGAACGGGTGATACATAAAGCAACACCTGGAAAAGCAGGAGGCAGGCAGATGAATTCACCGGTCAGGATAAAAAGTCACAACTGGGAGCCATGGGCTACAGCCACAGAAACCCTGCCCAACTCACTTATCCTCTCACCTTCAGCTGAAGTTACCTCAAGAAAGGACACTGACAACTGGGCACTTTGAAAGCAGCAATTAAAGCCTCAGAGGACAATGACATTTAAAGGTGACTCACCCTTTTCCGAAGTTTTCTGAAGAGTGGCCTCAGGTAGGACTCTGTCTGCTTTTGGGTGGCACTGTTCAGCTTCCCCTGTACTCCCCGCTTCACATAGTCCTCTCTGGCATTCAGCTCCTTAGCCCAAACTCCTAGAAGAAACTGCACAGGGAACAAGCACATTTGGGTCATGGTGCCACCTAGTGTCTACCTCACCAAGGCAGAGGGGACTGGTTTAAACCAAGACAGCAAAATGAATGGGTTTAGGGGTTTTTTGAGTAATCTGAATTAAAGAGGCAAAAAGCCTCTTTCAGCAGGATAGGCGTGGAGGGACAGGAAAAAGCATCCTACCACAAAAACATGTGGAGGAGGTGGGAGCGTGTGCAAGAAGGCAGGCACAGAGAAAACAACAGGAAGCAGCAGTGGAGGTACCAGTGCTGTGAGGGAGGAGGGAGTCCTACAAAGAGCAGAAATGCTCTGAAACATCAGCGTCACCTTCACAGTTTTGAGAAAGAGCCTAAGGACTGGTAAAGCACACAGTGAAAATTCAACAGATCAAAGGCAAACATGTCAAATGCACCTCCTCTCCACCTAGAAAACTATTTTTGAGCTTTCTCTGTCTGACTGCCCAGCCCAAACGATACTAACACACCAAATGAACACAAATGAAAGCTTCCGCTCCCGCTATGACTGCTGATAATCATGTTAGTTGCACAGCTGACTCAGGAGAGGCAATCCAGGCTTCTTGACAGGAAAGAAGGAAACAATTTTCCCCTACCCACTTGAACCTGTTTCCTTAGCAAAGCCAGTGGACTTCCTTTTAAATTCTGTTACTTCACATAGCAGTTAACATGTGACATTTCACTTCAGCCTGCACTGCTCCTGGGGAAGCCAGGTGGGGACTCCCTGACAGTTTTTAATGCTATGGTGGTACACAGAAGAAACTACATACAACTGCCTCAATTATCATGTGGAAATCAAAATCATGCTTGTTTTGTCTGGAAAAGTAGAACCTGATTTTGAAGAATGCTGCCCTGCTCTCTCATGAGCTCTTTCCCAGGTCTTGCAGAAGTCACTGCTGTGACTAACCAAGGCAGTGGAGTGCCAAGCATTAACAAATAAAATCTTAAGCATAAAGAAAGCTTTCCTCCCAAGCAGATGGAAGCTCACCAAATGTATTTGCATGATAGTAAAAGGTATGCCACGGCTACAGAATATTTCATCTACTAGAGTGGGTTACCTTCAAGAATTTTGTTATAATGTCCATATCATAGTGATCATCACCTCGTCCTAAGGATTCTCCCAAAGCCTAGAATAGGAGAAAAAAAAAAGGCAAAGTTTTCCACGTTGTCTAGATAATAGCCACCACCACAGCAGAATTTGATTCACTGCAGTGTGAGCTGTAGTGAGACCCACTGGTAAACCCAAACACTAGGCAGAAAATGGAATGAAACAGCTGTATGTTAATGAGAGTCATTAATCTACTGAAAACATTGAAGTCAAAAAGCCAAGGTGATTACGTCTGAAGTCAATACAACAGGAATTTTTCATTCATTAACTACTAAATTATTGGTATAATTAGCAGCTGTCTAACAGCAGTGCATTAAGGGAAACTGTAGGTGCACTGCATTTCTGAGATCCCCAGAATCACAGTCTGGCTTGGGTTGGAAGGGACCTTAAAGGTCACCTGGTTCCAACCCTGCTGCCACAGGCAGGGACAACCCCACCAGATCAGGCCGCCCAGGGCCCATCCAGCCTGGCGTTGAGCACCTCCAGGGACGGGGCACTCACAGCTGCTCTGGGCAGCCTGTGCCAGGGCCTCACCATCCTCACGATGAAAAATTTCTTCCTTAAATCAGATCTCAACTCCTCTCTTTTAGTCTGAAACCACTACCCCTTGTTCTACCACTACATTCCCTGATAAGAGTCTTTCCCCACCTTTCCTGCAGGCCCTCTCTAGGTGCTGGAAGGCTGCTGTAAGGTTTTCCCAGAGCACTCTCCTCTCTAAGCTAGCCAACCCCAACTCTCGCAGCCTTTCTTTGTAGGAGAGGTGCTCCAGTGGCCTCCTTTGGACCCACTCTAACAGGTCCATGTTCTTCTTGTGCTGGTGGGCCCAGAACTGGGGCCCAGTTACTCCACCAATTATTTTTTTATTTTTGTTGTTGTTGATTTCATTTCCCTACTGGGTCTTTCTACCACTTAACTGTAACTAATAGAGGGAACTGTAATTAAATAGAGGGAACAAATCCAAAACCAAAAAGAAAACCACGCTATTATGCTCCCATATTCTAGCTTCCTGCCAAAACCTTGGAACTCTTTAATACTAAATCCATTTTTAGAGACATTTTCCAGCAGATATACTTGGACTTATAATTCATCTCCATTGTTCTCACATTTCCAAAGTGAGTTTTATTTTTAAAATCTCCTAGATTTGGAACATTCAGTTGCACTCTTGGTGCAACCCTTTTCACTCAAGGGAATGTAGTTAAAGAAGCAGCAACTCAGACTGCAGTGTTTTCAAACATTTTTTAAAAAATATTATTTTTCGTGGCTCAAAGCATGCCACCCCAAAAAGGGGATATTCTGAGAACTAACAGATTGATAAAAGCAGCCCCATTACAGCTGGTGTCTGTTCTAGTACTACAGTCATTTTACACCAGAACCCCTGGTACCCTAAGAAAAAAGGCAGGGCTGTCTTCTATCAATAATGTATTCATTTCAGCTTCCAGTTATAAATCAGATTACTTCTAAACACAGATTTTGAGGGACATTAAGAAGATTAACTTCTGCAAAGAGTTCTGAAGATTAAGGGTAAAGGTCTTTAGCTCAAGTTAATGTGCTTTTCAAAACACCAGCCCAAAATACCAGGTGCTGAATGCACTTCATGGCATCCACTCTGCACGAATACTTCGGTATTCCTTCGAAGCACAACAGTCATTTGCATTGTTTCTGGGTCACACCTTCATTGTATTTTCTGTGAATTGCCTACTTCTAGCTTACAATTCTTTGTCCTGACAGTCTTTCTATCAAACATTCTTCCTGTGTGTCTGTTTTTCAGAGTCCATCTTTCTTGGATGAGGAAAATTCATCTGCTCTAAGGTCATCACCTTTTCAAATACGCATTGAAAAGTCTTCAGAATTTCTGATCAGGAAACACTTTTGTATTCAAATCTTTAGTTCCAAAACCCCTGCAAGGAGAATACTAACTGTACCTTTGTCTTGCCTGCAACTCCTTCCCCATGTTTGAACGGGTGTTGTAAGCAAAGACCAATTGAGTCTTCCAGTTTGTTCTTGGTATTTATGGTGCAATTCAAGGCTTAGCAGCCTCAATTTCCAAACTGAGTATATTTAAGGACTTCTCAGACTGCCTAAGTTAGATGTAGCAAAATAGTGAAACTTTGAACAAACTGGAAGCTTTCTCACAACAATGTGATACAATATCATACATCTAAAATCCCTGAAGTAAGATCTACCCACCACATACCTCCAACTCTTCAATAGTAGTATTCTCCTCATGGACTTTCAAGTCATTCTGTGAGTCATCATCTCCTGCCTCTTGGCCACCTACAATTTCATTCAGATACTGCTGGTCAATTTTATCCAAGGCAGCCTTCAGGTCATTTCTCAGGCCCTGGAAAAGATAAGAAATGATTAGTTTACAAAAAATTAATTATAATTAAAAAAAAGCAAATAAAAACAATTCAGAACAGTCACAGTGAGCATCCAACTTTGTTTAAGAAAAACCAAATTCCATAAAAACATGGAATTATACATATGGTCTCAAACTGATGCTGAAGTTAAGAGCTGCTTTTAATAGAACAAGAAATTTGGCTCAGTCACAGTTAGAGGAGTCATGTTCTTAATATGAGACATAAAATACAAAGCCCTGTAAGGGAGTATGACATTTCTCACCCTAAGATAAATTCAGGCTCTCCACTCACAATACACATGCACAGTTATTTCCCCTCTTCCATCATCACACTTTGCTTTCTGGAGCATTTTTATTTATCACACGTTAGATTAAAAATGTTTCAACTACAAACTGCTCATGGTAATTACCCACATTTAAATAACACATAGCAGCAGCAGTGATTGCAGCGTATCATATAAAAATTCCTCTCAATCCTATTTATAACCTTGCTACTTCCTACCACTCCTACTATTGCCATCAAGAATTTTGTCACAGGTAACAGCTTTCAGGTCTCTTTATCCTTTTTTAAAAGACTTGAACAGGAAAAAGCTTTCCACCTCTGAGTAGCCCCAGCAACAACTTTTCAAATTATTCAGTTTGTCACAAATTATGGAAGAAAACTCAGCGCTTCAGACTCACAGCTGGGTCGCAAATTTGGTCAACAATAAATACAAAACAAACCCCAACTGCATCTCCTCCCTTAACTGATCAATTCTTAAGCCAAAAGGACTAAGTCAGTAAACTTGGATATATATATTTTAGCCATTTCTGGAATCAATGGCTCCTTTAAACGGAAGGGGGAAATGAAGTGTCCATAACAAACCTGAAAATTCATTTACATACCAAAAACACAGGGTGCAAACCTCCTCTTTCTCATGTGTACAAACAGTCTAGTTTGAGCAGTAAAGGACACTCTTCTCTGCTGGTTAAAAAGCAGCAGCAGCACGGTCTGGGGTTTCACTGCCACCTAGAGGTCTCCATTGCAAGCGGAAAGGCTTAGAAGGTTTCCAGGGTGGGTGCTACTGGCTACGGTAAGGAGTGGTGACTGTGCACACGTTAACAGCGCTCCCCCCTGGTTATCCCACCATAAATAACTAACAGCCAGCTTGTCTTACCTTGTTCACTTCAGGTGCAAGGATTTCTATCTTCCTCAGACGCTGGAATGCATCATAATCTGTTTCTCCAAAGAGCCTGACCGGCTCGCCTCTCTCCCGTAACCTCCTGATAACCTGGAAAGAATCAAAGCATTCCCTTACGCAAACTCATAAAGGAAGCAAAATAAAATCCTGAGGGCTAGATTTATTTACTCAGCTTAAAATAACAAGCTGTGCTGGCCTGGAGAGGAAACGGCAATATTTTAAGCGGTAGAAAAACGTTCCAGACACTTTGCAATCTAAATATAAAATTCCCACGGCGTTTTGGGGAGAGGTCAATCCAAACACTGCTGGTCTGAGTTCTGCGTAAATCCCAAGCTGTTCCATATGGCCTAGCTTCTGCCTACTCTGACTAGTTTCAACAAATACACAAAAATCACCCCGTTGGCAGAGCACTTGCAAATTCACAGAAGAACTTGACAGTCATCTCACTCACGTTGGTCTGGGGCAATGAAACGCACTCCAACGAGGCTGAAGGTTGCTCCAGCACATCTGGGAGACTGGCTGAAAATCCTCATCCTTAAGTACTTGCTAAATATTAAGTCCCATAATCTAACGTGATAATTATTTTAAAACTTGCTATAACAGAGGTGTAACAGCCTCCCTCAGCTGCTTTGCAACAAAAACTGAACTTTATTCTCCTAACCCCTTACCCCATGCGCTGCTTGTTACATCTGGTAACAAGCTCACCAACACACGAAATTGCCATGCAACACCTGGAGATCAAGGGAAGGGCTTACACTCATCTCATGCCATCATGTAACTAGACGGACTGGCTGGACAACAAGCACTGAGACATTCATGCATTTACTCAGATCTCCGAGTGTCTTGCTGTACACCGGCAAGCAATCAACTTGCAGAAGTGTCACAGAACTAGATACAGCACTGGCACAGCAACACCTACACCTCCATCCAAACATGCAACCACATACACCAACGGCAGTGAGACAGGGTGCGCTCCACAGGACACACTGACTAAACCTCAAACCAGACACGAAACCAACAATCCACATTCAAAAGTTCTGTGCTCCGACTGTGTTGCAAAATTAAGGGGACAGCAACATTCTGGATGATCTCAGCTGTGAGCTTTGGTATTTCCAGGATTAGATTTTATTCTGTACTTAATATTATTTCTAAACTTCCTACTTCTCCTTTGTTTTGGTGTATAGATCTGGTTTATGAACTCACATTCAGACAGATGTTCTTATCTTTAGAAAAGACAATGAACACAGCAGTTGCTCTAGCTTTTGGATTTCTTTCTTTTAGACATCAAGATCAACTTCCAAAACAGCTTTTAAGTTTTGTTTCAAACAATGAGCTACAAAGAGAAGAAGCTGGGAAAAAAAAAAAAAAAAGAAAACGTTGAAATGGTCAGCACACCATCTTAAGTATTATCCAAGCATCAGGATACTATTTTAGAGGAGATCTGAAAAATGCTGCGGCACATCTACGCAGATCCGTATGACTAAAAGGTTTTGTCCATCTGCACCTCCACGTGCATTCAAGTCACTTAACACAAATTGCCCGAAGAAGTACAGTTCACTAGAAAACAGCCCCAGTGGGAAATTTCAGATGCACATGCTGTAAACTCAAGTAGTTTGCTGACAGTTATTGATTTTACCTCCTGTCTGGAAAGAGTCATTGGCAGTTTTTCTTCTGCCAGCTCGAGTTCCAGCACTGGATTTGTTGAAGTCAGTGGCTTCTCCTCCTCTTCTTGCTGCTGCACCTACATTCAACAGACACAGTTACAAATAAGCAAACTGGAACAAACCTACACTGACAGCGACACAAGGATAAGAAACCCTGGAACACAGACTGTAATACTACTATTAACTTCTAGTTTCTTAGTTTTTACTGTCTAAAATTGAATTTCACAGAACCATAAAAGCTTTTAGAGGTACCAGTGTTTAACAAAGACTGGCTTCTGCAGGTTGCAGGAAGCAACCTGCAGCTGGAAAGGACAACTGCTGAGGTTTGTTAACCACGTGTCAGCACTGGTGCCAAAACCAGCAAACCCACCCTCTCTGCCTGTTGATTCCTGCCCCTGCCTTAACCTCTTTACCTGTGCAAAAGCATTTGCATCACTATGTGATGAACCAGATGGGAGAAACAATTCAAACAGCAAATAATCTGGCAAGCATCACCTGTTATTAAAAAGGGCTCCTCTCAGGCCTCTTAACTCCTCATCCAGCTCACCAGGCAGTAGCACAAATGCATGCTTGGGCACAAGGGCAGAAATGTAAGCCCTGAGCAGAGGCTGCCACTTTCAGTCAGTCTGAGATGTTTTGTTACCTACAGCTTCAGTGGGCTCAGTACTACCAGCAGGGTTTCTGCTGGGTTTTGAGAGATGTTTAAGGTAATGCATCTTCCTTCCAAGCTGGCCAAGTGAGTATAGCTTCCTGCAGGTTTTAAAAAAAAAAAAAAAATACCCACACATCCTCAGAAAGATAGCATCCCACTAGCACTAGCAACTTCTTTTAATCTAAAAGAAGATCCCCAAATCAAACAGTTTTCCTTCTTCATTGCTCAATATTTTAACAACGCAAAAAAGCTCTTCGATCAAAGTCACTTTGAGACAGCAGCCATGTAACTACAGCTCCCTCCGTAAGCTCAACTCTGACACTTCTGATGGCATGAGCAGACTGCTGCTGGCTAGTACACCTACAGCAGGAAACATCTCCAGCACTCAATCACATCATGTTTTTCCACTGCCTCCAGATTAGAGTTTATGTCCTTTCTGTTCTTGCTAAAAGGGAATAATCCTACCTAATCCTACACCACCCTGCTGCATTCTCCCTGTGTTGTGCAGAACGTTGTCATTCTGTGTGCATTCAGGTTGAACTGTTTGATGACTGTGCTAGGCAGATTTTTCAGTAGCTTTTACAATCTTCTGAGCCAGTGCAGCTCCATGTGCACATTGGGATCCACCCTGATAGCTTCAGTGCTACATTATCAAACACAGAAATCAACGATGCAGTCACAGGTGTTTGGAGCGAGCAAGGGAAGGACAATCAAGTCAATGCTTCACACACGAAGGGAGGGAAAACAAAATTCCATCAGTGCAGGAGAGGGAAACAGACAGGGNAAAAAAAAAAAAAAAAAAAAAAAAAAAGCACTCCCATGGCAGAAGGGTACATACAAATTTTAACATACAAACGTTCTCACAATCATAAAGAGACAGTAGCATTGGGGAAAAAGATTTGGCCCGTTCTCTCAGCTGGACTCCAAGTGATACTTTCACCACAGTTAGTTTGGTTCAGTGCTTTCTTTTTCAGGCAAGTCAAATAATTAAACTTATTAAATCTAAGCAAAGCAAAAAAGCACCTCAATTGAACAAGAAATCAGTCTACATTCTACAGCTTATTCGTGTAGTAAAGCCCAAATGCAGAAATCTGGGAGGCTCTAAAGAGGTACTAAGCAATGCAACTTATTTTAAAACCGTTCTCAGGGTTACATTTTGAGCCAAAACCATCTCGTGGCAGCACAGATATCCCATTGTAACTGCTGTGGATAGTTCTGACGAATTCAGGCTAATGCTCAAGAAGCACCACGCAGTCATTTCCTCTCAGCAGAGTGACTGCGCTCACAGATCACTCTCCATGAGTGCATGCTGCACATTCCACATGCTGTTCTGGCACTGCTGTTCAGACATACTACAAACAGATCAAGGTTTCAGAATAAGTCACTGAGTGGGTAAGGTTCAAGTGAAAGCAAGGTTCCCGTTGGTGGGCAGTAACAGCACACGAGATTCAGTCTCCTTCTTTCTAAGGAGAATGCATACCCCCTCACACACACGAAATAACCAGGCAGGCAGGCATACACACGCGTGGCAAACAAAACCGCGTTCTTTCCGTTTCAGGAAATTACTCCCCTGACACCGTCACAAGGCAGGCAAAGCCTTCCAGATCCCTCATTTGTTTCCAAATGCACCCTAAGGTTACCAATTGTTTTCTATTATTTTGCCAGCAAGGAAATAAATGCTGTGTTGTACTCTTCCAATGCTGGATGGCTGACGGCCAAACAGACAAATGCATTCAGTATGAACGCTGGCAGATCTTTTTTAACATGCACCACGCTATACTGATTTCTTTTGGACATTTTGACAAGATTTGGAAAGTGATGTGGATGGACAGTGTATCCACCCTGGGGAGGTGGCTGTATCAGATCCAGTGCTCATGCCTAAAAGCCCAGTTTAAAAAGAAAGGAGGCAAGCTTTGATCCCAAGCCACTTCATGCTTTCCGCCAAAAATAAACTGAAAAAATAAAACAAAAGGAAAAGCCAAACCATAACACAAACTTAAGTAGCTGTATATCATGCATATCTTTTCCTGCATTGAAAATGGTTTTGGAAACTCATACCTCTCCAGGTGGCTTCTCATTTACAGGCTAATGTATAACATTAACAGATTGAACAAAGAACAACAATTATCATTAACAACATTTATACTGTTGATAATAAAATGTAGACTTCAAAGCAAACATACAAACTCCTGAAAGAAGAGTTACAATACCTTGTAGCCACATCTCTGGAAGTAGGCCTCCTCTTCTTTTTTAGCTAACTCACTGCGTTTGAAATATTTCTTACTCCCCTAAAAGAGAGGAAAACTGTCAACATTTTAGTTTCAGATACTTGTGCAAAAATGGCTCAAACTTCCTCACTCGATTTCGTGAATTCAGCTACATCCTTTCACTGAGATGGCCACAGTGCCACATAGAAAGAACAAGATGGGAGCACCCCTGAAAGTCAGCAGTAGGGAGTGACTTTGAAACATGAACTGATAATTAGGCTTGAAAGTTCAGCATGTTCACCAGTGCTTTAAAAATCACCCTCTTGTAAGGTCATGGTACCACCACCAGTGCTTTAAAAAACACCCTCTTTGTCATAATATGGTCACGGTACCGATTAGCATTAAGCTCCCTTCAGATGTGCATGAGGCCCAGACTGTAGTACAGGAAAAATGTTTAAACCAAGTGCACACAACAAGCCATTTCACAGCAAATAAGAGAGGTGAGTGAAATCATCTTTGCACGAAGCATTCTCTGAACTTGTTGGTGGACCTGTGTGGAAATCTGCCTGATAAGAACTTCCAGGCACACAGCAGCTGGCAGCTGCAACCACCCAAGGCTTTTCAAGCACCTCCTCACTGCCCAGCACTGGGAGCTGCACTGCCACGCTGTGATGAGAAGCCAAGTCTCCAACCACACTGCTCTCAAAGCCAATACAGAAGTAAACTGAAGTCAACACAAGACCTCTCAATTTATGTTTAACGAGCATATTCCTGTTGCAAACCACAGGGTGTCTTGAAACTCAAAACATCACAGAATCATAGAATGGTCTGGGTTGGAAGGGACCTCAAAGATCATCTGCTTCCACCACCCCTGCCATAGGCAGGGACACCTCCCACCAGACCAGGTTGCTCAGAGCCCCATCCAGCCTGCCCTTGAGCACTTCCAGGGAGGGGGCATCCACAGCCTCTCTGGGCAACCCTAACCTATTTCCCTTGGTCTAAGACCAAGGACAATGAATAATGGTTTTAGACTAAAAGGGGGGGGAGGGGGGGGGGGGGAGCGTGGAACCAGGTGACCTTTAAGGTCCCTTCCAACCCAAACCACTCATGATCCTCTGAACAAGAACTACTACTTCTTTCTCCACACACTGCCTGTTTAACCCACAACAGCCCCTGACCACAGCTTCCTGCTTTAACCACCAACACTGAAATCCACACTCAGGCATCCCCAAAAGCGCTGTGCTCCACGCAACACACACACATCTCTCTACAGCCCCATGACTGCTCTCAGTAGTGGTGAGAAAAGGGAAGCATGCACCCTTCATCAAAGCTGTCACCATCACAGAATCACAGAACATCCTGAGCTGGAAGGGACCCACAGGGATCATCGAGTCCCACTCCTGGCTCCACACTGCGCCAAACCCAAACCCTGTGTCTGGGAGCAGTGTCCAAACGCTCCTTGAGCTCTGGCAGCTTGGGGCCGCGCCCACTGCCCTAGGGAGCCTGTGCCATGCCCCCAATCCTCTGGTGCAGAACCTCTTCCTAACCCCCAGCCACACTCTCACCTCCGCCCTTAAGATAACCCGAACGACGCAGGCAGGCCCTGACGCCAGCCGCGGTGTCCCCGAGGCCTCGCTGTCCCCGAGCCCCCTGCTGG